>SNQJ01S0003814.1:258902-287839 GCA_010110895.2 Picea sitchensis
TGCAGGAGATATTTATTATGGAGGACATCATGGATGAATATAATCAAGAAATATATGCTTGGTATGATTTTGAGGCCGAGTGTGATGATTGGTATATGGATAGTTGTCATTTCTGGGATGACAACCACTTTCATATTTTATTTGATGACTCTATTCCTCCTTCTATAGAGAGCATCAATGTGACAAATCGAGAGCCAATGATTATTACCAATTTCCATCCTGCATATTCTATAGTGGTATTATTCCTTCCAGATTCTGCTACAACCCTTTTCCACTATGTGGATGGATATTCTTATTTGGATCCACATGACATGTGTCAGTCTTTGGAGTATCATTTTGAGTTGGTTATTGGGTTCCAAAATCTTCCACGAGGAGTTCACATGAGCACTTGGACATGGGACCCTGGCTTACAATGGTGGTTGGACTACTTCAACATGGTGGCTTTCCTTTCTACATGAGACCTTGGTTCTCTAGTCTTCTTCATCATTATGGTAAAAAATTATCCATGGGACCCTAGTATATGGTTGTACATCAAGCATTGAGGACAACACTTTCATAAGGGGGATGGAATGTAAGGTAGCTAGAGAGGTAGTAGGGGGGGCCAGAGGGCCCATAGTGATAATAGTGGAGGTCATTCAATGTAAGGTGGACTAGGTTGACTATATTATTAAATAAGGCCCACTATGGTAGTTAGATATAATAAATGGGTAGTTATATATAGTAAATATAAGAGGACTTCTTAGAAGGTTCTACTTATAGAATATTCCTCCTCTAGAATGTTCATAGGTGATGGTAGAACTATATAAATGGGTTCATGCAATGTAATGGGACATGAAGAGAATTATTGTATTTGGAGCGGTAACTCAATAGTAGGATGCCCCCTCGAAGAGGCAAGTGAACATGAGAGGATCCCTTCCATAATAGGATCCATTGTATGGTGTTTCCCTACCTCAAGGGTTTCTATAATAAAGTTTGTGGTTTTCTATATTGTTCTATGAATATTTTTGGTATTTATGTATGCAAGTATTTGGTTCTTAACTTATTTTATTCTACAAAGAATGATATTCCTAAGTTTTTCATAACTTATTTTTAAGAGATCAAAACAAAAAGACTTCAAAGTTTATCTTTTATTTGAAAAAAAAATTAGAGAGTTATAATAGGAGGATTGGAAAATTTGACTCCCAAGTTGACAAAGGCATATTTATCGAGTAATCAAGCAAGATCAGGGCATATGGATGCTTTAATACGAGACTCAATAGAATCGTGGAAAGCATCAATGTAACAATTGATGAGAAATATGTACGAAAGTTCAAATAAGGAAGCATAAGGTTTAGAAGAGTAGAATGACGAATAAGATCTAAAGGAAGAAGAAGTAGAGGAAGAAGAGAAGCCATAAGAAGACCAAGAGGAAGATGAGCAGTATATACCTACCAAGACACCTAGCCGACGAGTGTAAACAAATCATCCACCATAACAGATCATTGGGAATAAAGATGCAGGAGTTGAAACTTGAAGAAAAATATGTTCCCCAGAACAAAAACACCTAACACTATTATCCACATTCGAACCAAGCCGTTTCGAAGAAGATAGTAAATATGAACACTAGATCAAGGCTATGTATGAAGAATTGGATTAGATAGAAAAAAACTAAACATGGGAATTTGATCCAGGTGGATCTCGATGGCCAACCACCTTTTATACTGAATCAACATTTCGAGCCTATGGTTTTCATAAACCATGATATTCCCCCTTTTGATGGGGAATGGAATGTAATACCATCTTCATTTGTTAATTACAGACATCGTGTAATGATTTCCTAGTGGTCTTATGCACATGCCTACATCATAGCATTAAGGCATCAGATCCCATTATAACTCCTCAGTTAAGCACACTCAGGATAGAGTAGTAGAGATGGGTGACCACCTAGGAAGTCCTATTGTTTTACATGCTATGGAATTTTATAAACTTAGATTAATTTATCCCACACGCATCGTGGGAATTTTTCTCCTCACACTCTCTCATATATAATTAAGGTGAAGGAGGCCCTTTAAGCATGAAATTGAGTGTGATGTAAAGCTTGTTGTGAATGAAGCGTAGCCAACATCTCTTTATTTTCAAAGATAAGCTACCCCATTCTGCCAGTTTGTGTTCTAAAATGTTTTTCTCTCTTATTCATTAATATAAGTTGGGTTTCACTAAAAAAATTGTTTCTTGCAATATCTTTGTGTATTTCCTTGTCATATCTCTGCCATATTTCTATCTTCATGTCATTCTCAAAATAATCTGGATCAGTGGTGTCAGAGCATTCTGCTCCTTGTCATTTATCAAAGCAGGTCCTTGACAAGGCCAGGGTATAGAGATTTGGGTCTCAAGATAGTTTCGCTTGAGGACAACCACTCTCACTAGCCTAAGATACCTCCCACGGTGGAAGAAAAGAGAGATGACAGAGTAGGATATCCTTTCAATACATTTCTCGAGGAATCCCCCATGCGATAGAGGAACAAGATGATGGAAAAATTCTCTCAGATCCTTCAAAGACTACCGATGGTGGTAGTCGAGGAATCTTCGACAAGAAACCATTTCACAAGTGCGACGCCCCTCAAGGTACAAGTCAATTTTGATATCCCCTTAGTTGAAGGCTAGATATATGCAGATGCTATAGAAAAATGGTTGAATCTTCTAGAATGTTATTACTTCATCCAAAAAACAATCGATATTGAAAAGATCACCTTCGTGCTCCTTAAATCCCTTCCCCATATCAGAGCTTGGTGGGAAGGTTACTAGGAGAGGTCCACAACAGATGAATATACACCATTCAGAAGAGAACCTACTTGGGAGGCCTTTGTAGATGCCCTAAAGGAGAAGTTCTACCCTATCGTAAACTATGATGATTAGTACATGAGATGGGAAAATTTTCCTTAGAAAAGAGATCAATAGGTTTAAGAGTACACTAACATATTTCATACTTTACACTCAAATCCGGGTATCAAAGACTCCAATCAAAACCATTTTTTGAAGTATTGCAGTGGTCTACATAGGTACATCCAAACAGAGATGGATTTCTTGGACATATCCTCATTAGGTGTTTCTTATCGATATGCAGTCAAAATTGAGAAAAAATTCAAGAAGCAGAGTAAGAGGGAGATTGGGTTTGAAAATACACCACAACAGAGTCGTGGTAAAGGAAACCCTAACTCACAGAACAAAGGACAAAGAAAGGAAGGAAAACCTCAAGAGAGCTAGACCAAGACATAGGAAAATAAGGGTGTCATGAATTCTAAGAAAGACATTGGAAAGTGGTGTGAGTTCCACAATAGTCCTTGGCACAACATGGATGAATGTCACTTGAAACATTCATTGGTGGTTGAGCACAAAGAAAAATAATTGGAAGTTGACATGGACTCTGATTCAAATCACAATAAAGGGAAACATATAATTAATGCAAAACCGACTACTACCATCATGGCCACAAAAATACAACCAAAATAACCAGAGGATCTTGAGGAGGGGGAGTGACTCTTCCACTCATAGATGTGGGTAAAGGGGACCGCACTGCATTTCATTGTTGACAGCAGGAGTCAAAAGAACCCGACCTCACCTGAAGTTTTCAAGAGATTGAAGTTGCCAACAATACCACACCCCCAACCATAGACCATCAGATGGTTGAGTCAAGGATGAGACATCCATGTCAACCAACAATGTCGCTTGTCCTATGGAATCAATCTCTTCAAGGATGAGGTAGTGTGTGATGTTTCCCCACTTGAAGCCTGTGATGTTATTTTAGGACAACCATATATGTGGAAACATAATTCTATATATGAGTCTTGGCCCCAAAGTTTCATTTTTACTCTAGGAGGTCAGCTCTACAAGGTAATAGAGGTAGCTCCAACTAATTAGGTCATATCTACAGGGTAATCGAGGTAGATCTGACTACTTCCACTTCATTGATCTTGGAAAAACAATGCCAGAAAGTAATCTCTCAGACCAAAATTTTTTCCCTCTTCATGATCCAGTTAGATGGTGAACAAGAGGTCACTGTGACCACTATAGCCTTGGCCCAAGACTTTTGTAACCAACAAAATAAAGTTGACGAGATTGTATAGGAGCACGTAGAGAATAAGAGTCTTCAACATGTTCAACATAGCTCTATTGGCCATGACCCGTTTCAGGTGTGCTTGCGGTTCCAACCATTATCCCCCATTGATATATCTCTTCTTTCTACATCTTCACCAACATAGTCCTCCCACACTTGGACCAAGGAAGATCGTGCAACCATCTGTTGAAAGGATCCAACACCTCTAACAGTTTCATGACATCCTTCCATGGGAAATGTACAAGCAGGACATCTACTTCAACAAGGAAAGAAAATCACCAAGGTTCAGATTCAACAAAAGTTTCTCCATATCCCAAGGGAACTTAATTAAATGGGGACCATTTATTCCTAAGAGGGGAGGAATTATCCAGGTGGATCTCGGTGGCCAACCACCTTTTCCAATGAATCAATATTTTGAGCCTATGGTTTTGATAAACCATGAAATTCACTCTTTTGATGGGGAATGGAATGTAATTCCATCTTCATTTGTTAATTACAAACATCGTGTAATGGTTTCCTAGTGGTCTTATGTACATGCCTACATCATAGCGTTAATGCATCGGATCCCATTAGAACTCCTCAGTTAAGCATTCTCAGGATAGAATAGTAGATATGCGTGACCGCCTAGGAAGTCCTATTGTTTTACATGACTATGGAATTTTATAAACTTAGATTAATTTATCCCACATGCATCACGGGAATTATTCTCCTCTCACTCTCTCATATATAATTGAGGTGAAGGAGGCCCTTCAAGCATGCAATGGAGTGAATTGTAAATCTAGTTGTGAATGAGGCATAGCCAACATCTCTTTATTTTCATAGATAAGCTACTCCATTCTATCAAATTGTGTTCTACATTGTTTTTCTCTCTTATTCATTAATAGAAGTTGGGTTTCACTAAAAAAAATTGTTTCTTGCAATATCTCTGTGTATTTCCTTGTTATATCTCTACCATATTTATGTCTTCATGTCTTTCTCAAAATAATCCGGATTAGAATTGGTTCCAAGGCCAAAGAACAAGAATGTGATCGTCACAAAGTGGGTATTTAGAAACAAAATGAACAAAGATGGACAGGTAACCAGAAATAAAGCAAGATTAGTATGCAAAGGATATACTCAGGTTGAAGTTGTAGAATTTGAAGAAACATTTACCCCAGTTGCTAGGATGGAAGCAATCAGATTGATCTTAGCTTATGCATGTTCCATAATAGTCAATGTATATCAAATGGATGTTAAGTCAACCTTTCTCAATGGATATTTAGAAGAAGAAGTCTACATCAAAAATCCAGAAGGATTTCTACTATAGGAAAATAAATATTATGTGTGTAGACTAAAGAAAGAACTGCATGGACTTAAGCAGGCACCCATAGCATGGTATTCAAGATTGGACAAGTATATTCAACAACAAGGATTTAGGAAAGGCAATATAGACAACAATATCTACATAAAAATGGATCGGGACAATATACTGATAATTGAAGTTTATGTAGATGACATTATCTTCGGAAGTGGTGATGACATGATGATTCAAGAGTTTTCCAAAGACATGCATAATGAATTTGAAATGTCTCTTCTTGGTGAGTTTACACTCTTTTTTGGATTACAGATATGTCAGTGTGATAAAGGTGTTTTCATATCTGAAACCAAGTATATCAGAGAAATGATAAAGAAGTTTGGAATGGAATATTGTAAACCAATAAGTACTCCTATGTAGACCAATTGCAAGTTAAGCAAGGATGATGATTCTAGGGATGCATATTAGAGACTCTCTAGAACAATGATTGGAAACTTACTCTATGTGACATTGTCTAGACCAGACATGATGCAGATAGTTGGACAGGTTGCAAGGTTTCAAGCAACAACAAAGGAGACACATGTTATGGCAGTAAAGAGGATATCCAGATATCTCAAAGGGACAAAAGAGTTTGGATTATGGTATCCAAAAGGGAATAATTTATCTTTGGTAGCTTACACAGATGTATATTGGGAAGGTTGTATTGATGATCGAAGAAGTATAAGTGGAGTAGCTTTCTACTTATGTATTTCCTAGTATCATGGTTGGGCAAGAAACACTCATCAGTATCTCTGTCCACAACAAAACCAGAGTATATTGCAACAACAACATGTTTCACTCAAGTGCTCTAGATGAAACAAACTTTGTAGGATATACAAGTGAAGTATGATGAGCCCATTTGAATACTATGTGATAACACCAGTGCTATCAGTATCTCTAAGAATACAGTGATGCATTCCAAAACAAATCATATTCCGATCAAGTTTCACTTTCTACGGGAACAAGTTATAGAGAAGAACATCAATCTAGAGTACATTGGGACACAAGAACCAAATGGAGATATCTTCACCAAACCCATTCCAAGGGAGACTTTTGAGTTTCTTCGGAAAAAAATTGGAATATTTTATGCCCCTTAGTGATCCACACAACATCATACACAATCAGACAAGGGGAGAGATGAAAGAGACTTGAAGAGTAAAAATAAAGAATATTTTGAATGATTTTCATATACATCAAATTATTACACGAGGTAGCACCATTAAGAGAAAGAAAAGGCTTGCAGATAGGAGGAGAGAGAGAACAAAGGAGAATTACCCTTTGCCATTGAGTCAAAGGGGGAGAGAGAACAAAGGCATGGAAACAGAGAAGATATGCATGAAGACAGGGGAAGCATGAGAAGGAACATGAGTGTTACCATGCCATCCATGTTTCCATCAATGCCAAAGGGGGATATTTTTGAAATATTGTTTTTCATTGATTTCAACCCTTGAAGAAGTACGATAGCCCCAAAGGCATGGTTATGGAACCTGCAGTTCATTGAGGAAAAAGGTCATTAAGGATGGTGTAATGTAGGTAACTCACTCATGGATGGATAGTCCTCATCATTTAATTTCCGGTGATAGGTGGTATGCCATGTGATTCCTCACGGTTAAGAAGTTATGGCCTTGTGAAGTTAGAAGCCCCGAAGAATGGTCAAGAAGCCCCTAGTTGGTTACAAGTATTTAATGAAAGGGTAAATTGGTTGCAACAAGAAATTATAGAAGCCCCTAAATTTAAGGAGAGAGGTTACTTAGAAAAAAGTGTAAATACACCTCAAGGAGTCATTCACAAGAACATTCACTCACTTATTCTATTGAACATATTCTAGTAAACTAGTGATCTATTTGGAAAGTTAGCGACGAAGAAATATGTGGTAGCAAAAAGAGAGGAGTGTGGGAGTTTCAGGGTTCTATAAGAGAGTGAAGTTCATTGAGGAAACCCAATTTTGGTTGGCCCCCATGGGCTAGACCACTAGTGTCACATGAGGCACTCCCGCAGGTTGCTTAGGGTTTGTCACGTGAAGCCCTACATGATAGGATGTCTAAGTCCCGCGAGGAAAATAAAATTTTGGGGGTTATTCTAATACGAGGTCCCAAAAATCAGAAGTGAGCTTATAGGTTAGATCTAATATGTATAAGGCCAACTTCAGAGGTATTGGTATGCTTATCTGTTTGTTGTGATGGTTTTACTTGGTCATGGTATGATACATGCTTGAGGTATGGTTGGTTTCACACATGATTGAGGTACATCTTGGATACATGGTTGATAGAGGTATATTCTTGTATTTGGTTATGACTTGACTGGTATGGTTCATATTTGAGTTTTGTATGTATGGTTTAGGTATACACTTAATTTATGGTGGCATATGCATGTGGCACATGGCTTGGTTCTTTTAGGATATTCATTGATGATATGGTACCGACTTATACATGATTGATGTTATGGTATATGGTATTGGTTTTATATGTGGTTATTGTTCTAGTACATGATTTATGATGTTATGGTATCTACACTTGGCATATCTTATGGTACATGATTGATGCATTGTTAGTACACAATTGATGCATGGTATGGAACATGTTTTGGTATAGCAGGTTGATGGTACAGTGACAGTGACAAGTTGACAGGTTACAGTTGATGTGATAGAGGAAGTAACAGTGGCAGAGATAGAGATTGTGACAGTGACAGTGAAAACGACATTAGTAGTGACAATTGGTCTACATTTATATTTCAGGGCGATGAGATAGGGAAAGGAAAGGGGGTTGTAGCCTCCTTTTGGTTGGTTCCAGAGAACTTAGAGAGTTGGATCTTCCTTCAGGTTGGAACCTGAGAATCATGGGGTTATAGCCTCCTTCTAGTTGGAGCCATAGAATTCAAGGATTTGTAGCTTCCTTTAGGTTGGATACTATAAATAGGGGGTTGTAGCCTCCTTTCAGTTTCATTTTGAGAATCAACAACTTGGTGTTTCCAATGAATGTAATCTTTGATATATAAGAAATAATTATGTGATTTCTCCCATTTGGGTTTCCACGTAAATTCTGATGTACTATATATTTGATGTGATTTGATGCTTCTTATGATTATTTACTCATTAATGATATATTATTGATTGATACATTGATGATATATTGTTGATTAAATTGAAGTTAATATATTGTGGTTAAAAGTGTTAAGTTTTTATTGTTGTTATTAGGTTATTTCTGAATTACATGAGCATTCAATGCATTTCCAAAACAACAACATAATGAGGATCATTGAAAGAAACAAAATCACAAGGTACACAACATTTTATACTGGGAAACCCTCATGGGGGAGAAAACCCACCAAAACCTCCTCAATAATAGATTGCCAATACAATGCCAAGACTAAGACCAAAAATACCAAGAATAAATCAAGACTGATCATGTGCCTCTCTTCTCCTTCCTCCTGTAACTGCAATTTCCTTCAAGATATGCACACTAGATGAGTGAGTGTGAGAGTGAGTAAGTGAGGCACCATCCTCACATATAAATACTAGTTGAGGAGGCACTAGGGTTATGTCTCTTCATATGGTAGGGATGAATTCTTCTAGAAGTGATTAAAACCACTTTATAAACACTAGGGGATGACTTTAAAAATACCAACATATAAATATGGTTTGACCAATCCACAAAAGGGGATTTGATCTCATACAAGACACGACATGATAAATCAACAAAATGGGATTTGATCTACAAGATAATAACTCAAATATAATTAGAATATTCTTCGAAGTTACAATATTTCAACACTCCCCCTTAACGAGAAGGGTATTCTACTAACATTACCCAATATAACATCATCAAGAGAAGGACAGGGAAGCATCATCATCAACATATGGAACATTGACTTGCACATCTACAAATCATCATAAGTTTTTCTCATCATCAATACCATCATCGTTCACAACATGGAGTTGGAGTAACATCATCATCATCATCATCAACAACAACATTAAGCTGAAACATCAACATCAAAATCATGACGCTAGAACAACAACATCACCAACTACACGAAGTTGATACACCATCATCAAAAACACGAGGTTGAAACAACATCATCAACAACATGAGGCTGAAACAACATCATCATCAATATATGGAAACAAAATGAGTAGGTGTATCAACAACAACATTTGTGGTACTCTAACAGACTGTCCTTACTAGAAATTTAGGATCTGCCCATAAATCATAAGATTCCCTAGGATATAAAATCTTAATAAAGATACCACTACTGACCACAACTGGCATATACATGCACAGGTACTCTGACAGACCGCCCTTACCAGACCTTTGAAATCTATCCAGGGATGATCAATCCCCTAGAATATAAAATCCTAAAGGAACTACCCTCTGTTGGTCAGTATACCATAGTATCATCAACCTTATTGCACCTTTCGATGGAGGTCCTTTCAAACAACACCAATCTTTTCTTTGGAGTACTCAAACTACACATGAGACATAGGCTTGGTCAACACATCTGTAACCTGCTCATATGTGCCAACATATTGAAGATTTATAACTCCCCTTTGCACCATATCATGAATGTAGTAATACCAGATCTGTATGTGCTTCGACTTATCATAGAACACTGGGTTATCTTTCATGTTTATACAACTCTAGTTATCACATAGAATCACGGTGGCTTCCATCTCTAGATCTAAAATACCTATCAAAAGATCTCGAAGCCATATGGCTTCATAACTAGCAAAACATGATACAATGTTTTCCGCTTCTGTCATGTTGAGAGAAATGTTGGATTGTTTCCTGCTTTTCCATGAAGTCATGGATGACCCCAAACTGAAAAAACATCTTGAAGTGATTTTTTTTTTCTGAACTTCCAACCCAATATGAATCAATATAACCATACAATCTAAAGTCATGATCTCCAGTATAACATAGACCATAATCCAAAGTACCCTTAAGGTATATCATCGCATGATTTGCAGCTACAAGGTGAACACGTCTGGGTTCCACCAGATACTAACTCAAAGTGTTCACAACAACAACTGGCCTGGTGTTCGTTAGATACATCAACAATCCAATAATCTCTCTGTATAGAGTAGCATCAACCAACTCTGATGAAGTATCAACCAAGAGCTTCAAATTCCTTTCCATGGGTGTGTTCAAGTCTTTACATTCCAACATGTCAAATCTCTTTAGTATTTCAACTGCATACTTCCCTTGGTTAAGGAAGATATTCTCTCAGATCTGCCAAACTTCAAGAACTAAGAAATAATGCATATGGCCTAGGTATTTCATCTCAAAATCTATAGCAAGCTTCTTATTGCAATTTGTAATGAGATTTTCTTCTCCAGTCAAGAATAAATCATCCACATATAGTAGACATATTATTGGCTCATCATTCATAACCTTGAAGTAAAGGTTAGAATCAACTTTACTCTTGGTAAAGCCCAAGCTTGTCAGGAGCCTATTAATTCTGCCATACCAAGCTCTAGGAGCTTGCTTCAAATCATATAGATCTTTCTTCAACTTGCAGATATGAGTCTTTCTATCTTCAACTTCAAACCCTTGTGGTTGTTCTATATACACTTCTTATTCAATAACATCATTTAATAAATTTGTTTTCACATCCATCTGGTGTAACTTCCACTTCATTTTAGTTGCAAGAGCTATGATGGTTCTGATAGAAGTGTATCTAGCTACAGGAGAAAATGTTTCTTCATAGTCAATATCTTCCTTTTGAGAAAATCCACGAGCCACAATTATTTCCTTACGTTTTTCAATACTTATGTATGTTGTATGTTTTATTTTGTATATCCACTTGGAAGATACCACATATTTGTTCTTTGGTTTGGGAACTATTTCCCATACATCATTCTTTATGATGGATCGGTATTCTTCTTTCATGGAATCTGTCCATTCTTTCTTCTAAACGAATTCTTCAAATAAAGTAGGTTCATTTTCTTTGAGATCACACATCAAGGCCATATAGATGGATAATGGCTTATGTTTCTTTCTTTGTCTCATGGTTCCTTCTGGGGCACCATACTTCTTTGCATATTGAATAAGTTCTCTCACCAAATATGGATTTCTCTTGTGAGAGATCATCATACGGGGAGATTATTGAGATTCTATCATATCATGATCTTCTAGAATCTCATCATCGGAGGTAATTGTAACTTCCTTCACAGGTTTTGCAACTCTGGGAGCTACAAGTTCTTCTTCATATACTTCTTCAAGCTGGAATTTCTTTGATCTTTTGATTGTTGCATCTCCATCAAAGGGTCTCCCTGTTCTCCCTAAGGGTACCTTGAAGGAATTTTTGGGAGATGGAACAATTGATGCCAAAAAACATCTTAACTTATTTCTTGATGTTTGTGATTTTCATCGCGTTGAATATGATGATTTAATGGTAAGGTTATTTCTTCAGACCTTATCAGGACGAGCCTATGAATGGTATACTACATTACCTATTAGGTCAATTGGATCATTTAATGACCTCGAAGCCATGTTCCTGACCATGTTTTCTCCTCTAGTTGCATATCATACCCTTCTCACCAATTTTACCCAGATTGATTTGAGGAAGAATGAGAGAATACGAGATATGATCAAGGAGATTCTAGCTCAATAAGGAACGAAGAATAGAAATCACGACCCATCCAAAATCAAACAATTGGAGGAGGATTTTTTAAGGGAACCATACCAAATGTGAAGGTAGACTCTGTTGCAACAAAAGAAACCAAACAAAGAATCAAAATTTCACAAATGAATAGAACCACCAGGAAGATGCATAATGAGATAATCATATTAAGAAGGGGAGATAATCATGTAGAAAATCCGACAATGCCGATCCAAGAGAAAATAAGGAACCCTCCTCAATAAAATAGAGTAAGGTTTGAAAACACGGATAATCCGCAAAGACAAAGGGTTCCCAGGAAACCAACCCCAAATGTAGTTGTTCTAGATGATGTAATATACACCTCAAGAAGTCACTCATAAGTACATTCATACACACATTCTATCGAATGTATTCTATGTGAGTAAGTCATTCTTATTTGAGGTAACCAAGGAGAGATGAGGTGGATTTCATAGGGAAGATGAAGTAAAAAAGGGTGAAATTCTAAGGGAGGATGAAGTCTTGTGATGATGTGTTCTAAGGTATGTTATTTAAAGGTCGTCTTACAATTTTATCTATAACGTTATTTTCTAGAATGATTCAGATAGAAAATATTGGAGGAGGTTGAGATGACATGTCAAGGTACCGATGGTAAAATTTCATCCTCTGGGTCGTAGTATTTTTTGAGATACACTCTATGGAAAATAGAGTTTTTTGCTAGTCCGAAAACTAGTCTCAAACAAGTGTTCCAGGTAAAACAATCATAAAATATTCATAGAGGATATGAATTCAGTGAGACCAAATGAATTGGATATAGTACTATCCATAGTATGTTTTTATTATTTTCATATATAGATATCAAATATTCCTCGCATGGCATGCTTTACAAGTTCACTCTCTAGAATAAGCCAAAATTTAGCAAGGTCTGTCATTTTTGCTATAACGCCTTTTTTGGGATGTTCCAAGCAATGAAACTTGGAGGAATTGTAGAGAATATATTGAATAATATTAGGTACAAGTTTCAGACCTTTGTTCATTACAGGTACAAATTTATACTTGTTGAAAGTTAGGGTTTGTGACTAATCAGAAAACTAGTCCCGTGAGACTAAGGTAAAGTTTGATGAAAATACTATTCTCTTATTGATGAAGTTGAGGAAGGTCTGCAGGTTTGTGATCACATACACCGGGTCTGTTACAGAGTTACATGGATGTTTATATGTATGTTTTGAGGGTCACATGTTGGTGATGTTATGGTGAATGTTTGAGGCACATATTAGGTGCATGGTTGAGGCATATAATTGGTATATTATCTTGATTGTTTGGTACTTTGTTGAGGTAAACCATTGATGATAATTTATTGATATATCCTACGGTACATGGTTTATGGAATGATTGAGTGATATGGTATAGGTTTGATGTATATTGTTGATGTACATGGTTAATACATGGTATGGTACATGACTAATACTTGGTATGGTGTTGATGTATATGGTTGATGGTTGAGGAATATAGTAAAGGTTATGGTGCATGGTTTGTTACAGGTGTTGGTGTATGGTTTTATACAGGTGTTCGTGCATGGTTGATGCATGGTTTGGTACAGGTTGCGATACACGATTGATGTTTGGTATGGTACAGGTTGATGGTTTGGTACATACTTGCTAGATGCATGTGTTGGTGATGTTGGACATCTAGTTGAGAGGTGTCCTTGGTACATAATCCATGTGAGAGGATTTGGTTGAGTATTGTTGATCAGGGATAGGTTGATGTGATAGGTTGACAGTGACAGGTTGTATACAGTGAAAGGTTGACATGTTACAGGTTGATGTGACAGTGGCAGAGATAGTGACAGTGATAGTGACAGTGGTAATGACAATGGTAGATATTATGGTAGTGAGATTTGGTCTACACTTATATTTCAGGTCAAAAGGACAGGGAAAGGAAAGGGGGTTGTAGCCTCTTTCCATTTGGAGCCATAGAATCAAGGAGTTGGAGATTCCTTCGGGTTGGAGCCTATGAATCAGGGGGTTGTATCCTCCTTCTGGTTGGAGCTAGAGAATTTAGGGAGTTGTAGATTCCTTCAAGTTGGAGCCTATAAATATGGTGCCGTATCCTCCTTCCAGTTGCAACTAGATAATTGGGAAGTTGGTGCTTCCAATGAATGTATTATTTAATATATAAGAAATCATTCTATGGTTTTCTCATGTTTTGGTTTCCACGTAAATTATGGTGTATTGTGTACTTGATTTGNCGTATCCTCCTTCCAGTTGCAACTAGATAATTGGGAAGTTGGTGCTTCCAATGAATGTATTATTTAATATATAAGAAATCATTCTATGGTTTTCTCATGTTTTGGTTTCCACGTAAATTATGGTGTATTGTGTACTTGATTTGATGTTTCTTATGTTTATATGCTCATGATATACTAATGATATATTGATGATATAATGATGATATATTGTTGATTAAGTTGAAGTTTATATATTGTGGTTAAAAGTGGTAAAAGTTCTCATACTAATTCACCCCCCCCTCTCAGTATTCCAACAGAGCTACTGACATCAATCTTTACACTAAAATTGAAAATTATAATATGATTATTGTTGTAGTATATGTGGATGATATCATCTTCATAAGTAATTTAAACCCTCTAAGAAAGTAAGTTGCTACAAAAATGCCAAAATAATTTGAAATGTCGATGATTGGTGAACTGACATTCTTCTTGGGATTACAAGTCTCACAATCAGACAAATGGAATATTCATATCTCAGACCAAATACATTAAAGAAATGTTGAGGAAATTTCAAACGGAAGATTGAAAACCTATGAGCACACCCATGATTACAGGATGAAAACTAAGAAAATATTATGAATCACTAAAAGTCGACCAAACCATGTACATATCAATGATTGGTAGCCTATTATATGAAACATCAATTAAGCTAGATATCATGCAAGCTATAGGATCAGTGGCCAGATTTTAATCTGCACCTAAAGAGACACATATGAAGGCAGTTAAAAGGATTTCTAGATACCTCAAAGGCACCTTGGATTTTGGATTATGGTATCCAAAAGAAAAATATTTCACAATAACTCCATATATTGATGTTGATTGGGTAGGAAGTATTGATGACAGAAAGAGCACTAGTGGAGGAGCATTCTTCCTAGGAAAATGTCTTGTGTCATGGATAAGTAGAAAACAACCCTCCATATCACTATCTATAGTAGAAGCTGAATATATTGTTGCTTCTTCCTGTTTCACTCAAGTAATTTGGATGAAACAAACTCTAGAAGACTTACAAGTAAAGTATAATCATCCAATTCTTATTAACCGTGACAATACCAATGTTATAAACCTTTCTAAAACTCATGTCATGCACTCAAAAACCATGAATATCCCAATTAAATTTCATTTTATAAGGGAACAAGTTTCTATAAAAAATGTTCAAGTGGAATATGTGGATACTAAAGAACATGTTGTAGATATATTCACAAAACCTCTACCCATAAGTACTTTTAAAAACCTTAGACAAAAATTGGGGCTAATCTCCATTATAATTAAAATTGCACAAAATGAGTACATCGATAGGGGGACTATAAGCTCAGGGGGAGAAAAGAAATATGCCTTCTTCCATTGTTTTCAAAGGGGGAGAATAAATAGTAAAACCCAACTAAAATTAAAAATGGGTTATTACTCTATTTCCATCAATTCCAAAGGGGGAGAATGTTGGACATTGTGTTGGAATTGATGTCAAAGATGGTTAAAATGGTCAATGTTGGACATGGTGTTATGGATTTGGAATTGATTTCAAAGAGAGTCATTATGGTCATAATTATAAATGGATAATCCGATATGGATCCATGAAAATGAAAAATGTCCCAGCAAAAGTATGTTGCTCATCCTTGAAGATATAATGAAAAACTTTACAATGGAACTTTATCTGGTTTTATGCCTATTTATTTACCATCTACTGAAACAGTGAATACAACATTGGCACAAATTGTTTCCTCAGATCATTGTGTTAGTGTTATTGTAACAACGACTACTAGTAAACTTCAATCTGTGACAAGATTAACATCTTCGCTCCAATCCATATACTTTTTTTAGTGTCTACTCCATTAAGTTTGTGTCTTCATTGAAAATCCAATCATCAATAAAGGAACATAAAAATTATAGAAAAATCAAATTTTCTATCTCAACCTATGATTCCAACAATGTTGAGACTACCCTAGAAGAGTTGAGGGTGACACTTAGAAAATGTTGCATACAAACGAAATGATTTGGTAGTCTATAGTGATGGTGTAAATGGATGACGATGATCAGAATGGGAGCATGACTAGACAGATCGAATCATTTTCACGTTTGAACATGCATCAAATTTAATGGAAGAGGGAAGATGCGAAAGTATATTATGTTAAATTTAACTATCGACATGTCAGCATTAAGTTTTATCGTGTTTTGGCTTGGGAATATTTTGAGTTCATTTTTCAAATGTGGACCATCCACTCAACGGTTGATTAAATATGAACCATCAATTTGATTGACGCCTAGATAAGCTTGGACCATCCACTAAACACTTGATCAATTATGAATCATCAATTGGATTGGCTCCCAGGTAAGTACTGTTTGTTTTCTCTCTCAGTCACAGGCCAAAGTCATATGGAATACACAGCTGTGATGGGTTAAAGTGCTAACCGGGATAACACCTAGTCATAATGTGTGGTCACTTGGTGAAAGGAGAAGAAGCGCCTATGGTATAGAGTATAGAACAATCCTTTCACCTTATTTATCTAGCTACTAGTCACATTGTTTAGTCCTATGGGAAAAGGGGCCACAAGATTATCACCTACCCAATGTTCGATACAGGAAAGGGACTAGAGAGAAAATTAAAGATTGAATCTAATCTATTGAAGAATAGAGGAAGTAGTGGTAGGGTAGGATTGAAATAGAATATTCAATCCATACATGTGATTGATTCATAATGAATGCAAATCATATAGATGCAAATAAAGTAGTCAATCCATAAAGATGCAAATGGGTGTACAAACTATAATTTAATATAATTTTACATAGAATAATAAACAAAGGAGAAAATATATTCTTAATGAAAATGACACCATTATTGTTATTTTATTAATAAAATGAAAAGGCACATTGGTTCATTTTCTCTTTTACAAAGAGACACATTAGTTCAATGTCATACACCTTTTGGAAGACTATATAAATAGAGAAATATGGTGAATAAGAGTGGGGACTTTGGGAGCTAATTCAAAAGATCCAAACAAAGGTAGATTCCAAGGAAGAACTTTGAAAAATTCACATGAAGTGAGCATGGAAGAGAGGATCAAGGGAGGATTAGAGTCCTATACAGGTTGGAGCCTGATCTATAAGGAGTTGCATCTTCCTCAAGTTGGTTCTTGAAAATAGGGGATTGATGTCTCCTCAAGTTGGTGCTTGAAAACAAGTTATTGGTGTCTCCTCAAGTTGGTTTTTGAAAATAGGGGATATGTATCTCCTTGAGTAGACACTCAAAAGAAGGGAGATTGGTGTCTCCTACAAGTTGTAGCTTGTAAATGAAATATGTTTTTTATGATTGATACATTTAAATTATGTACATTCTTGTTGATCAGTTGTTATGATTAATAAATTTAATAATTAAGAATTGTTTTAATTGTTAAAAGAAGCAATAATGATTCAGCCCCCCTCTCAGTATTGGACAATATTTCAACAATTTCTACATTTCATCTTTTTACACCATATTTAAATTCATTGTGTAAGTTCCCATATCATCCCCCAACTCAAAGGAACCTTGTTTTTTCAAATTTCCATTACCACTAAAGTGTCATGAGAGACCACCCTGAGTGTGCATTAACCTCAAGGTTAGTGGGTGAGGAAATTTAGGGGTTTGTTCATTAATTAAACGGTCAATAACCTACTATAACATGTGAGTGTAGCGACATAATATGAAAATGTGAGAAATAACCTCTAGTAGGAGAAGGCTCTCTCAAGAACTCAATGTACAAATGAATGGGTTCAAGGAATAAATATCTTACAACATAGGTACTCTAAATCTGAGCTTGAGTTTACTATCAGTTATAACTTCATAACTCCAACATAATCAACAAAAATATTCCTGTAAATTTTTTAGGATCCTCAACATTTGGTGGGGAATCATGCTACTTATTAGTTATATAATTGTATCTCTTTTGAAAGTGGACATAAAAACGTTTACATAATGATTTCCTAACTTGAGGTAGTCAAATGGGATGGTATTTCTTCTTGCACCAAATCCCATCATAATATAATGTGGTATTAACATCACTTTATTTAAATGTAGAAACATTTCAATTGTACCACTAGATAAGAAATAGAAAACCTTCAATATTAATATACACTTGGGATAACTTTGTGTGTGATCTTATATCTCAGTATGAATTTGTTTGGGAATAATACTATATTAGTCAATTTTCTAAGTTGAGTCAATTGGGATCAATAATGGAATATACCCTATGACATAAAAATTGACCATGAGATTATAAGATTTAATAAATGAATAACTTTTGGATATTTATCTCCTAGTGTCCCTTGGAATATTAACATGAATGAGAAATATTGTTGGAGTCCAGAAGAGGTAGTTTAGAAGAAATACCAGTGTATCTTGTCAAATCCTCCCTCACTTTAGGATTGGTTCTATTTTCACTCCAAATGTGGTATCCCTTCATGTAATTGGATTTATTTTTTAGGATCTCATACTCTTGATTTTCTAATGGAGATAAAGGAAATTCATTTCAAGGAATGGTAAATGAATAGTTAAGGTCACAATGACTAATTTACATATGTTCATTGGGTTATGGAGTCAAATATTCACAATCAAGGGTCAAATATGAAAATATGAAGACATCTGTCATGGCAATGGAGAATCAAAGAATCTTTTCATGGAGTCAACTATTCACAATCAAGGGTCAAATATGAGAAGATGAGGAGAATCTATCATGGAATCGTTTTCAAAGAGTGAATTCCAACTTCCTAATCAATAGCTTAAAGGATATATGACATATTGGTGAGTAGTACATTTTGAATATTTGTGGTGAAGCCCCATTCCTTTTAAATTTGAATGACGAATGACTTATATTTGTGGTGAGAAAAAGCAATGGTATTAAAGACAAACAAGGTCTAATGTATCACTCGAAAACTCCACTATGAGGGATCTAGCAACATGGATCAATGATAAATCCATGGAATCCACCTAAATATGCATGAAATAATATGATGGTCAATTAAATCAATGGTTTCATGAGATATATTTAATGAAGGAAATGATGTAGTATTTGTTTGACACACTCGACAAGATTGAAGGAGGTCAACAATGTGATCAGGATTTGAAGCATAACTAGTTGACTCTCTACAGTGTGTTTTTCAAACTTGAAGATAATATTCAACATATTGTCTATGAAGATTTGAATGAAACTAAGAATCAATACTATTTGTGATGAAATCCCTTCAAGAAGAGAATCCCCTAAAGATCATGCTACAAGAGGAAGGACATCTTGATTCAATAATAATTTCTCAACCCAATCCCATTGTAGTCTCTACTTTTGAGATTGATCATTACCTAGAGTTGGGATGTTAAATTGACCCTATTAAACATTATATGGAGGATCTATTTTAGAGATAGACATAGAAGATCATTCTTGGTCTTCATCTTTTGTCTTTGACCCATAATCATCTATGTCATGATTTGCAAACGGTCATAGGTTTACCCCATCTAATTGTTTACCCTRTCTATGAAGRTACACATGCCCTACCCCCCTCTGTATTTGAACCTATGACCTCYAAGAAGTATGCACATGTTCTTAACCATTATTATATCTATACACATTTATTAAATATTMAAATATATGCAATTTATATAAAATATTCATTAAATATTTAATATATCTAATTTATATAAAATATGATTTATATAATATATACTTTATATAATTTACATTATATAAAATTATATATTATATAAATATATAATATACAATTTATATATAAAATTATATATTATATAAATATATAATATACAATTTATATAATTATAAATCATATAATATATAAAATATCTACAAACAAAAAACCATAATCCCTCATGACCCACGCATGCATAACCTTGTCAAATTCATAATTCCGGCCCCATTTTCGAATTACCTCACCTCATAGTGACTAAGAGTGCATACCATTGCTGGAGCGATAGGGGAATAACTTCACCTCCTCGCGACTGAGAGAGCATGCCATTGCTGGAATGAGAGGAAAATAACCTCATTGTTGGAGTGAGAGGATATCAATAAACTCACCTTTGGGAGTGCATGCCATTACTAGAGCGAAAGAGGAACGACTGAGAGTGAATGCCATTTCTGGAGGAGGAGCGACAAATAATAACCTCACCTATGGGAGCGACTGAGAGTGCATGCCATTTTTGGAGGAGGAGCGACTGGGAGTTCCCTTGCTAGAGTGAGAGAGGAGGAGAGACATAGTAGGCCCTTGCTGGAGTGACAGAGGAGACCCCACCTTGACGAGGAATGATGCCAAAATAGGTAAGTTCTTAAAATCATTTAAACCCCCAAATCAGAAATTGAAGNGAGTTCCCTTGCTAGAGTGAGAGAGGAGGAGAGACATAGTAGGCCCTTGCTGGAGTGACAGAGGAGACCCCACCTTGACGAGGAATGATGCCAAAATAGGTAAGTTCTTAAAATCATTTAAACCCCCAAATCAGAAATTGAAGTTTCTTGAGATGCTCTTTGAATTTAGGCAAAGGCGTGTTGTTTGGAGTTAGGTTCAATGCTCGTTTCCATACCTCTATCATATAATCACATAGATCTTTCTTCATATGGCCAAATCACTGTTATTTTATGAATTCGTTTTAACCTTCTTCTGGTTTTTGGACTAGATATGCATGAGCCTATACATGAGGGAGGCCCTTGATCCTATATATCACTCACTTTGACCACCCTTTTCCAAACTTACACCTTGAGTTGATTATTTCTTTCTTTCATGTTCTTTTGAAGATAGAGGCATACAATTGGGAAAAATGCATACATTCAATGTGTAGAATAATGTGGCCGAGTATATGCATAACAATGCGAATAATAACATTTTAAAATTTTATAATTGAGTGCTAGTAGGCCAAATATGTACCAACAATGAGTAATAACATTTTGAAAAAATTTCGCTAAGTATTGGTAGGCAAAGTATGTGCATAATAATGAAAGTAATAACATTTTGAATGGTTTTCCTTGAGTGCTAGGATAATTACTTAGATAATAGAATTATCCATGTCACCTAAAATTATGTAAATTTTTGTCCTACAATACTACACCTACGATTATGTAATTTTTCACCCTAACCATATTGATTTACTTACAAAAGTAGTGCATTTGAATACTACTCACATAAAAAAATGGTCAAGAATGAACTCAAGAATTATACCCAATTTTAAATATCCTTTAGCATTGGCCAACAACCATTGAATCTAAAAATCATTAACTATCCCATGAAATAACCTTCAAGGTCATCCTTAACCCATGAGGGTTTCAACCACACAAACATAGCCAATGTAGTGTCATAAATGAAAAAGATGGAAAAAAATTGTCTATTCCAAGAGCAAGAGAGAATCCATGAAATAAATTTCCTTGCCATGGGTTTCATATTTTGAGGGGGGAAGCATATGAGTTTGACAATATTAGAGACAATGTTGGCTGGAAATGATGAGGCCCACCCACAAAATTGACAATAGGTGATACAAGTGGCCCTTTTAGAGAGTCATCACATTGAATTTAATTAGACAAAGTATGCAATAAACTTGGCTATGCAATGGATCCCATCATTCATGTGAGAAAACTAGATAGGGGAGTGGATGAAATCATGAAGCAATAGTAGGCTACCATGGAAACTAGGGAAAATCTTGGTTGTAGGTGAGAAATGACTTGTGCTCAATTTCTTCAACAACTCTATTGGTTTCTTCTTCTATTACAATACAAAAAATTATCCTCATTTTTAGGACAACTACAAATCAAAGGTGATTTATAAAAAACTAGTTTTAACCCACTTGCAAACAATAACAATCCCCGTGACTTTTGATTTCTACACAATCAAAAATAAAAATACAAAATTTTGGCACTTTTCATGCTACAAGTAGGCCTGGAATTTGACATCCCCACATTGCAAAGGGTGGAGCTTTACTTCCTCCTAGTCACCAACATTATTGTTGCACCAAAATAGTACTAATGTGAAGTGTGGAGGGAATGCCTTTTTTCTTTCAAACCCCATAGTCTATACCTTTGCATCCACATTGGTAGATGGCTCCACATCAACACTCCACATCACTTTCCTTTGCACTTAATATGGAGTACAAATCAAAAAGGAAATTTTGTAAGAAAAGAAAATTATGCTCTGCATAACCCCTTACGTTTTATGTGATTTATGTTATGTGCATCAACCTTCCTAGTAGCCATTATGTCATGTCACCTTTTTTCCTTAGCATTTTTCTTGTAGATGCAAAGTTGAAAGTGAAAATATATGAACTCCCCTTCACTACATTCTTAGCTCTACATGCATAAAACTTTATAAGACAAAATAATAAGGAAAAACTTTATAAGAACAATTCATAGCCAATAAAGATAACATCACACCCCTTTTAATACACAACCAAGGCAAGTTATATAAATCAAATTAATATCTATATGGATGGTTGTAGCTAATGATTTCAATTCCCAACTTGGAAATTTATTGTGTGCCTATGTTTCAATGCAATGTGTTTGTTGTAAATAAATTCCAAATGTGCAATACTCTATCTCTCCAATATGCAGACTTAATTGGAATTGAGATCACTATGGTACATGATAGGGATTTAGTCAAATGAAGATCAATTTGGGAGATGTGGTTTGAGTATAAGAAAATATTCAATTCATCACCATTCCAGCTAACTTCCCCACTCAATATTTCATCAACAACATACTACCATGTACTATAGATCCAAGCAATAGGAAAAAGACAATTCACTTCACATTATAATGTAATTTAATTAGGGTCAATTGGATTGTAGCATGTTATTGCTCAACAATTAGGAAAATATGTCATTTATGCCTAAATGCATGGTTCTAGGAGAAACTACCAGAACATAGGAATGAGGCAATCAATTGACTGTAGACAATGGAAAATTTATTGGATCATTTAGTTAATGACTAATCACATTACAAGAATGGTGCATGTACGGCCAACATTGGGAATTGAGTTGTGGATGAGTTATTTTTAATTTCCAAAACCCAATTATTCTAGCAATATATAATCTCATTTCCAATTTACAACTTAATAACTAAAAACATAAATCAAATAATTCCCAATGGAAATTGATTTTCTGTTCATTGATGAGATTTCCATTAAATACGATATAAGAGCTATGAATGCATTTGCATTGGATAACTATAAAAAACATTCAACTACATTTTATTGCTCTCTTTTATCAGTAGTCCTTCTTGCTATCTTGCCATGAATTTTTTTTGTTTTAACTTGTGATAAAGGAAGGGAAAAATGATAGAAAAGAAAAAACCTTGAATCCCATTGCCTTCATTTCAATTCATGACCTAGTTCACAAATGTGGTTTAATGTTTTTTCATGTTGCCTTCATTTCAATTCATGACCTAGTTCATAATTTTGGTTTGATTTCCATTTTCTAGAGCCATTAAATCAATGGACATAGGTAGAGTGCTAAACATGGTGATTGATTTCGGTTTTATGCCCCATAATTGCATAACCATGGACATGCTTATGTTATTCTATATATAATAAATCGATACACATAGGAAGAACACTCAACATGGTGATTGAGCTGGGTTTTATTTTCTAAAATTGCATAACTGTGGATTTTCGTACCTTGTTCTAGAGCCAATAAATCACCACACACATGCATAATAATAAAAATGGTGATTGAATTATGGAGAGGAATGATCTCCTACTCCTCACCATAATTTTTTCCATAACATAAATTTATACCTATTTTACCACATAATCAACTTTTCATTGGGATTGAATAGCCATTTTGGGTACCATAATTGTCAAAGTGGGATCTAGATCCTCTCCTTTGTCACTTTTGAATAGGAATGACTCAACTCCTCTATTTCCTCCTTAGACCCTAGGGTTCAATCCTCCTCACAAGTAGATGGGATCCACACTACAAATATGTTTTATATATTAGTCCCTCCTTTGGTGGTCTCTGTCAAGCGATTGGACAGTATTTGTCATAGAGTGGGTCTCAACTACAACAATTGGGTGCATGGATCCCATATAAAACACTTTATTTGGGCTTGCACATTTCTTGTAGTGTGGGGTCATAGATAGTGGGCGTTGTTGTAATATGTTAACATATGTTATAACATAATTAATTTAAATAATTCATAATTGCTTAAAATAATTCATAATTACATTTCACACATTTCAATTGACTCTTATCCTTTGATTCCCCTTAACCATCCCATCCAAGTTTTCATATTGTCTTCATCACTATCTATTTCATGTTATTTTCTTATCAAACAATATGGATTATTATATTTTTCTTGTTCTTATCTTATCTAGTATGACACATTGATGATGGGATGACTCCAAATGTGTGGTTTAATAGGATTGAAAGATAAAATCTTATTAAATATTTATGTAGGAATTTACATAATATTGAAAAAACTTGTAATTTTGTTGGATGGGCTCTCGATAAGTTTAGAAAATTTTATGTGTGCTATATCTAGTGGAATTGTCACAATCTAGAAAATGTGTCATACTTGGTTTCCTCAAGATGCTTCATCACAACCCTTATAACACTCGCTATTTGTTTCTCTCATTTGATGGATTGTTATAGGATGTACAACCAAACAAGTATTTGTCATATCTATCTTCATTGAGTGAGGGAAGTTCAAGTAAAATAGAGGAAAGTGAGACATCTAGTAGGTCTAATAGGCGGAGATCAATTAGAGGTGAGAAGACTAGAAGAAAATTCCATAGATGCATGGAATTTTTTCTTGCTAAAGTGGAGTCATGTTCTTATGATGATGAGAGCATATGCGACATCAAGGTTCCCTTGAGGTACAACCATCTAGTGAAACGATGGGTACCCAAGGATCTTCCTTAAATAAACACTATTTTTTGTGTCAACGAAAGGATATACCACATTGCTCCATCATCATTACATGGTTTGGGGCTATTTTCCATGTATGGAATAAAGGTCTTTTACGACATAATAACTGAATTTATGGAGTATGTGGGACCCTATTACATCTACAAATATTGGATACATATAGTCCAATATACAAAAAGTATGCGAAGATATGGTGTGGATGCAAATTATATACAACTAAAAGACAATGATCAAAATAAAGAAGCATCTATTTATATTGACGGAAGGCCAAAAGAAGCGGGGAATATGCAAGGTTTATAAATAGTACACAACCTGAGATAAAAAAATAAGAAACTTAATTGCATATTTGAGGGGTGTGAATGAAATCATGTATTCATATGTGCAATAAAATCAATAGTTGCAGGGGAAGAGTTGTTGATTGATTACAATTTGAATTGAGTAGATACATATGTTTATATTATGAGGGTGGTACATATACTATTTTACTGAACTTGTAAGTAATGACTCATATATTTTATGATTGTCATTTACTATAATATAGCTACACCAATCAATGTTTCAAAAACTATTGTTAGTCCATGAACAACACTAACATGTGTTTCAACATCTTGCTCATCAAGATTTTCCAAGACAAAACAAGAAACATACATTGTCTTGAATATGATCCTCTAAACTAGAACTAAAAAATCATATGGAAATACATTTAATGATAATACCAATCCTTTCTTTGCTACCACATTAGGATGACTCCTCAAAGTTGTAAATATTTTGATGTTATGTTTTTTACAATTAAATCAATTTGCATACTTTTGATTTTCTTCAATTTTTAATAATTCTTATATTGGCATTGCTTTGTTGGAAACACCACTGTCCCATGGTGATAGGGGGAAGGAAACAAACTTATAGTGGTCCATATATTATACAGAGGAAGAGCTTACTGATGAAAAAAATTATTCCTCCACCAACCCAGTCCAAACAATAAGGAATCTTGTGAGAAAATAAAACATCGAACTTTCTTCCTTGATTTAGATTCAATCACTGAAATGGAGATAAAAGAAATAATTAAATCCTTGATGGAAAAAATTCAACACTATGAGTTAAGAAAGATATTTATTTATCCTATTTATTTATTTTGGATTAAAATTTTTGTACTCTTACAATTCCTTTATAAAAAAAATCTTTATTTTTACAAGAGTCATTCCAAGATTTTGATCCCCAGGATGTGCCTACAGAGGCCGGTATTGGTACCAACATCATTGCTACACCGACACAACATCATACTATCACACCATTCACTCAAATTGGTACTAATGCAGGAGCATTGCCAACACATCAAGTGAGCCAGCGCGGAAGCGGAGGACAGCTGGACAAGCCAACACAAATCTTGAAATTACCTTGAAGTTGTCGCACGATCTTAAATGAGCCATTAAGATGAAGTGCACTTGTATATTATAATCGGACCTTGAGCCTTTATCTCTCGTCCTTAGTAGGTAGGGGCATTTAAGATAGTTAATGTAGGTAGATAGAATTTAATTCTAGATTCGACTGTTTTAGAGTGCAAGAGGGAAATGGGATATAGACACCCTCATTGTGCATTGTAACATTATTGGATGGGAGATAAAGAAACATTGTTGAAGAGAGCAAGAGCATGCAGAGAGCTGTGTAAAAAAAACACCCATGTACAAATATTTGAATTAATAGAAGAAGTTGATTCAGATTCATGGTTTTGTGTTATTCTCTATGTATTGATGTTGATATGCTCATGAATGTTTGCTTCCAGTTATACATTTGCTTTTATATGCTGTGTATATGATTTCATGTTTGAATTGAAGTTTGAGAGGAGGAAGGAATGAGTTTCAATTGTTTCTCTATTTGAGCCAGAGAATTCCTGCAAGGAGTGCAGTTGAAGTGTCCGCAAGGAGTGCGTTGACAGAGGGTTCAGATAGAGATAGATTTTGTTCTCATTCATCCCAAAAGTGCAGACAGGCACAAGAGCCGTGTAAGGAGTGTGCAGGCTGAGTAAAAGTCTCAGGGTTGTGAACATGAGTAAAGTGTTGAGAGAATGTTGTTGCAAGAGTGTGCAGAGTCGAAAGGATTCAAACACTTAGACGTGTTTGAAGCTTGCCGCAAGGAGTGCGTGCAAGGGTCTTTTATACAAGCTCAGGAAGGATAGGCCTTCAAGTTTGTCGAAGGGCAGTGCAAAGGAGTTGTGCCTTAAATATTTAAGCAAGCATCGTAAGTGCGTGCAGGTGGACAGGTTTTGTGGAGGAACACTTCGTCATTTCGCAGGTTTCTCAAAGGAGGAACGGACAATCGGTATTCTCCGAGGAGGATTCGCGACACTCTGAGAGTGTCGGATCTCACAGATAAGTAGGGGAGATATGTGAGTATTCCCACAGGGTTCAAAATTCAGGACGTTTAGAGCCGTTGATCCAAGCCAACCAGGGCCGTTGGATTTATTCGTGAAATCGCCTATCAGGATTTCGTGAGGGAAGAGTCAAAGATTTGGTAGCGGGAATCGCGATATTGCGATACACGATATTCCAACGGGTACACGAAACGTGTGGGCCACAGGAGCCAGAGTGGAGGATAGGTGGCACGAGCCATCAGGGTTTCGCGGCGAGAAGTCCCGAAACATTGACATCGGGATTCGCGATATTGCGAACTCCAAATTGTCGATGGAGTAAAGCGGTGATTGAATAGTCAACTCGCACGTGTGTCGGAATTTTGGCATATCGGGTATCAGAAGTCGGGGATACAAGTTGTTTGGCATCACGAGTGGTGAAATCGCAATAGAGCAAGTCTCGATATAGAAAAGAAGGGTCATCGTTGACTCATATCGGTGTTCGGGGATTTGAGAGTCCAATGCTCGACCACTGACCTCGCGAAGTTGCGAAGTACGATCCTCCGAGTGCAGAGAGGGGATCGCGAGAAGAGTTTTGTGGGTGCCAATTTCCTGATAGGGAAATAGAGGAATGTTAAATTTCTTCGGGCCGCGTGAAGAGAAGAAGATCCTGCGAGCCTGCGAGGCGTGCTGCGTCAAGTTGGTATCAAAGCTCAAAAAGATTATTTTCTTTCTGTAGCAGAGAAGAAGAAGATAATTCACCATGCCGCCAAGGAGAGATAGACAGTCACCCGATCCAGAGGATAGGGAGATTCCACGAAGAAGAGGCAGGCAGATGGCAGAGCCAACCATAGAGAGACAAATGCGTGATCTCCGAGCCAGACTCGAAGACATGGAGACAGCGCAAAGACACACAGCCAGTGCGGGGGATCTGAGTGATTCTGAAAACGAAGTCGAGGCTGAACATGAGGAAGAAGTTGCAGCTGAAGATGCATCAAATGAGCATTTGATCAGAGCTATTACCAGGATGGGTGCAAGAGCGAAGATGGACATTCCAGTTTATGCAGAGGAGCTTCTAGATTGGATTAGAGCTCTAGACACATACTTCGACTATGAAGATGTCGAAGAAGACAAGAAGGTCAAGCATGTTGTCACGAGATTAAAATGACATGCAACATTATGGTGGGATGAACTATAAGCTGACAGACGCTGCAAGGGCAAGCAGAAGATCAAGAGCTGGGACAGGATGATCATGAAGATGAAGGTTAAATTCATCCCCAGGGACTATCAAAATACTCTGTTCAGGAGGATGCAGAACCTGAGACAGAAGCTGATGACAGTGAAAGAATACACTAAGGAATTCTACAAATTGAACATCAGAGTAGGTCATCGGGAGAGCGATGATGAGAA
>SNQJ01S0003814.1:299248-309313 GCA_010110895.2 Picea sitchensis
GCCAAATAAGTGTTGTACCATCTAATCTTAATGAAGCAAGCTGAATTTTGGTTTCATCATCTTGAATCTTTTGTATTCTACAATATACTTCAATTTGACGTATCCAATTATCTAACTTTTCAGCATTAACTTCTCCATTGTAATTTGGCAATTCAAATTTTATATCAAGCTTTAATGAAGGAATTTGTGAAGGAGTTTTACCATGCCCCTTTGGAGAATTTGGAAGATGTTTCGAACTGGTAGAATAAGAAGAAGAAGAAGAAGATGATGATGATGGAGGAGAGGGTGGTGGAGAAGCACCATTCCCTCCATTTCCATCTGGAGTTTTATCACCACCGCCTCCCTTATGCATTGAAGGGTTGGAGCCTTCACCCTGTGAAAATATGTTCCTTTCCATCAAGATCTTCATCATCTCTCTCATCTCCATGACAGCCTTTCTGAGATCTTTATCTTTGGCAGGAACACGTTCATGACTTTCTGCATGAGCCATGCTTGGTGAATGTCTCCCTGAAACTTGCGGTGAATGAATATGATTCCTCCTTATTGGATGAGAACTTGGCTCCACAAGTTGACCTTCTCCTCTTGTGAGTTTCAACCTTGTGAGCATCAGAAACAAAAATTGCAAACAATCAAGTCTTCAAAAACCAGGGCTCTGATACCAACTTGATCTAAAAATGAAGAAGACTTGAAATACTTGAAATTATTTGCAATGTAAAAGTTATGTGTTTAAAGAAAATGGATCAGTTTGCAACACATAGATTTAAAGGATTACTTATGCATTTTACACATAGACAGCAGCATAATCAATGAACATAAGCACACAAACACAACAATTTGATAAAGGAGTTCACCCCTCTCTTGGGCTACATCTCCTGCTCCAGCTTCCAATGGATCATTATTATTAATTGCTCAAAGTGATCAAAAACATGTCTTACAATGCTCAAACTGACAAACCGATTGCTCCAATGGCTTCAGAGCATTCCAAAACCCCTGTCTGGGCTCTTTCGGCACCTCAATCGGTCGAAAAACGAAGAAGTTAGGCCTCCTGGAAGTCTCCCTCTTCAAGCTTGTTGTCTTTGCATCTACAAAACGCACCCTTGTTGTTTGAACCTGGCTCACACGCAATAAATAGCGTGAAAACCCAGCACCGGGCGCAACCATGCAAATGGTGTAAACCGTAGGACGATTAAGGGTGCGTCAGCCCTTAACCGCCTAGCACCTCGGGCATATGGGTCATAACACAACCACGTGCTATAATAAAAAGGGCTTCGTTTTAATACCAAACAACGTAATGACACACGGCAGGTCGGTTATTAAACCGTGGAAACCACTGTTAACCAACTCCCACGCGCATATAAAAAGCTCACACGGTATATACAACGGTCACGGGCTATGGTTCAAACCCCCGCGCCAACCGTTTGGTGTATGGTATATATGGTATGGACATATGCGTAAACAAATGACCACGGGCCGGGGCTAAGCCCTGGCCCGACCCCCTGCCAATGGTTACAATATTCGATTTGAAATATAATTAAACACATATATATAACAAGGCACAAAGTGTAACCCATTGGTCAGTCGGAGCTTGTGAAAGCTATGTAGTGTGGGAGGTCCAGGGGTCGAACCCCGTGGACTCCAATAATTTTACATAATGATCATGAACCAATAAAAGGGGTGCCACGTGGCAGCCCATGATTGGGACACTTGGCACCTTACCATTAACCAACAATATGCCACGTGTCAACTTCCCATTCAACCAGCTGTCTTCCATGTCACCACCTATACGGACGTACGACCCTGCCACATCACCTGTACGGACTATACGGACAGTACAGTCAACATCAAAATATTTTTTGCATGTTTGACCTTATGAACAAATTGCAATATCTCTTGCTCCCGACGTTCGTTTGAGACGAAACGAGTTGCGTTGGGTTCGCAACGATGAGGCCTATGCTCTCGTCCGGTTTGAAGCGATTCCGAGCACTTTGATTTTTTGAGCAAAATTTGATCCCCTGATCAACCAATGAAGAAACAAGTGTCCTCACTAGTAGAACACAACCTAGTGACGATAGAGTGACCCACAATGAAGGTGGTGTGCGGGTCAGTACTGGAGGTATTTCATGTGCTATAAATAATGTAGTATGGATTATAATTTAAAATATTTATATTCAAATGGTGTATTAATTATAACCTTACCTATTTCAATTGTAGAGCATCTAGAGGATGAGGCTAGACAGGAAGAGGAACATATGGAAACATTCGAAACTACTTTGCTTTCCTTCGCTACTCAAGCAGGGAAATAACACTATAATGATCTTTTTATTAATGAAATACTTGTAATAATAATAAAAAAAATATTAATTTAACAATTATTTCTTATTGCAGTTGATGATATGCACCCCCCCTTGCAGAAGCCTCGACGTCGTGAGTACATGACTAGGTCATCAATAATACATGAAGAGGCCAGAACAAATGAAGGGAAAGAAGTAAATCACGACCTACTTTTTGAATTCATTTCAAACATAAACAACCCAAAAAAGAAATGATTATGATTGTACTTAGAAACATCATGTACCATATTCTGAAAACATATTTTTGATGAATTTTTTTATTGAGATGAAGTATTTTGTGTCTAAATGAATGAAGGTTATATGTTAATGGACGATTGTTATACGTTTATTTATTCACAAAACCACATATGTTTCTCTATGGATTTGTTTTTTTTCCTTGTGTCTATACATGAATGTTAATGTCTTGCTTTCAACTATTTTCTAGTAGATAGTTTGGGTACTGGGGAATTGAGAGTGATGTGAGTCAGGGGAGTGGCCATAAGAGATTCCACCTTCACATGGTTGGTCGTGCTTATTAGAGAATAAATTAGTATTTGGATAATCTTGGAGTAAACCTCCCTAGATCCAACAAAGTCAATGTTGACTTTGTTGTTGCTCCGTCAAATCGAGGGAGGTTTGCTCCAATATTAGACTACTCCAATAAATTATTGTCAAAACAAAGAGGAGCCCATTCAAGTATTCATGCACTCAATTCTTTTTAATTATTATTTAGTAATACAAATGTTTGTTAATTTATTTTATTATTTTGCCGATTCTTTAAGTGTTGGTTAAATTATTAGAACAACTACTGGAGGATATGTATTGGAGCAACGTTAAACGAATATCATACATGGACAACCATCAAATATCTACGTATTTTGGAAATTATGCATTGAGTCTTTTTCATATTTTCATTTGGAGTGTTTGACATGATGGCCTCAATGTAAATCTTCTCATTTTTTTCTTGTATTTGCTTTATTTTCTACTAGATTTTATGCTTAGGTGCTATACGGATATATATGTGCTTCTAAAATTTCATCCATGAGCTTTGAAAATTTAGTCATACCTACTATAAATTCTCTACACTTGGGATTTAGTAATCACATGCTTAATGATCAAACCTTTTATTTTCTTGTGATCTTCTTCCTTAGTGGCTTACTATCTTGCAAGTTATTTCCTCTTCTCCTATTTACATATTGCCTCTGAGTTTGTGATGGATTCTACCAACCCTTTCCCTTCCTTTACAATATGTTGTAGTGTTCTTTTTACCTTGATTTTAACAATGGCTTCTTGCTATGTGATTTCTACGGCCTTAGGTAAGTGTGGGAGCACCTCCTAAAAACGCGTGGATAACTCTTCTCCTACCTCCATTGCAACTTCATCAATTTTTTCTTAAAGATTTTAGGTATTCAATATTGTTTCTTTAACATAACTAGTGAAATAGTTCTCTACTCCATTTGGCTAGATAAAAAAAGTGGTGGTTTTCGTTCCTTGTTTTCTCAATTGACTCTAATTTGTTGTAGCTTATTTGGCTTGTATCTGCAACACTTCTCTTTATTTTTCCCATTGTCTTGTTTGTTCCTTGATATATAGATTATGAATCCATAGTTTTCTCATGTAATCATACTTGTCCTTAACTCTTCCTTTCATCTTTATTTCTGATTCTATAATTATCTTGGAAAATGAGGGTAGATATGTCTTCCACAAGTCAATGACAAGTTGCAATTGGATCTCATCTCCCTCTTCAAATTCTTCCACCATAAGAACTAATTGTGGTTGTATACTAAATGAGTCCACTCTTCCACTCCCTTATCTTGAATACTCCAATGTAGAACATTCTTGTTTGATCTAAACACTAAACTCAAATATAGAACTAGTTGCATGCAGTGTGACTATTGGGCTATACACTACACTTGATATGGGTTGTGACGATGAGTCGGTAGTCATCACAGGAGGGGTAGTAATAGAAATTTATAGAGAGACATCCTTTCTTATGAATTCCAAATGGAGTGTTTATAAATGCTCTACTAATATAAGTTCCATATGAAGGTGAAAAATATTGTTGATTATATCCTCTTCCTCCTTCTCACCTAAGATGGTTGCCCATCCAAATTGATATCCCATTTCTTTTTCCCTTTCCACTAACATCAATTCCTTGTGRATGTTACTCAATTATTAACCCTCCATATCTTGTGTCTTGTTGAAKTTTCTTTGGTAACAAGCCAATGAATCACATGTCACATGGGAGTGACCTTCCCTCTCCATTTTCCAATGAGCCTATACCAAAACCTTCTAAATATAACTCCTTCATGGGTGTAGGTAGGATGCATTAGTTATGTTGTATCCAAGATAGGTCTAGGAAGTGTGATTGATATCATCAGTTGCAGGGGTGTCTAAGGGATGTTAATATACATCATGATTACAATGTACCTTTCTCAACTATATGGTGTTGGAGCACTTAATGCAGCTACAACATTGAGAACTTAATATTTTCACTTTCCATAGGTGTATTTTCTACACCTTGATAGAAATTTAGCTACCTCTCGTATATGGGGATACTAAAAGGCTACATGATAGGGTTAATTACTAGATAGACTTGCTAAGGGAGGAGGGGGTGGTAGGCTAGTATCACTGTTGGGTCATAATCCATTCCATAAAAAATAAGCATAACCATTTTCCTTTGTGTCTCCAATTAATTCCTACCCTCCCAAAAGTTGTACCATGATTTCACTACCTCCACACCTCCAAAAGTTCATATGTCCCTTTCATTCAATCCATCATTGTCTTATCAATATTTCTTTATCACCCATTCACTCTCAATGATGGAGAGAGTGAATCAGAGACACAAAAATAGTCACACTACAATGATGGATTCAATGAAATGGACATATGACCATTTGGAGGTGTGGAGGTAGTGAAAGAATGGTACGAATTTTGGTGAAATCATGGTACAAAGTTCTGGATCCAACTCCAAATCACATATTTTGAGGAGCTACCAATTTTTAAATTTAATTATGGTTTTCTAGTAATTTTTCAACATGAAGTATCTTTGTTTGAGAAAAACACTTTAGATCAAGCCTTCGTCTATTATCTTTCCATAGAAATAAAAATCAATATATGCCACCGTCCTCTTTTTTCTCACCCTCCACTTTCACATCCTCCTTTCAATGGTATGTTGTCACCATCTTATACTATTCCTAACCCTAAATATAACCCTAACCCTAGTATTGGTACACCTTCAAGACCCCCTTGTTGGTGTCATTTCCACAAAAATATTTTCATAATGCTTCCACTTGTTATGCCTCGGAGCACCAGTCTATCCCAAAAACTCTATACACTAATGACCAATTGCTAGAATGCTCCAAAACTGCCCAGGTTTTTAGAAGTCACATTACATCACCTAATCCCTCTTCTTCAATAGAAATAGTCCCTCTTCTAAAACCTACTATAACAAACCCTTCCTCACTTCTCATGACCAAAGGTACTTGTTCCAATCTCATTTGCGCTCATAATTGTCAAGTAAAATATCAACTATCCATATTCATCCTCAACTATGGTAACAAAGGAAACCTCATATCCAAATACTTTGTAACATGTCTCCATCTACCTACCACAACTCACACTTGTCGTAATCATCTAGGCTAGGTACAATAGTCCTCACCTACTAGTTAAGACATGTTGTATTATAACCTTTTCCATCTGACCTTTCCAATACATTGTCAAATGTGATGTCTCCCCCCTCAACTATGATGACTTACTTATGGGTATACACTATCAACAACACCCTAAAACATTATATGATGTCAGCCACAACATTTATAAAATCGTTAAAGAAGGAAAATCTTATAAACTTACCTCTACCACAAAATTGTGTCCTTGTAATCCTATAATAGTCCAACCAATTAGTCTGCATAAATTTCTTTCTCTTTTTGTTATACCTTGCACCATATTGTTTATCATAGTCATATATTTCTATGATTCATGCAATATAACTTGTTTCTACTAAGTTCCAATTAATTTATCAAGAAGTATTTGAATTTTGGGTCTTGATAGAATGCAAATTTAATAATAATATTTATATTTGAAAATATTATGAGTTTGAATATCAAATCGTATGGGATTAATTGTTTGAATTTATCTATAAAAAATCCATTTGGATAAGTCATCCAAACCTTGTTTTGGATATCTTGTGATTCCATCCAATTTCCCTTGGGGAAGTTAGAGGTATTTTGTTATATTTATCCCCTTTCTAAACTTCTCTCTATGCATTGTACCAGGGGATGTCTCCCAGTAGGATACCCATCATGGGGCAAAGTTGGTGTTCACCAAATTGAGAGATTACTAAATAACTAAATAGATATAAATTCATCCATGCTCCCTCTTAGATGTGTTTTTCATCTTTTCCATGTAGTTTTGAAGGGCGTTCAATCCATGATCCACAATGCATTTCCGACCAGGTTTCTGTTGCCCATGTTTTTTTATACTGGCTTTGGTTGTTTTTTATGTGTCTGGGAGCCTACAAAAAGAAACCAAATCAAGAGTATAAAACATGGGAAAAACATGGAACAACCTGAACATGCTCTGGTGGGAAATTGGCTCTATTTCATCTTCTATGATGGATGACGAGGTATATTATGTTTGCCACAACTGTCATTTCTAGTCTTTTATATCCATAGAATATTGTCAACATTATTTGACTCATCACAAGTGTCAGACATGCATTCATTTGATTCATATGCATTCTATCAAATGCTAATATTCTTTTAAAATATTCAAGTGTGTACAAACATGACTTTTTATATGTTTTTGTGAGTGTGTGCGCGTACAATGCATTATGATCAGTTAACTATTTTTGCAGTTATTGAGACTCTATACAAAGTATTTTGGCGTCAATATCATATCCATACATACAAAAAAACACTGGTAAGAATTTTTAGCTTTTATTTATATATCCTTTTTCACATTTACAAAAAATGATATCATTATCAATGTAAGTTGGCATTCAAGCTGGCCAATGCTAGTTTGTTTAGAATAATAATCTCTCTTAGATTTTACGTGTATTTTTTCAATCTAATTGAGGTTTATTTCTTTCGAAGTAGAATATGTATAAGTTTTAATTACCATGTAAAACTATGACAAAACAATTATATTATTTTTGTGATGCTCACATAAAACATTGTTAATATTGCATTGATCACGTGTTATCTTGCCCCAACTAGTTTGAGAAATGTAAATGGAATATTTCTTCTTATAATTGTTATGTTTATATTTAATTAATTGCATAGATTTTTTTTTTTTTATGTTTGATTCAGGTAGCATTTGTTAATGGTATTGCAATGGGACCAGGTGCAAGTCTAGTAGTAACATGCACTTTTCGAGCATTCACAAGAACACTGTAAGCTATTTAAATCCTCAATGAAAACTTTCCTCTTGTTTTGTAAATGGATCATATATACATTTCCAATTTATAATGAAAGTAGATTTTCACCACAAAGTTATATTGAGATGGTGCTATAATTTCAATGGCATCTCTAGTGGACACATAGTTGGGACAATAAGGATAAACACTATATTATTTTCCACACAATTGGGGAAATGTAAACCAAGTGATGAGATGGTAGGTTGGAGGTAATTAAAACATTCCCAGGATCTCATGTAATGAAATATTATTATTATTTTTTAATATACACAGTATCTATTGTCGTCATTAAAACATGAAATATGATTGAAGAAATAGAAGAAGGTGACCTCAAAAATAAAAATACCTTCTTGGTAAAAAGTAAAATGGGAGAAGGAACATAATTTAGAAAACCAACTAAGTGGGATATCATTCATTGGTAGTAGAGGAAGTATGGTAAAGGAATAATTTGAGTCAATTTTGAGTAACATCATGGTGGGATTACAACTTTTCCTTGGATTATCACAATTCATCAAGCTCATGCTAATAAGGGCCTTTGTACAAAGACTAATTGGTTATATTTTTCAACCCTTCACAGTGGAAGGAGTGGCCACATGCCATGTGATGACCTTATTATAAGTGATAGTTGTCTTGATACTTCACAATAATGTTAGGAGGGATTCTCCAAAAGATTTTAAACTTGATGGGTTTGTCCGTGCAAATTTAAAAAGCTTATGGGGTCATCCCTACATTCTCAAGTTTATCGTCCATAATTTTTGAATTCAACGCACCACTGAAGATGTAGATATATGGTTATATCAATATCTTATTCTGATGGGAAATGCATTTTATATGTGACAAACTACTTTACTTAGTGAGAAAATAGGGATACCCTTTGGGGAATGGGGAAGAGAATTTGAAGCTTTCCAACAACATAGAATTAAGGGAGGTGACAGGTAATATATGCACAATTATAGATGAAGGTGCTAAATATCACAAATAAGATGCCACTCTAGTGACTTGGTTAAGTGGAGATGAAAAAGGAGAACTTCAAATGCGCTATTGACATAATATGCAAATTTGATTGAAGTAATAACTTTGATGAAATTTAGTTTACCACTATTCGATATCATGGCACAATTGGAGTGCTAGGTGAGACTTGCAATGGCTTTGAGTTTATAAAAATATGTTAGTTATTATGTCTCACTTTTTTAATGGATATATAAATAACTACTATAAAATATAAAATATTATATGTTTTTAATAGATATATAAAAATAATTAATATTAAATATTATATGTAAATGTAGTTTCATAAAACTCTTTAAATATATGATGTATTATAATTACTAAATGATCGACCATCACGATAATTCTTTAATATTAAAATATAACCTTTTATTTCATGATAATGGAATAATGAAGCTTTGCATTAATATTTGGGTTTCAAATTATGGAATAAAAATTGTTTGATTTTATTACTTGGAAAATATGATTCGAAACAAATTATTTGGTTTTTAAAAGACAGTTTAACTTCTTCCATTTCTTCTAGAAACTCTCTTATCTTGAGACTAAAAAGAAGAACGTTTATTGCAATTTCAATTAGACAAGGAAAAATTGTCATGGTTGGAAATGGACATAACCTTTTTGTACCTAATCTTAATCTACAACTCCCCTTTCTTCTCAGGTGATTCCTCTCCTAATTCTCCTCTGCCTTCCTGGTCTATTTACACTCCCTTGGGACAAGGGTACTTTACTTACTTCAGACAAATTTTAGCTCAATCATTGCACAAGGAAAGTCTTTCCAATTATTTGAGGAGAATTTCACTGTTAAGAGGCATATTTTTATCATAAGACACATGAAACATTTTTCTTCAGCCCTTGAGAGGAATTTTGTTAGTTTATCCTGGGAGGAGATGATCCAACCATAGTAATGTGTTAAGCATTAGGGGGTATAGGAATTAGGGGTCATAATTATACTTAATTATCTAATTTACATTTCATTTATGTTTCTTAATAAAATAATCCTAAAACCTACATTTTCATTCATTCTTGTTCTTAATCTCATGCCACCCCTATAAACAAGAGTCCATAATGATAAACTAGAATTGAAAAATCTCATGTCACCCATATAAAGAAGAATCCATAGTGATTAACTAGAATTTAAAACCTCTGAAGGAGATTCATGTACAATGATAACCATCAATGATAAAATAAGTGCATTCATCCTTCTTCTCTATCCACTACAGGAGGACAAGGTTCCTCATTTAGGAATTCTAGATAAAAATTGTTCTCCTTTGTTGAAATAGGAGGTTGTGTTGGCAAATTCAGTTAACA
>SNQJ01S0003815.1:15056-27614 GCA_010110895.2 Picea sitchensis
TGTGATCTCAACTTTAATCCATCTAATACCTTGACTTTAATTTTGACCAAAGGTTAGTATGATGGTCATAGCTTCAACATGCAACCTAGATCAAAATAATGTCATAACAAATAGATGTATATCAGAACAATCAAACCTGGGTTGCATTATTCTTCTGAATGTGTTGGATCTTGAGATCCTTCTGGATCTATGGAAAGAGATCCCTTCTCTTGCAAATACCCTTTAAAGCTTAACCATTTAAACATATGTGAGTACATACCTCTTATAGCATTTGCCGGTAGTGACACCATCTGGTCGTAGCGGTAATAATTACCAACTCTTAAGGACTTCAAGGGTGACTGCAACTGGTACTACAGCTGATACTTCAACTGATATTGCAGCTGCAACTGCAACTTATTCTGCAACTTAGGGTTTTATGAGGAAACCCTAATTTTTCAAACTTCAAATTTTGAAATTCTAATCTAGGGGCTAGATGCAGTGCACTGAGGCGAGTATGTTGGTACAGTCAGATTTCTGAAAATCCAAATTTTGCCCCCTCAAACTTGACTAGCAGATTTCTGGACTAGTGCTTCTGGTTTTCTGGTACTTCTGGTTTTCTGGTACTTCTGGTACTGGTGAAAACTAGGGTTTCACTTTTCGGGAGATATATCCACTGAAAAGTTGTGCTGAATGTGCCAAAGAGTTCCTTGAGGAAGGGCGCACTTTTCTAGATGGCTTTTGGGCTAAAATTCCTCTTCAATAAAAAGGCCCTAATTTTCTTGTACGACAATAGTGACGTTTTTCCTTTTTTTTGTGAAAGATGCTTGTGCAATGGGTTATTCAAGACCTATGCTCTGATACCATGATGATTTTTCATAAGCATTAGGTTAAGCATGTAGTTCATTTTAGTTTCATCATGTCTTAACCATAAACTAGAATGTTGCAGCGACCAAGATCACAAGAAGAAACACCATGCACAAGTACACAAGATATATCCTGGGAAACCCTTCTCAACAAGGGAAGAAAACCCAGCCAAATCCTTTGCTATATTCTTCAAGAGAAAGACCTTTCACCACCAAGAATGACTTAGCACACAAGAGGGTGCTTAAGCCCTGGAAGACTAGCGCCCAATAGAGGTGTGCACCTTTGCCAAAGAGAAGTACTTGCTGAAATTTCCAAAACACACAAGAAGGATATGATTCTACAATGGAGAATCATCTCCTACTTATATTAGACTTTGACCAATTAACAAGGGCGTCTATTGGCACAACAGGGCTGACATCTCTAAGTCAAATATTCTTATTATTATATTTATTATTTATTATAATTAATATTAATATTAATTATCTTTTACATTTATTATTAATCACATTAAGGTGGGGCCGACCTGTACCCTTAACATAACAATTAAGGTTACAGGTAGGTTTGACTCTTGAACAATATATATAGCAAAGGATCTGATACACCCACTAGTGCTCATCCACTAGGGGCACATCCATAGGGATGTCATAGATTTGATTCACTGCATTACACAGATGAACCGGGTCTTCACACATTCACTTGTGCTCGTCCACAGACACGTCCACTCTACAGATCTGCTTTCCCACTGCCACTGATAGGAGAATCATCTGGAGTCATCTCATCAACTCTAGTGCTCAGAGGAGGCTATCACATCAACTTCATTTCTGTTCACATGACGATGTGCCCAACACTTTTGGGATTTCTCACGTTTACCTTGTGCTTAGCCACAGGGATGCCCTAACTCAACAAATCGCTTTTCCACTGGATAATCATCTGGAGTTCTTCTCACTCAATAGATCGTTCCTAGCTCTGTCCCAGGATGGAACCACGGACCCTTTTTAGGGGCTTTCTCTCAGGTTTGGAAGCTGAGAGAAAGACTCACATAGATGCTATGTTCCACATCTCACAGGTTTGTAAGCTGGAGGATGTCTTCCATAGCTGCATTCATCAACATGAAGGACCTTGGTATGATGCACTATTTCTTGGGACTAGAGGTGTGGCAGAGAACTAACAAGATCTTCTTGAGTCAGGGGAAGTACACAATTGAGATATTGAAGAAGTTTGGGATGTTGAACTGTAAGCCAATGACTACACCAATGGTGATGAATTTGAAGAAACTAAGTGTGTCTTCTTTTGATTCCGACAAGATTGATCTGACCCTGTACAAATAGTTGATTGGATCATTGATGTATCTGGTTAACACTAGACCAAATATTTTCTATGCAGTGAGTGCACTTAGCCAGTTTATGAGTCAGCCAAGATAGACACACTGGATTGCTCCAAAGCATGTGTTGAGATACCTGCGAGGCACAGTTGGACATGGTCTGAGATATACTTCCAGTATTGATATGATATGGCAGGGATATATTGACTATGATTGGGCAGGGAGTGCAGTTGACAGAAAAAGCACCTTCGGGTGTTGCTTCACTTTGGGATCTTCCATGGTTTCCTGGTGTAGCAGGAAACATACTTCTGTGGCTTTGAGCACAGCTAAAGCATAGTACATTGCATTAAGTATATGTCAGTTCGTGAAGCAGTGTGGATTCGCAAGCTTCTTGTAGATTTATCTGAACATGTGTTGGATTCCACCATTATTCATTATGGTAACCAAAGTTGTGTGAATATCTCATAAGAATCTAGTGTTTCATGAAAAATCGAACCACATTGAGATCAAGTACCATTACATCCAAGTCATGGTGTAGAGGAAGGAAGTGCTGGTGCAGTACCTTCCTACAGATGAGCAAGTTGCTGATGTTCTTACCAAACCAGGATGAAATTCAAGTACTTCTATGACAGACTTGGCGTGGCAGAGAATGCCTCCCTCGTTGAGAGGGAGTGTTGATGTTTGTAGCTTCTTAAGACATTCTCAGATCATACTCCTTTGTGACTGAGTTGAGTTGATCTGTGATGACACTTATTCGAGAAGGGATAAGTGCGTTTGGGCTTATAGCCTAACGTCCCTTGTGGAGAGCACATGAGGACATGTCAAGGGAGTTGACCTTAGTGTTTCTAGAGAGAGTAGCCTCTAGAAGTCCACATGGGAGTGCCATGTGTGACAAACATTCTCCAGATCATACTCCTCTGTGAATTGAGTTGAGTTGATTTGTGAGGATACTTATTCGAGAAGGGATAAGTGGGACACTTATCCGAGAAGGGATAAGTGCGTTTGGGCTTATAGCCCGACGTCCCTTGTGGAGAGCACATGAGGACATGTCGAGGGAGTTGAACTTGACGTCACACACTATGGGGAGTTGACCATAAGTGTTCCGAGAGGGAGTAGCCTCTAGAAGTCCACATGGGAGTGCCTTGCATGACAAACCTTTTGCTACTATGGTGGTTGTGTACCACTGGTGGAGACTGCGTATCTCTGGACAATAGTTGTGTACTACTATGGAAAGATACCTCCCTAGATAAGAGAGAGTGTTGATGTTTCAACATCAGGCGGACCTTCTCCTAGATTGGGCTGCAGACCAAGGGAGATAGGATACATTTATCATGAAGGTGCACTTGTGGTAAATGGTCCTAGACGTAGTCCTTCCTTGATCATGATAAGGAATAATATGGACTCGAGGTGCTTGAAGTGCTTTCCGCGTGTCAGTTAGCATCAAGCTAACATTCACTCACAGGTGTGTACTTGTGGTGAAAGATCTTGGTGTGGTCTTTGTCCTAGTCATGGTGATTTGACAAGGAATGATAAAGACTCAAGATGTTATATGCTATTGCATGTGGACCCAAAGTGAGCCTGATCTTAGAGAGAGTTAATTGGCTCAGAGGGAGAGCCGCAGAAGGAGTTTCACCTCGGTTCAGGTGGGAGAGACACGTCTCCAAAGGATGACAGACAAGTGTCATGAGTCTAGGGTGAAATTTGTATACTTCAAAGACAAGCTTGGCATGATGCATAATGTCTCCCTTGTTGAGAGGGAGTGTTGATGTTTGGACAACATCGGGAAGACAATCTCTTAGAATAATAATTATTAATATAATTATTGATGATTAAATATCATATAATAAGTAAATGATAGTAATAAATAGTTATTTTTTATTCAAGGGACGCATCCTTTCATGGATGGCCACCATATGTTCCCTATATATGGAACACTCATCATTGTAATATAATATGGATTACATCTCATATGAAGAAAAACAACACTCCCTACCATCTAGAGCTCAAAACCTCCTTGAAGATGCCCAATACTCCTCCAAGTTTATTTGTTCTCCCAAGCAAGCAAGCAACCTCCATATGCACCTCATGAAGCTACCAAGCTACATAGGTCCCCAACCTCCTAAGGAAGTGTGCCACATAAGCATCAAGTCAAGGCATGGCAATCCATGAGCAAGCTATCTCCAATGTGTATGTACATCATGGTACAACCAAGGTAATTGGAACACCATGTACTCCACATCACATGAAGCATCCCCAAGAAGGGGGTAAGCACCTTTGGAGTAAACCGAAAGATAGCAGAGGGTGTTGTATAACTGCTCAACTATTCTCTTTAATATAAAATTAGATTAAATGACATACCTCATTATTACATATGGCTTGTTACTCATTTTATCATTACTCTTAGATACATCACATTTATTATTGTCCTTAGATTAAATAAATATTACACTGTTTAACATGTTTTAAGTTTTGTCTCTATATTTTTAATTAGTATACTATACAAAATTTTGTGTTGGGTGGAGTAGATATTTTGTTGGTTATGGTTGTTGAGGTTCACAAGAAATATAGAGAATCAAATGGAATGAACACAAACCTTAATTCCACAATAAAGAGGAAATAATTTAGCACTAGAGCAACCGACTCTTGAAGACAAAAATCAGCCAAGACGGGCACAATTCTAGTGAGAGAAATAACCCAAGTACAAGTGCATTTGAAAGAGTAAGAAACCCATGAACAAGAGAATGCAACACTTTATGTTGCCCATACGCTAGTCACTCTGATAATAATAATAAGAATCATTGAAATAAATAGTACAAATAGGAATTGAGATTTGCAAGAAATAGTGAGAGAATCGAATGGAACCAACACAAACCCAAATTCTGCAATAGAGAGAAGAAGAAACCAACACTAAGGTGTTGATGTTTGGACAACATCGGGAAAACATTCTCTTAGGATAATAATTAATAATATAATTATTGATTATTAAATATCATATATAAGAAGTAAATGATAATAATAAATAGTCATTGATTATTCAAGGGACGCATCCTTTCATGGATGGTTACCATATGTTCCCTATATATGGAACACTCATCATTGTAATAATATATTGATTATATCTCATATGAAGAAAAACAACATGGTATCAGAGCGGGTTGATTGGGTGTGGCTCCCTCACGAGAGAGCCCAACAAGATAAGGATATGGAGATTTAGTCCTGCTTAGGATTATGCGTAGGAATAGAGAAAGTAAAGAGATATGTTGTTGCATATGTGTTTAGTAGTGTAGCAGCGTGTTGCTGTGAAGAAGAACAACGTGGCTAAGTAAGCTATGACATGGAATAAAAAGAGAGAGAGGTTGAGATGAGGTTGCAGTGATCGACTGTTGATAATGCCCTTCGAGTCGCCCAACAATCTCAGAGGGCAGAGCAGGTTCTAGAGAGAACCCCTCTCATACATTCCGGGATGAAGAAGGCGCATTGGGAGAAAGGCTTGATCCGCATGAGAGCAGAGTTAGATTGAATGTGTGATATCGGGCCATAGTTGTTGGCCTGAACATGAGAACGTGCGCACCAATTTTAAAAGGCGCAAATTTGAAGAAAATTCATGATCTCGCCAAGAACAACACAAAAATTCTGGGGGACGCCTGATTCGATTTCAAATATTCTCCAGGAATATCGATTGTGTTGCGGAATACGTCGAGACACTTCGATTGGTAATCTATGAGAATGCGTCGGGACCATAAGCCTCATGAGAATATATAATTCAGGTTTGATGTCCGCTAATAAAAGGGAGAACTTGGCTTTGAAGGCTACCTATCTCGATGTGTCTGTATTCTTTAATCCATTAATGCATTTCTATTCAACAAACATTGTGAATTGGATTGAAGCACGAAAGTATATGTAAAGCATTACAAAAACAGATAGCCCACATGTGGTATAGTAGCGAAAGACCAGTTTTTGGTATTTGAACCTTGGCTAAGGAAATATTATTGATTGATTGAGTAAGCCGCTTGTTGAGAACTTCCAATAAAGATGGATGGTAGCTGTGTGCTACTAGCGGTGGTTGTATACCACTAGCGGTGATTGTGTATCACCGGATAGTAGTTGTGTACTATTATGGATTGGCACAGTCATTTTCTATTGGATGCCATTGTAGTAGTCGTGTGCTACTAGCTTATTTCCATGGAGACTACCAGACTGCTTGGAAGAAGTTGTGCGCTACTGTTTGATTGCAGCATAGTCATGGAGAATTCGATCGATGATTTGAGCTACCAATGGCATGTTAGTAGCTATGTGATACTAGTTGATTGCAGAGTAGTCAGTGGACTACTAGAATAAGACATCGTGAAAGATATCGCCCTTAAAGGGAGTGTTGATGTTTGAGGTAGCATCATGAGACATTCTCCCTGGAGGGTCCTGTATGGACTAGTAGGAGGGAATGTGGACTTCATCCTGACATGCCTCAGATGGTTAGATGAAGGAACCAAGACATTGGTTTCACAAGGAAACATCGATATGTCTTGTGAGACATTGGTTCCATGAGGGAACCTCGATATGTCTTAGACATTAGTTTCATGAGGGAACCTCGATATGTCAAGTATGGTCCAAAGATGACTTAGCATGATCAACATTTACCTGTGTTTCTCTGGGCAAAGGAATCCATGACTGTAGTGTATGTTCAGAACAAAAGTCCTCATAAGACTTTGAGGAACATGATGCCCGAGAAGGCCTTCACCGAAGTGAAGCCTGAGGTTGGACACTTCAGGATATTTGGGAGTCCAATATACATTCATGTACCCAAATAGACAACTGATTAGATAATTGATGTATCTGGTTAACACCAGACCAAATATTTGCTATGCAGTGAGTGCACTTTGCTATTTTATGAGTCAGCCGAGATAGACACACTGGATTGCTGCGAAGCATGTGTTGAGATACCTGCGAGGCACAATAAGACATGGTCTGAGATATACTTCCAGTATTGATATGATATGGCAGGAATATATTGACTCTAATTGGGCAAGGAGCGCAGTGGACATAAAGAGCACCTTTGGGTGTTGCTTCACTTTGGGATCTTCCATGGTTTTTTGCTGTTGCAGGAAACAGACTTCTGTGGCTTTGAGCACAACAGAAGCAGAGTACATTGCATTAAGTATGTCATTCTGTGAAGCAGTGTGGCTTCACAAGCTCCTTGCAGATTTATCCGAACATGTGCTGGATTCCACCATTATTCATTATGGTAACCAGAGTTGTGTGAAGATCTAAGATAATCTAGTGTTTCATGACAAATCGAACCACATTGAGATCAAGTACCATTACATCCGAGACATGGTGCAGAGGAAGGAAGTATTGGTGCTGTACCTTCCTATAGATGAGCAGGTTGCTGATATTCTTACCAAACCAGGACGAAGTTCAAGTACTTTCGTGACAGACTTGGTGTGGCAGAGAATGCCTCCCTCGCTGAGAGGGAGTGTTGATGTTTGCAGCTTCCTGAGGCATTCTCCAGATCACACTCCTCTGTGACTGAGTTGAGTTGATTTGTGATGACACTTATCCAAGAAGGGATAAGTTTGTTTGGGATTATAGCCCAACGTCCCACGTGGAGAGCACATGAGGACATGTCAAGGGAGTTGACCCTTGACATCACACACTATGGGAGTTGACCCTAGTGTTTCTAGAGGGTGTAGCCTCTAGAAGTCCACATGGGAGTGCCATGTGTGACAAACTTTCTCCAGATCGTACTCCTCTGTGAATTGAGTTGAGTTGATCTATGAGGACACTTATTCGAGAAGGGATAAGTGCATTTGGGCTTGTAGCCGAATGTCCCATGTGGAGAGCACATGAGGACATGTCAAGGGAGTTGACCCTTGACGTCACACACTATGGGCAGTTGACCCTAAGTGTTCCTAGAGGGAGTAGCCTCTAGAAGTCCACATGGGAGTGCCATGTGTGACAAACCTTTTGCTACTATGGTGGTTGTGTACCATTGGTGGAGACTGTGTCTCTGGATAGAAGTTGTGTACTACTATGGAAAGATACCTCCCTAGCTATGAGGGAGTATTGATGTTTCAAGTTTCAACATTGGGCAGACCGTCTCCTAGATTGGGCTGCAAACCAAGGGAGATGGGATACATTTATCATAAAGGTGCACTTGTGGTAAATGGGCCTAGACGTAGTCCTTCCTTGATCATGACAAGGAATAATATGGAATCGAGGTGCTTGAAGTGCTTTCCACGTGTCAGTTAGCATCATGCCGACATTCACTCATAGGTGTGTACCTGTGGTGAAATATCCTGGTGTGGTCTTTGTCCTAGTCATGGTGATTTGACAAGGAATGATAAAGACTCAAGATGCTATATGCTATTACATGCGGACCCAGAGTGAGCCTGATCTTAGAGAGAGTTAATTGGCTCAGAGGGAGAGCTGGAAAAGGAGTTTCTCCTCATTTCAGGTGGTAGAGAGACATCTCCCAAGACTGACAGACAAGTGTCATGAGTCTAGGGTGAAGTTTGTATACTTCAAAGACAAGCTTGGCATGATGCACAATGTCTCCCTCGTTGAGAGGGAGTGTTGATGTTTGGACAACATCGAGAAAACATTCTCTTAGAATGATAATTAATAATATAATTATTGATTATTAAATATCATTTATAATAGGTAAATGCTAATAATATCTAGTCATTGATTATTCAAGGGACGCATCCTTTCATGGATGGTGACCATATGTTCCCTATATATGGAACACTCATCATTGTAATAATATATCGATTATATCTCATATGAAGAAAAACAACATAAGGTAGATCAACACTTGAAGATAAATCAACGAAAAGAAGCGCAACCCTTGAGAGAGAGTGGAACCAAACACAAGTGTGCTAAAGAGAGAAATAAACCCAAGCACAAGAGAGTGCAACACTTGATAGGTTCCCTTATGCAAATCACTCTATTAAGAATGAAAAATGATTACTTGATGATCAATTACAAATTTTAAAATTAGAGTTATGCATTTATATGCAACTTAAGAGAAGGGCACTTTCCCCAGGCAGGGTTATGAGCCTGTGTTAGACTTAGGCAAACCTAGAAATACAATAATGATTACTATATAAGGTTGTCTATGAATGAAAGTGAAGCTTACACCATTTTCAATAGTGCAACATTAAGGGGAAGGTGGGTCTATAATGTCTTGTCTCCTTGGCCCCTTTAGATTAAGGGGGGATGTTGAAAATAGGGTTGTAAGCTTCACGTTCATCTACTCCCGACCTTATATTGTATTATTATTATATTTTTAGGCTTCACTAAGGCAGACCTTATATACATAGGCACAAAAACCATACTAGGGAAAGCGCCCACTCGAGTTGTGTATCAGTACCAAACTTTCATCTGTATTTTATTATACGAGTGATTCGTTCATCCTCTAATAAAAGTGAATTGCCTAAGGGCACCTAGCAAGTATTGCACCGTTCTCTTTCTTGGGTTCTCTCTCTCTCCCTCTCTCTCTAGCATTGCGCTCTTGCGTGATATCTTTTCAAGTGTTGTTCTTGTTGATGTTGGACAACATCGGGAAGATATTCTCCTCGATTAATAATTAATAAAATAATTATTGATTATTAAATAATATATATAACTAAGTTACGAGGATCCGAAAACGGATCCGGATCCGGATCCGCTAGATTTTTGAAAAGCCAGGATCCAGATATGGAGAGGATACATCAAGTACAAAAATAGATAATCATATTTTAAAAATTTTAAAAAACATCAAAAGTTGAGAATCAAAACCATTCATGAATCACAACATTAGAAACTATTAGAAATTTAGAATTAATATACATATTTATTATTAAGTTAATAAAAATTATGTAAACATAATACATTTGAAATTGATATATTTATTAGAAGTTAATAATAATAATATGAAAAGTTTCTTTGTTGAAAATTAATAGAAAGTAGTTACAAAATATGAGAATCTGTGTTAAGTTAATTGAATGTAAATATTCTAATGTTGTGATTCTAATGTTCTAACTATTTTGATATCTAGCTATTTTAATATTCCTTTGAAACTATTTTAATAAAGACTATATATATATATATATATCTATAATACCATACTTAAATAAATAATATCATATATATCCTATCATATTTAAATAAATACTAATATAATATCAATATGATATATTTAAATTTTAAAGCTGTAATATATTAATATACAATTAATATGATATATCCTATTTAAATTTAAATATGATAAATAGTAAACCTGTAAAAATTTAAATAAATATGAATTCGAGGGTCAGGCCTGCTTATAAAATAATTTTGAATGCTACAACCCTGAAAAAAAACTTAAAAACCTAAAACGACGTGAATTATCTTTGGTATCCATGCATGCGGGGTCCGCTCGCTCGAAATGCATTTTTTGGTGTACGGGATCCGCATGCAAATCGAAGGATCCGTTTCAACCCTCACAGATCCATTTATGGCGACAAAGGATGCATGGTGTTGGCGGATCCCACGCGGATTCGTATATGGATCTGCGGGGTCTAGACAGTGGATCCACAGATCCACTGTCTAGACCCTGCGGATCCGGTAACTTAGATATATAATAAGTAATAATAATAATAAATAGTTATTGATTATCCAAAGGACCCATCCTTTCATGGATGGTCACCATATGTTCTCTATATATGGAACACTCATCATTGTAATAATACATTGAATATACAATATCATCTCATATAGAAAAATCAACATGGTATCAGAGCGAGACTGTGCTTGACTCCCTCAAGGGACGACCCAGAGCAGATTCTATATTTCCTAGTGGGTAATGTACGACCCTCAATGTTAGAGACAAATATGAGACTGTAGAGATTAATCTGAGATTACACATCTATTAAACAGTTTTGAGTTGTCGAAAGGAAGTGCATGTTTCATCGTCAATTGATGACTGGTCCTTTGCGCTGTTTTCTTTTTGACTGCGTGCTTCAAACGATTGATAAATCAGAGCAGATTTTGGATGTTGAGCCTGCACAAGTTTAAAGTGAAAACTCTGCAAAAGATCAATCGAATATCTGTAAAGAAACCCTAGATACTGGTAGAGATATGCGTGACCCTTCTGGCGATGGGACATATTTGCATGAAATGATGCATCCCTTGGATAATCAATAACTATTTATTATTATTATTACTTATTATATACAAAGTTACAAAAATCGTATCGGCGAAAAGATCACCAGGGGTCCAGCAAACATCGTTTCGTATTTATTGCCAAAACATCGACAAATATTGGCAATATATCAACACACTTAAAAAAATACAAAAATATTAATTTTTTTTAAAATTTTGAAACATTTGAAGCAACAATAACATCAAATAGACAGATTGCCACATGAATATGGAAAGAAAACTGATTCCTGATTCCTGAATCGTGATTCCCGAGTCATCAAAATGAAAAAATATAATAAGTGTATCTCATGAGTCATCTACAATGAAATCAAGTAAATACTAAATAAACTATCGATTCCCTCTACCTCTTTTACGGGCAAAGGTAATTGCTATAGAAAGTGCTTTTCCTCTAGCACTAGGAGTAGGTGCCCTTGAGGCATGTGCGCCTCATATTGGAGTCAAACGTCCTCTAGAAGAACTAGAAGACCCTCAAGACCGATGTCCCATAGAAGAAGGTAGAGGAGGTAGACTTCTAGTGCTACCACTGGGCCTATCTCCCTCTGACTGTGACTGTGGCTCTGCTGGTGGCACACTTGCAGACTCGGCGTGAAACTGAGTATCCTTTGGAACATCCTGATCCAAGTCCTCAAAGATACCATGATCATCACCACTATCCTCTAGCCAATCAAGGGCAGTCTCAATAACAGGTTCCTCAACCTCCACCCTCCATGCAACAATGGTGCCAATCCCATCCAATGAAATGGCCTTCGCATCAGTTTTTTTCTCAAGCTGCTTCACCTACAACCTGAGATTGTAGTAGACGTAGACCAAATCATTAAGGCATGGGGTATCCAACCTGTAAGAGGATTTTAAATTAATTTATTAGAATGTAAATGAACATAAAATTTAAATGACAATTTAATAATTTATAATTTTATAATGAATTTAAAATTTCATTTGAAATTCTCTAACCTGTTGCGCTTTTTGGTGTGTATTTTTTCAAATACACTCCAGTTTTGCTCACAACCAGAAGAGCTACATGTCTGGCTAAGCACCTGAATTGCCATCTTCTGTAGAATAGGTACCTTTGCACCATAGTTTTCCCACCAAGTATCTACAACGAATTAGAGAAACATAAGAGAAGACAAATTGAAATTTGAAAAATGAATTTTGAAACTTAAAAGTTAAAACAAGGTGAAACTTACTTGGCATTATGTTCTTCCTGTCATTTATGG
>SNQJ01S0003815.1:27812-44832 GCA_010110895.2 Picea sitchensis
CCATATCCTCTAACATCAAGTCAAGGCAATGAGCGGCACAAGGAGTCCAAAACAATGTAGGATACCTGCACATAAGCATCCTACCAACAACCACATAATTTGCAGCATTGTCCGTTATGACTTGGACAACATGCTGCGGACCTACCTCTTGGATGAACCCATCCAACAAGTCACAAAGTAATGCCGCATCCTTGACATGTGCATATGCATCCACAGATTTCATAAACATTGTCCCCCTGGGACAATGAACCAAGAAATTGAGAAGGGTCCTACACTTCCCATCAGTGCAACCATTTGACATCACCGTGCATCCTGTGAACTGCCATGAATATCGAAGCTCCTGCAACCTCTGAGTGCAATCGACCTTTTCATTTTGAAGGATGGGCCCTCTCAACTCCTCATAAGTGGGGGGCTTATACCCTTGGCCAACAATACTAACAGCCTCAAAGATGGACACATAGAATAGGTTCCTGTTGAATGGAATATCACTCCATAGAAGGCATCTACCCACAAGTTTGTCTGCTTCTTCTTTCTCTTTTTTTTTTTCAACATGGACTTGATAGACGGTTGTGCATCGGGTGTGGATCTTGGCATAAAAAATGGTGATGTTGTTGTAGGCATTACAGACTGTGAGGAGTGGATCTCACTAGACTCCACTCCCATTGCCCCAAGAGTGTGTGTGCTTGACTTGGATCTTGAAGCCATTTCTTTTTTCTTAGCTTCTGCGTACTTTTTGTTATCTGTGTAGTCTTCAAGTGCTTTTGTGGCCTTCACAACAAGTTCTGGGCTTGAAATGGGACAAATCTCCACCTCATTCCCTGGAAATTTTGCAAGGTTGTATTTTAGCCTGTATACCCCACCGCTCATTCTTTTTCCACATAGATTGCATGAGAGATGTTGTCGGTTCCCTGGATTAGTAGGCTCACCATACTCCCAGAATGGATTCAATGCCTTTGGCATCTTTAATATGGAAAAATATGAACCTAGGGCAAAAAAAATCGTTTTTTAGCATGTGTTATTGATGAAAAAATGAAAATTTAAAAATCAGAGATAGATCAATTATGTATCTAGCATTCAAACTTGATTTTGAACCCGAAATAGACACAAATTTTTTTAAACTAATTTACATCGACCTAGGGCAAGAAAATCCCCAAAACGTTTTTGGGCATACATGGCAAGAAAGAAAATCACATAATAGTGGAAAAAATGGTTTTTGATCCATCAAAGATCTATTTTGAAGATGTAAAACTCATTGCCATTGAAATCTTATGAAAATCTATGGTGGAAAAATGAGAAATAATGGGCAAATTTTTTTACTTACCTCCAAATGCAAAAACTGTGAAATGGACTAAAATTTTCAATGCCAAATCCACAAATCTGACCCTTGAATCCACAAAATCCCAATGGCAAACTCTTCCTTGGTTTGTTGAATGGCTTGGCTCTCCTCCTTGGCTAAATGTAAAATAAAAGCAAAAAACCCCTTATGGACCACTTAAACCCGCGGACTTCAGCGCAGACGATTTCCTCCCATCGACTCACGATTTTTTTCCAGAAAATCGCCAAAAAATCGTCTTATTTTTCTGCGATTTTTTAAGAAAAAATCATTTCATGGGTGAAATCATGATTTATCGCGATTTTGGCGATTTTTTCCTTATTTTTGTAACAAAGATTATATATATTATTTAATAATCAATAATTATAATGTAGGAGAATGTCTTCCCGATGTTGTCCAAACCTCTGTTACAAAAATCGGGAAAAAATCACCAAAATTGCGATAAACTGTGATTAAACCCATGAAACGATTTTTTGGCGATTTTTGCTCAAAAAATCGGAAAAATCGTGAGTTGATGGGAGGAAATCGTCTACGCTAAAGTCTGTGGGTTTAAGTGGTCCGTGAGGGTTTTTTTGCTTTTATTTTTACATTTAGCCAAGGAGGAGAGCCAAGGAGGAGAGCCAAGCCATTCAACCAGCCAAGGAAGAGTTTGCCATTGGGATTTGGTGGATTCAAGGGTCAGATTTGTGGATTTGGCATTGGAATTTTTAGTCCATTTCACAGTTTTTGCATTTGGAGGTAGGTAAAAGAAAATTGCCCATTATTTCTCATTTTTCCACCATAGATTTTCATAGGTTTTCAATGGCAATGAGTTTTACATCTTCAAAATAGATTTTTGATGGATCAAAAGCCATTTTTTTCCATTGTTATGTGATTTTCTTTCTTGCCATGTATACCCAAAAACGTTTTTGGGATTTTCTTGCCCTAGGTCAATGCAAATTAGTTGAAACAATTTCGTGTCTATTTCGGGTTCAAAACCAAGTTTGAATGCTGGATACATAATTGATTTATCTTTGATTTTTAAATTTTCATCAATAACACATACTAAAAAACGATTTTTTTTTGCCCTAGGTTCATATTTTTCCATATTAAAGATGCCAAAGGCATTGGATCCATTTTGGGAGTATGGTGAGCCTACTAACCCAGGGAATCGACAACATCTCTTATGCAATCTATGTGGGAAAAGAATGAGTGGTGGGGTATACATGCTAAAATACCACCTTGCGAAAATTCCAGGAAATGAGGTGGAGATTTGTCCCATTTCAAGCCCAGAACTTGTTGTGAAGGCCACAAAAGCACTTGAAGACTATGCGGATAACAAAAAGTATGCAGAAGCCAAGAAAAAAGAAATGGCTTCAAGATCCAAGTCAAGCACACACTCTTGGGGCAATGGGAGTGCAGTCTAGTGAGATCCACTCCTCACAGTCTATAATGCCTACAACAATATCACCATTTTTTATGCCAAGATCCACACCCGGTGCACAACCGTCTATCAAGTTCATGTTGAAAAAAAAAGAGAAAGAAGAAGTGGACAAACTTGTGGGTAGATGCCTTCTATGGAGTGATATTCCATTCAATTTTGCCAGGAACCCATTCTATGTGTCCATGTTTGAGGCTGTCAGTATTGTTGCCCCGGGGTATAAGCCCCCCACTTATGAGGAGTTGAGAGGGCCCATCCTTCAAAATGAAAAGGCCGATTGCACTCAGAGGTTGCAGGAGCTTCAAGATTCATGGCAGTTCACATGATGCACGGTGATGTCAGATGGGAAGGGTAGGACCCTTCTCAATTTCTTGGTTCATTGTCCCAGGGGGACAATGTTTATGAAATTTGTGGATGCATCTGCACATGTCAAGGATGCGGCATTACTTTGTGACTTGTTGGATGGGTTCATCCAAGAGGTAGGTCCGCAGGATGTTGTCCAAGTCATAACGGACAATGCTGCAAATTATGTGGCTGCTGGTAGGATGCTTATGTGCAGGTATCCTACACTGTTTTGGACTCCTCGTGCAGCTCATTGCCTTGACTTGATGTTAGAGGATATGGGAAAGATTGATTGGATCAAGGATGCCACTGATGCTATTGTTGCTTTAAATGTTTCAAAAATTAAAAAAAAATGAATACTTTTGTATTTTTTTAAGTTTGCCGATGTTTGCCGATGTTTTGGCGATAAATACGAAACGATGTTTTCTGCACCCCCGACGATTTTTTCGCCGATACGGTTTTTGTAACTTTGGTCCAAACATCAACAGTGCTGCCCTAGTGCTGGTTGTTTTACACTTTATTGCAGAATTAGGGTTTGTGTTGATTCTGTTTGATTCTCACTTTATCTCTTGTGAAATTCAACACTAAGAATTGACACAATGCTTGTCCACAAACTTACCATTGAAAGCATACTTGTGTGTGAAGGTTGTCTCATGTACAATGCAATTCCTTTATCCAGTTGGGTCTCTGAACTTGCAATCTCCCTTCATGCATCATAAGCACAAATCCTGTGCCTTTGCAATCTTTGAACTTCTTTACGTGAGATAAAATGTTTTAGGCAATGGAACCAGTTATCGTGGTTAAGTTTTCTTTACCTGCCTTCTGTAGTCTATTGAATATTTTATACAATAACATATTTTTCTCACAGCAATAAATCATGAAGAACATACAATTTGCTTGGACATGCAGTTCATTCAAAACATGCATGTAAGAATATATTTCATAACATGAGTGTTCATTAACAGAACCTTTTTCTTTCCATACAGAAATTTTTATTACATTTGGAAATGTCTTATATTAATTTGGCTTGCATCTTTTGACTAGCTTACAAAATGAGCCTCATAGTCTATTTGTTGCTTGTGCATCATGAAGAAATTCAAGGACCCTAAGGCTGCCCAACAGGTCTGTCTTTGACCTGATTGGGCACTTTCAAATCTGATTTTACTCACTGTTTAGGACTGTATACTTGCTGTCCAAAAACAGCCAACAGGTCTGATCTTTACCCACAGAGAATTCTGCCTTACACTTGCGATTACATGCTCTTTTAAGGCTGCTCTTGCATGGGTTTAATTATTAGATTTTGCTGTCCATTATTAGCACATGCATTTACCTTAAAACATACAATACTCCTCTAGGAACTTTAACAACTACAAGCTGAAAATACTAAGCAAACCATTACAAATGTACACATAATTTTTGGTCAACATGACCCTGGAAAAACCCCCAAGGGGAAAACCAGTTTGGAGTAGATGTATGTATGGAGATCTCAAGCAAATGCTACAACAAGAAACAAATACAAAGGAACTTGATACATAGGTAAGCTCCTCTCAAGCTAGACCATGGAGTTCCTTGGGATTAGTGCCCTCCTTGAAGAATGCGCCCCACTGGTTGTGCTTGCTAAGTAATGAAGCCTTGCGGCCTCTTTGAAGATGATGCCTGCTAGATGAGAACTTGCGTCCCTTTAGCCACAAAGGTGCGCCCTCAAACAAAGAAGCTTCCTCCTCAAGACTTTTTCTCTCAAAGCAACTTGTGCCTTCTTTACTAAGTACCCGCTAGTATGCGCCTCTCCTCACAAGAACTAGCCTCATGCACCTAGCCTCCATGAAAGCTTCCTCAAGCTTGCTTGTGCTTCCTCAAATCCTTGCACCATCTTTCCTCAAGTGCGCCTCTCTTCTCCAAAGCTCATACTCTCTACTCCTCTTCACTCAACTCTCTTAAGTGACAATGAATCACTTTACCCTCCTTTTCCTCCTTTAGCCTAATCCATAAGGATAACCTAGAAAACCAAGGGCCCAAATTCACTCTAAGCCTTCCTCCAAGATGAGTGGATGAGATTAGATCTCATAAACCCACTTAAGTTTCCATAGTTCCACTTTATGTTCATTAATTCGCACTTAAGTGAATTAAATGTCACTTTATGACTTAAGTGACTAATTTCACTTTATGACTTAAGTGAATAAAGTCAAAGTGAAATTAGAACATAAAGTAATAGCATGAGGGTAATACTCTCCCCCTTTGTGTTTAAAGACTCATAAACACAAGGGGACCACTTTCCTTGATACCCAAATTTCAACACATCAGAGACTGAATTTACCGAGACGCAATTGTTAAGTTTTGAGCTATTATTATGTTTCTTTTCAATTTACTAGATAACAATAGCATAGGTAGGATTACTGAGAGAAACACAATCACAAGATACACAACATTTATCCTGGGAAACCCTCATGGGGGAGAAAACCCAACACAAACTTCCTTAATATAGATAGCCAATACAATGCCAAGGCAATAAACCAAAACACTAGAGAATATCCAACACTGAGCAATGCGCCTCTATCTTCCTTCTTCTCCCAACTGCAGCTACCAAACTTGCGCACTTGATGAGTGAATGAGTGAGTGGTTAAATGAGGCGCTGGCTTCCTTTATTTATACAAACTGGCAGGTGCTAGAAAGGCGTCTCTTCACTGGGCAGGGCCGACTTGTCTTCTTAGTGGTTAAAACCACTTTAATTAGCTTGGGGCCCGACTTCTCAATTTGCATATTATATTTAGGGTTTGACCAATCCACAAAAGGGGATTTGGTCAATTACAATGCCCGACATGATCAATCCACAAAAGGGGATTGATCTAATTAATAATGACTCAATAAATAAATAGAATACTCTTTGTAGTTACAATATTTCAATAGCAATGACACAAAATGTTTTACATGTTTGCATGACTCTCACCTCCTTATGAGACCTACAAAACTCAATTATATATTCATTGTCTTCAAGTCAAGTCGGCCAGTGTCCTCATGAAGCCTTTGGTCTGCTTTCTAGCTAACTGTCCTGCATCATGTGCTGCATGTGAAGATAAGTACATATTGCTGGGATTCTTCTTATTTCTTCCGGGGCTTCTTTGAACTGTTTAATGGTTTCCTTTGACTTCTTGACATCTTCATCTCTAAGAAAAGTTGTCCCGGAGGTGAATACCTCCCGCTGCTACCAAAAACATCAACAGCTTCATATTGATTCTGCTTACTAGATCTCCAATTTAATTCACCCACAACAATGTAGTTTTGTGGTACTTGTATATCCAGTACATCATTAAATGTATCTAGATTTTGTTTGAAGCTTAACATTTAAGAGACTCGACATAGACTTAACGTTTTGCTGTCTATATAGTTTTTACAATGACTTGAGTCTGGACTTGGATACTTATTTTTGAACACAGGGAATTGTATGGAGAAGCTCTTGGAGGTGCTCATTGCGATTGGAGATGAAGTTGCTTGCCTTGCAGTTTCAAAACTACTCCTCAGAAAATGGCCTTCACATTCACGCGCTTGTCTTGTTAAAAGTGTGATTGAGGAACCACCATCGGTTCCATTTGAGATACGTGGCATAGATAAACTAGAGCCAAAGCACATCAGTTTATGTTTCCCTGAGAAGAGAAAACTTGCAGATGTTGAAGAGATTGAAAATTGTTCAAAGAAAAGAAAAATTGAGCWGGTGGAACTRCACTTACCAGAGGCTTCATGGGGTGCACTTATAGATGCATTATTAAATGTTATAAAGTCAAAGTTGTCTAATAATAGTGAGCATAACAATGAATMTGAGGGAGCCGCCTGTCATAGTGATAACAAATGGTTGATAAATGGTAAAGTAAAGTTTTTAGTGAGAAACATGGAGATAACTAAAGGGAATTCAAAGTCACACATCTTTGAAATGCAACGATGTTCTTCAGAGAGTGGAAGGAACAGCAGTATGGGAACTGATTCACCTTTAGATTGTGTATCTGAAGCTTTTGGTGATTCTTTTATAGACAAAGGAACAGGCATTGTCGGAATCTGCAGAGATGGTTCCTTTATTGAAAACAACATCGAGAGGATCTATACTATTAAAGAAAGGGATGTTTCAACAGACGAAGAACCTCCCCAGGAAAGGCGTAGCACGCGGCTTAGGAGTCGTAAATTTGAGAGAGAAGAATCGGATATAGAGAAAGTTAAGGAGCAGGATAAAATTTTAAGGAAAATGTTGGATCCATATATTGTTTGTGACACAATACAAACACATAGCTCTAATACAGCTGAAAATTTTGCTATCACAAATCCTTCAAAGATGGACAAAAGTACAAATCTTCTGGATTTTGATGATTCAAATGTGATGAAATTCCTTGTGGAAAATACTAGTAATCATGGGCTTTACCATATAGGAGAATTGCTTCTAGAAAAAGTATCGGTGAGCAATTTGCGGTATCAGGACAGCCTATATGGATTAATAGAGATTGATAAATTAACAAGGCAATGGAGTAAGGACAGGACTACTTACAGTAGCCTTTTTTTAGCAGAAATTTATTCTGATCTTGCAACATCTTGTACTGAAGAATCCAAAGTTACTGATCTCATTAATGAAGCAACGTATCATCTTTGTAAAGTTGTGGAGTCAGTTGCTGTGGGTATGCCTATTTACAATTTTGTAAGTGTTAAAAATGCTGCTGTATCAAGGGAGTTCTCTCAGTTGATAGATTCGCCTGAGATAGGTTCAGAGTTTGAAGATAGGCCAGATTATAAGAACATGGTTGACTCATGCAATTCTTTTTCAGCAGCCACTATGGTATCAGACAGTTTAACAGAGACAGATAATAGTGCAGTGCATTTGAAAAAAGTTGGTCAGAAGTCGGGAGTAAGTGATTCTGTCTTAACACTTGATTGGTCCTTTTGGGTTCGTTTCCATTGGTTATGTGGCCGCTTGTGGACCTTTTCTGGTGATAGAGAAAAAGGATGTAAAGAGTTTCATAGGTGCTTTTCTATCCTGAATAGTAACCAGCATGTAAGCAGGAATGGAGGCAGTGTTATGCTTCCTTATTGCAGGGTTGATAAGGAAATCTCATTGGAAAGAGTTAGGCATGAACTTCGGCTGTTGGAAGTTGAAACATTGCTGAAGAGTTCATCTGCTAAAATGCTCGATAGTGGGAAATATTCAGAATTGATCAAGCTGCTTTCTCCAGTTATACTCTCCAACAACGAAAAATGCTTTGTTCAAACATGGGGTGCGAACAAGGTTTGTGCTGTGGATTCTTCAATTGAGTTGACTGCTTTGGATATGCTGATCTCGGCATGTGAAAAAGCTAGTCCAAAGGACCTTGCAGTTTTGTTGAAATGCCACAAGCAAAGGCTAGAATTTTTTTGCCTTGCTGCTGGCGTTGTAGAATTACCAGCACCAGCTCATGTGATGGAGAAGGCCTCAACACTTAACGATTACAACCTTACATTTGAATTGGAGCAGGAAGAGGCTAGGAAAGGTCACTGGAACAAAATGGTTGCAGATGAAGTGAAGTCAATATCTAGATGTGCATCTCAGATAAGAGAAGAGATTGAAGAGAGTGAAACTCCGGTAGGTGTTTCATCTTCTAGATTTTTGAACAATATTTACAGGTTTCTTGGGAGTTTCAAACATGCAATATGAACAGTGATGAATTATTATAGACAAAATGGCTACAATTGCAATACATTGGAATAGATTTTTAGGTATTATCTGCTCTTTTTATCAAGTGATTAATTGAATGCAAATGTTGTTTGAACTTTGCATGAGAGAAATTTAAAAGGAAATTAACCAAATTTTGATGCAGGCATCTTTTGATATCCCAACTGCATTACTGGGGCAGGTGCAATGTTTGCTCTTGACTATTATGTGTCATGTCATCAGAGGACTTCCTTCTCTCAAGTGTTCTGGTTTAGCAGGTGCCGAGCCTAATGAACAACTAGAAAGCAGTTGTTTTGTTGATGCAGTTGTTGCCTTTTGCAAACTTCAGCATTTGGACTTCAGTATCTCTGTGAAAACGCAGGTATCTTCTTTGCATTCTGCATGACTATGAGTGCTTTTTCTGCTAATGTGTTAAGTCTTTTTGGCCTCGGAGGTTAGAGAGGTGTGTAGTTTTATGAACCATATCTTTATTATGTTTATCTTATGAATGTCCTTTGAGACCTGACACAGTCTATAGGACCAATTTTTTGGAATAAAAAATCGAATTTAATAAAATATATCAGGCTTTTAAGAGTTTATTTTCTTTAAAAAGCTCAGATATGGAATTACCTAGCTTGTTTTGGTTCTCATGGGATAATATATATCCCAGAAAAAATTATAATTGCAAATTCTATGCATTACTTTCTAATGGGTTCATAAGTGGGGCAACCTAGGGGGAAGTGTTTTTCATCTTCTCTAGTTCGATATAATTGTTTTGGTTCTCATATGGAACACTTGTGTTCTGTGCCTTCTTTGTGGACAGGTTGAACTGCTTGTAACAGTGCATGAATTACTTGCAGATCATGGGCTTTGCTGTGCTGGAAAAGATTGTGAGGGCGGTGAAGGGACATTTCTGAAATTAGCTATCAAGCATCTTTTGGCATTGGAGATAAAACTGAAAACAAGTCTTAATTCTGCAAATTTCCCAGATTCTGTAAAGCAAAGTTTAAAACATGTAACTGAGAACGCTGACCTTAACAGTAAGTTCCCCAAGGCATCAACTGGAAACCAATGTTTTGATGGGCATGATTGCATCTTGAAAGAAGAGGAAAGCAATTCTGTGGAGAGAAATTTTAGCAGGGAGAAAACTGTTGCATGTACTTCTGGAACAGAAGTTGGAAATGCTGAGGGTATTGATGAAAAGGTGAAAGGTTGTTCTGATATTTGTAAAATGTCTTGCTGTGATAGAAAAATGATAGACACTGGACCAGGGGATGGTGGAGATAATCTTGGTGATGTTGAAAGGAAGAAGGTAGATTTGGGTATTGATAATGCATTGGATCAGAGTTTCTTCTGCTTGTATGGTTTGAATCTTAAATGTGGTTTGGATACATCAAATGAAGACGATCTAGCTATTCACAGAAACACAAGTCTTGGAGACTATCAAACAAAGGAGCAGTGTGCTGATGTATTTAAATATCTCCTACCATATGCGAAGGCCTCTTCAGTGAGTAATGCTGATGTTTAGTCACTTTGTTGTCTGGTCATTTCTGCATTTATTCCATCCATTTCTAGTATACTGGCAAGAACTAAGATTATCTCCTTTCTTAATAATAGTGGTCTTTATGCTACTATACCTTCTGCAGAGAGCAGGGTTGGTCAAACTTCGTAAAGTCTTGAGGGCTATTCGCAGGCAGTTTCCACAGCCACCTGAAGAAGTTTTGAATAGAAATGCTGTGGATGCATTTCTCGAAGATCCTGATTTTAATGAAGAGAAACTTCGTAATATGGTTATGTCTGGAGGGAATAGAAGTCATATAGTCAATTATGCTTTTGGAGGGACTCCTGACAATGTTCAAGTCCCATTAACTGAGAGGTATGTTTACAATGCCATTTCTATCTTTATATAATAAGAATTTTTCCTTGCTGGGGATATGCAATAATTGAGGAAACATTTCCCACCTTTATTTCATTTAAAACACAATATAAACGGAAATTCTTGCCAGGGAGTTGGAAATATATGTTACAAGTATGATACGTGCTAAAAGTATTGATCCCAGCACTGAGCCATATTCAGAAGTTTACGGGAATTTGTACTATATTCTGGCTCAAGCGGAAGAGATGAGTGCTACTGACAAATTTCCTTCCTTTGTTCTCACTAAGGAAGGGGAAGAGTTTGTGCAACAAAATGCTAATCTTTTCAAATTCGATCTATTATACAATCCACTGCGTTTTGAGAGCTGGCAGAAACTTGCAAATATCTATGACGAGGTGATAAAATTGTTTTCACTATTATATTACTCTTTCGCCAGTAAGTCGGAGGATGCATGTCTCTTATATATTCTGTTTTATTAGGATATCCAAGGACTTCTTAAGATGTTGTAGTTAATCTTTCCATATTAACAGGAGGTAGACTTGATGTTAAATGATGGGAGTAAACACATAAATGTGGTGGAGTGGAAGAAGCAAAGTAATTTAACTCAGAGGGTGGAAATTAGTCGAAGACGAAGCAGACGTTGTTCATTAATGAGTTTGGCTTTAGCAAAATCTCCAGAGCATCAGGTAATTAAAAGTTATATCTTTTGTGATCTATATTTTTGAGGTTGATACTCCACTTTTATCTTAGCTTTATAGGCAATGGGTTTTTTATTGCAAAGTTACCCACTCGGATTAAAAGCTTAAACAGCAGGGAATACAGTTTTTCTTAAATTAGGCCTTTAGTTAGGAGTATTAAATCACAGTTAAGATCTGTGTTCGTATTTATGTAAGCCAATGCCTCATTTTAATTGCCTACAGAGCCAGGTACACGAGTTGTTGGCCCTTGTATACTATGATAGCCTTCAGAATGTGGTGCCCCTATATGATCAGCGGCATTATGTACCAGCAAGGGACTCAGCTTGGACTAGTTTCTGTCAAAACTCTCTAAAACACTTCGAGAAAGCTTTTGCATACAAGTAACTGATTCATGCTTTCTTTTTACTGTTTGATATGCTTCATGTTGACTACTGATTTTCCATTCAGTCATGCATTTGTAAAACTGTCCTGTAGATGTTTTTATGTTGATATTCCCTTTTATTGCAGACCTGAGTGGTCACATCCATTTTACTTAGGTAAGCTATCCGAAAAGCTGGGTCACCCATATGAGAAAGCTCTTTCATATTATAGCAAAGCTGCAAGCATGAATCCATCTGCTGTGGACCCTGTTTATAGAATTCATGCATCACGGTTGAAGTTGCTGTACACTATTGGTAGACACAATTCACGTGCCATTAAGGTGAGTTCTTCAATTACTGAACGATTCTGGATGACACTTGATCATTATTCACATGTTAGCTAATTTGTTCTGCCCCAAGACAGGTGGTGGCAGGTTACTGTTTTCATCATTCAACAAAAGAAAAGGTGTCCAGTCTTTTCGATGCAGCATGCAAGGATGCTTCTCAGTTGTCTGTTGAAAATGAAAAGAGTGGATTGGTAAGTGAAGCAGTAAAATTGGAAATTCGGCCAGAGGCACCAGATTTTTTGGTAGAGGCATGGAGGCTTCTTTTTGATGACTGTATTGCAGCTATAGAAGTTTGTGTAGAGGGAGAGCTTAAACACTTCCATAAGGCTAGATATAAGTTAGCTCAAGGATTGTATTTCAGAGGAGAGGGAAATGATCTGGAAAGGGCAAAGGAGGAATTATCCTTCTGTTTCAAGTCCAATCGATCAATTTTCACAATCAATATGTGGGAGATTGATGGTGTTGTTAGAAAGGGAAGGTAAATACTTTGCTCTATTTCATCATATTTGGTGTCAAATTGAATTTGACTTGCGTTTTAAGATTGTGAAGATTGATTTGTCTTTTCTGATCCTGATTTCAAACTTATCTGTATCTACTTGCTCATCTTAATTTTATATTTGCGTGTTTTAAAAAAAATAAATCTGCAGGCGGAAGGCTCCTGGTCTTGGTGGTGCAAAGAAGGGTTTAGAGCTCGGTATGCCAGAAAGTTCTCGGAAGTTTATTACTTGCATAAGAAAGTATATTTTGCTTTATCTTGTACTTTGTGAGAGAACTGGTGATTTCTACACGCTTGAGCGGGCTTATTCTTCAATTCGGATAGACAAGAAAGTAAGCTTAAAGATGTTAAGATTTCAAGCTTAAATATGTTCCAATTTCAACTTTCATAAATGGCATGTTTCTTTCAACAAAAGATGACTGAATTTGTGATATGCTTAAATATGCTAGAGGCCTCTATATGCTTTGTGTACAGACACATATTTTTGATGCTAGGAGCTTAAATATTTAGTTTCCATTTTCTATTTTATTCCAAGTGTAATGTTGCAGTTTGGTTTAGGTTTTGAATTTGGCACAAATAATCAATTAACACAGTTTTCTCAAGCAGTTCTCACCTTGCTTGGAAGATATAACACCTGTGGCACTTGGGAAGTATATACAAGCTCTTGGGAGAGCTATTTCTCATGCCGAGTTCAATGGTTCTAGCAGTGGCAACTCCTTTGAGCAATTGTTGGAGAAGATGTTTAACCTGTTTATGGACCATGGAAACTTGTGGTCTGATTTGGCTGGATTATCAGAACTGAGAAGTCCATCAAGTCCTGAATTTTCTGAAAGCACTGTTTACAGGTGTCGTGCATATGTCCAATTTATTCCTTTTTGTTTAACCTTGTGAATTGTAAAGCTTGATAATAATACTTTTTGGTTTGCAATTACATGCAGCTTCATTCACAGGTATTTACACACTTTGGAGATTGACAATAAGGTGGATATACTTGAAGGTGTAAATGAGAAGTTAAGAAAACGATTTAAAAATCCAAAATTGTCAAATGTCCACTGTGCCAATGTTTGCAAGCATGCGGCATTGGCTTGGTGCCGCTCTATACTGACAAACTTGGCTTCGATTACACCTTTGCCCTCGGAAATTCACAGTACACAACCAGCTACACAAGTTGCTGGGAGCTCCACAGATTATGGACTTCAGCTGATTGTTGACCTTCAAACTGATGAGTTGTTGAATATTTCATATGAAGATTCAAAGCTGCAAAGAATGTTGGGGGAAAAATTACATCCCCTTCTATCTCGCATGAGAAATGTGCCAGTCAAGCAAGCCCTCTCTGAGAATATGGAGAGGGCCACGACCATACTACGTCATGCCTTCAATTTTTATCGTGAGAGCTCTTCTGGGACACTTCCTAATGGTATAAATCTGTATGCAATACCATCCCGATTGCATTTCCAGGGGTCTTTTCCACCAAATTCCAATAGCGAACATGCTTCTAGTGTTGAAATTCTTGATCTAAGCACACCCAGAAAATTACTGCTCTGGGCATACACGTTAGTTCATGGCCGTTATTGCAACATTCTGGCTGTTGTCAAACATTGTGAAGATAATGCAAAGGTTGTGAACCTGATGCCTAGCACTACCTCTTAACTGAAATTCATCTATAAAGAATACCAAGATCTTAGTGTCTTTCTTTGGCAAGCAAAGATGTGACTTTATTTGGCAGGATAAGAAGGGATATAAAAGTATTTTCGATGAGTTTCTTTTTAAACACTTCATTTAAATTGAATGGGAAAACATGTTTACATCACTTTCATCATAAATTATGCAGATCAGACATAAGAGAGTCCTTTCTACATTCTCATTTCCTCCTCAGACATGTTCACTTTATTCCAGCTCTTTTGCAGGTCTGTCATTTAAGCAGGGAAAGTTAAAAATGCAAATTTCAGTTTTTAAACAGCTAGTTAGATTATATTACTTTTAGATGCCCTTGAACTATGCTTGTGTTTGCATACATTTCTCTTTTCACTCAGACATTTTTATCAGAAGCTACTTCAATACCAACGTTTCGGAAACACCATTCTCTGCATCCTTTTTCTGTGGCAGGTGGAAAAGAGACAGCAAGTTTTGAGGAATATGGGACATTTGAAGAAAATTACTTATATGACACTATGCTTGGAATCCATCTTTGAAATGATGACGGTTTTCCACCTACAAGCACTTTCCCTCTTAATGAATAATGCAATGTATTTTCTTCTCAGGCACCCCAGATTCGTTTTTCTAGGGGGCTTGTTGATCTTTATAAAACCTCTACTAGGAAGTGCTTTACTTGAGGATGCTTAAACAAAATTTTCCATCTGTAGCAAGCCCGCATTCTGAAGCATATATGGATTCATTCATATATGCTCATATATTCTTTGGGTGGGGCATAGTGGTGTTTTGATAGTGTAATAACAAAAATTTAAATAATGTTCTCCCGTGTGCCTGAACAAGTTTGTATTTTTGAATATTCCTGTAGCTACTTCACATTCTTTGCAATATCGTTTGCATAATTTTCCTTTTCTTTCCTCCAGTAGCCACACTACTAGCACATTTCAGTAGAATTCATAACTGAATGTAGTTTTCATGGTTATACACGTGAGCCAGTTACTCTGTGGCTTGCTCTTGACAAGTAAGGTAACAAATTACAGGTATTTGACCAGAAAATAATTCCTCCAGATCTCCTTGGTCATGAATAGGTGATGCATCAGCCAAATGCACTATGGCAGTCGGTACCCTCAAAGGTGGGAAAGTTTTGGGGGTGTTAGTTTATAATTTGCGAAAAGCATCAAAATATGACTGGGTCAGATGGTGGCATACCTTGGGACCTTTCTATCATCAATTTTGGCCAAAACTGGGCTTTACCATATTTCAGGCCTTACAAGACCTTACTTGACGGGAGTTTTAATAATTTTTATTGGTGTTGTCTAAACGTTCTACCTTTTCTACGTTTTGACATTTTTTGTCAGAATCTGGCGATACAAATCTGGGCGAAATTGCAATTTTCTATTGTTTAAATTGCATTTTTGAATGCATAAATGGATTCAGTGTGCTGAAAAATCCCTGGGACACTGGGATTATACAAACTTAACCACTCTAATCTGCACATCCAACAATTTTTTGCTGGATTTTGATCAAAATTAAACAGAAAATATCACCAGAAAAGAGCCAAAACGTAGAATGTTTAGACGACGGCATTTTTATTTTGAGATAGAAGGAAAGAATGGTTCTGAATGCTGTCAAATTTCAAGACAGTTATAAATTAGAGATTTGACAGCAATATATTGTCTTGATCAAACAAAAACAAACTATATCTGAAGAATTTAGAATGATTGAAAGGGCTTCTGCTTAACAACTCCCTTTCGAATTCACAAATAACCTATTCAACTTCTATTTGTCATTTCACTGTTTTTTCCTTGGCTCATTGATTATATCTCTTAGCTTATATGTTTATGAGAATGGATTATCATAATTTTACGATGATTAACTATCCTAATTGTTAAATACCTGCCTAATCATTGAATAGCTTCCTAAGTTTTCACGGCCATGTTGCTGGTTAGACCTTTATGGCCATTTTGTGCACACATTCAAATCAGCCTTTTGGATAAAATATTTATTTTCAAAATATTATGAATTCTACTTTTAAGCATAGAGGGGCTTCCGCAGTGCAACATATTAGATATCATTTTCGGGATTAACTGCGTAGAGTAAGTCATTAATCTATGACCCATATCCATGAGTATTAGTCACAACTGACCAATAATTCTCATGATTTGAATAGTCCACTTAGCACTCATTGCATCGGGTGATGCTCACAGGGGTGAAGAAGTGCGATTGAAACCAACAAAATGAATCACATAACATCAATCATCACTTCCGAGGCTTGCACCCGGTAACCAGGGCTTCCCAGGTGGTCACCCATCCTAGAACGCCTCTGGCTCAAGCACGCTTAATTGTGGAGTTTTCCCCACAATCAAGCCCACTTAGCTTGCTACCCCATTTGCAAAACTTTAGCAAGTATCGTGCCTTGTGAACTATCCGGTTAGAGCTCCCTTCACTCTTATATTTAAGCATAGAGGGGCTTTCACAGTGCAACATATTAGATTTCATTTTCGGGATTAACTGCGTAGAGTAAGTCATTAATCTATGACCCATATCCATGAGTATTAGTCGCAACTGGTCAATAATTCCCATGATTCGAATAGTCCACTTAACACTCATTGCATCGGGTGATGCTCACAGGGGTGAAGAAGTGCGATTGAAACCAACGAAATGAATCGCATAGCATCAATCATCACTTCCGGGGATTGCACCCGGTAACCATGACTTCCCAGGTGGTCACCCATCCCAGAACGCCTCTGGCTCAAGCGCGCTTAACTGTGGAGTTTTCCCCACAATCAAGCAGGAAAACTCCACAGTTAAGCGCGCTTGAGCTAGAGACGTTTTGGGAT
>SNQJ01S0003815.1:46494-92343 GCA_010110895.2 Picea sitchensis
AAAAAAAAAACAAAAAAAAAACATCCCTCCCTCCAAAAACTTGTTCAAAAACCATTAAACAAACTGGCGGGCCTGCACAATTAAAACAATAAAAAAATAAAACAAGCGCGCTAGCCTATGCTAGAACGCTAATCCTGTCATTTCTCCATTTCACATTCTCATTTCCTCTCTATTTTCAACTGCTTAGGGTTTACTTTTTGCAACAACATTTGGGGTTTTCATTTGGAGTAGTGATTTGGGTTTGGACTGCACAGTTGATATTGTGCTTTTTGGAGGTTGCACTCATCTTTCAAGTCTTGCAAATCAAGGTTTTTCTTTTCTCTTGAAGATTTTAAGTTCTATCCATCATTTTGGAAGTTCATGTTTTGCATATTTTCTGTTGAAAATGTTTTCAAATGCATGGAAACTCTTCTCAATCTGAAATGAGATCACCACTACCATAGGGACAAACTGAAAACTAAAGTACCATGAATATAAACCCTAATAAGCCCTAAGTAAAGTTTGTCAATAAGGTCATCCAAAATAAGAAGAAAAATAGCGCTAGTTTGGAGGAATGCTTATGCAACCTTTGCAGTAATCAACTTAAGGGAAACAAGACTTGAACACACCGTCATGTTTTGGGTATCCCTGGGGGTGGAATAAAGGCATGCAGGTGCTCATTGGAAAGATGTTAAATGACCAAATTTCACATGGCTATGATTTGTACCAATGTAGATATCAATGCGAACAATTCGCATCTGTTTAAAAAACCGAGAGATGGAGCAGGTTAGTGCTTTGAAAAAGAAATGAATGAAATTTATATTTACAATGACTAATGTTATCAATTTAAATCAGCTTCTAATATTATTTCACACAAGAAACAATTTGTGTTGGAAATGTTCAATGCACAATGTGGGAAGAGATAGTGAATGTAATTGTTGAAGTTTTAATGGTTAATTGATTCAGTTGGATATTGGTTGCCACCCACCTATTCCAACTGGTTCCTCTTGACAATTTTTAGTTCAACACGTTCTTATGTAATTTTTTCTAATTCTGGGTTCTATATTTCTGGGGTTGTTTGAATCCCTACATAGTTTCTAGGTGAAGATCGGTGGTTGCCCACCTAATCCAACTAACTTATTTTGGAAGTTTTTATGTCAGTACATCTTTCTGTACTTCCAAGGCCGTTTTGGGGCCCTAAACAGTGTTTTTTCTGCGTGCCATAGTCAAACTGTAGTTGGAGTCCGAGTTTGACGACATAATGTGTAGTTCTCGAAAATACCTTTCCAATAGGCTATCACGCGCCTAAAACAAAGGTTGTATGCAAAAGTTACGACCTTGAGAAGTTGAGGTACCAACTTACCCATTGGGGCCCACATAAATTTTGGAGTTTAATCTTCCAAGGTTAGGTTTTTGAATGTCTAAGATTTTGACATTCATGAGTAATGTTAAAAATGTCTCTTGAGCCTCATTGTAATCATCCTTCTTAGACAGATGTGCATAGCAAGCCACATGTCTTCTCAGAGATCGCTACCACAATTCGAGCAAGTTGTTTCCAATTCTGCAGTTTTACAGTTTTAGCCTATTTATTTATTCAATAGAAGTTATTGTTCATTGTATATATGTTGTTGTTCTCTGTATCTCTGTGTTATTGTATTCAGTCTATTATTTCTTTCACTTCGCTCATAAATCTGGATTAGTGGTATCAGAGTGATCTACTCGTCATTTATTTTTCTTCGTGCATGTCCTTGACAAGATCTGGGTACAAGAAGTTGGGACTCGAACCAATCGAGCCTCTACAATATCGACCACGCCGAGCCTGGCAACAACCCATGGGAGACGAGAAGAAATATGATGGAGTAGGAGATCCTTTTAAAATGTTGCTCGAAGAAGCCCTTGCGCGACAAATGAACGAAATGATGGACAACTTTGCACAGATCCTTCGACCACTGTCCATAGGAGACACATCTTCATCAAGCAACCATGCAACCCCTTTCAAGGTACAAGTAAATTTTGATATTCCATTATTTGAAGGATTGATAGATGCGGATGCTGTAGATAAATGGTTGAATCTGCTGAAGGGTATTTTTCAATCCACAATTTTTTTGACAGAGAAAATATTATTTTTTCATTCCTCAAGACCATCCCCCATGTTAAGGACTAGTGGGATACTTACTCTGAGCAAAGGGCCATAGAGGAATCTGCAATATTTGTGGTCACCCCCACATGAGATTCCTTCATGGATGTCATTAAAGAACAATACTACCTTGTTGGAAGCTACGATGACTAGTACATAAGATGGACCACACTGCATCAGGAAAGGGACCAGAGAGTACCATATTTCACCAATATTCTCCATACACTGCACACCAAATTGGGTATCAAAGACTCTGAACGATGTCTGGTGCTCAAATACCACGCGTGTCTGCATACATACATTCAAACATAAATATAGTTTCTAGACATTGCATGATTAGGTGCAACTTATAGATATGCTATCAAGATCGAGCAAAAATTTAAGCAGATAAGGTGAGAGTTTGGATCTGCAAACTCCTCACAGCCGAAGCAGGGCAAAGGCGACCCCAACCAACAAAACAAGGGATAGAGCAAAGATGGTCGCTCTCAGGACAACCAATCTAAGCCGCAACCCAAGAAGGGTAATGAGAAGTTGAAGGACACAGGAAAATTGTGTGAATACCATAAAAGCCTTTGGCACAACACTGAAGAATGTTGCTCTAAGTAGTGACTGGTGGTCGAGCTGAAAGCTTCCGAGTTAGAGGCGGATTTTGACTTTGAATAAAATCCAGAAAGTGGGAAGCAGATCATCGATGTCGAACCTAGTGCTACTGTCGCTACCACCCAAGCAAACTAGAAGAACCAGAGTAAGGGGAACACCTCTTTCACTCACAAATGTGGGTGAAGGGGACTCCGTTGCATTTCATTGTCGATAGCGACAGTCAGAAGAACTTGATTTTAGTAGAAATCGTCAAGTGGTTGGACCTGTCGTTAACACCGCACCTGCAACCCTACACCATCGGTTGGCTTCGCAAAGGACGAGATCTTCACATTAGCCAACATTGTCGTCTGCCCTACAACATTAAGCCCTTCAAAGACGCGGTATTGTGTGATATTTCTCCCCTTGAAGTTTGTGATGTTCTTTTAGGCCAACCATATTTGTAGAAGCTCTGTGTTGTGTATGAGTATAGACCCCGGAGTGTTATTATTACTTTGGGTAGACAATTGTACAAGATACCAGAGGTAGCGCCGCCTACCGCTATTTATTTAATTTCTGCTAAGCAATGGAGTAAGGTCATTTCACAGACCGAGAAGTTCGTTTTCTTTGTAATCCATGCTAGTATTAATCAGAAGGTTGCGGCCACATCTGTGACCTCTACACAGAGCCTCTCTTTGTAGTAGAAGCAAGTGGATGATATCGTGGAAGAGTATAGAGACATCTTCTCCTCATCCACCGGGGTATCGATACACTGCCAAGTCAAGCATCCAATTGATCTAACCCCTGGTGCCCCGCTGCCTAATGGACCAGTCTATCGTCGCTCGCTAATGGAAAATGACGAAATCAAGTGCCAGATCCAAGAGCTACTTCAAAAGGGGCACATCCGACTCAATTCCTTCCCTTGCGGAAGCCCGATTGTGTTGGTGCAGAAGAAAGATGGGACCTGGCGGCTCTGCATTGATTACAAAGCATTAAACAAAATCACAGTCAGGAACTGGTACCCAATTCTTTGAATTGATGACCTTCTTGATCATATTAAGGGGGAAAAATTCTTCAGCAAGATTGACTTAAAGTCTTGCTACCACTAGGTTCCCATTGAACCAACTGATGTATGGAAGACAACTTTCAAATCTAAAGAAGGTCTCTTCGAATGGATGGACATGCCCTTTGGCTTAACAAATGCACTAGCAACTTTCATGAGATTGATGGATGATATATTGAGACCCTTCACCAACTCTTTTGTGGTGGTATATCTAGATGACATCCTCATCTTCAATAGAACTTGGGAGGAGCACCTGCAACAGATTTAACAGGTTTTGGGCACTTTGTGGCAGCACAAGCTATATGCCAACTTGGAAAAATGTTCATTTGTCATGAACAAGGTCCAATACTTGGGCTACATTATTGATGAGCATGGGGTACATGTGGATCTAGCTAAGATCCAAGTCATTTGTGACTGGCTAGCCCCGACCACACTAACCGAGCTTCAGAGCTTCTTGGGACTTGCCAACTTCTACCGGAGGTTCATGTTGGGATTCTTCTATATTGTATGGGCCCTCAGTGAAGTAACCAAGGGCGGTGGCAAGGAAAAGTTCGCATGGGGGTAGGCACAACAAAAAACATTTGATGATCTAAAACATCGCTTGTGCTCAGGTCCAATACTCTCCTTACCTGATCTGCAACAACCGTTCGAGATTGAGACTGATGCCTCTGACTATGTCGTCGGTGCAGTTCTCACTCAACATGGTCATCCAATATCATACCATAGTGAGACACTCTCGGATACTGTCTAAAATTACCCCACCTATGACAAACACATGTATTCCATTGTGCAAGTCTACCGTCAATGGAAACATTACATTTTGGGAAAGGAGACAATCATCCACACTAATCAAAAGCCTCTGCAGTTCATACAGACATAGGGGAAGTTGCAGAACGACTGCCATCAAAAGTGGTCCACATACCTACAACAGTTTCATCTCAACATCAAGTATACAACATGGAGCACAAATCGTGTCATTGACTGCCTCAGTCGTCCCCACGTTGTTTCACTCACCACAATGCTCCATTCCTGTCGGCATAAGGCATCTAAGTGGCCCCAACTTTATCAGCGTGAACTTGACTTCGCCACCTATCATCTCTTGGGTACGTGAGCGAATGCCATCGATTTTGACATCCAGGATGGACTGTTATGCCATCTGCGCCACCTTTGTGTTCCCACATGCGAGCACGCAAAGCTGATTTGGGAGGCTCACTATAGTCGGATGGCAGGACATTTTGGTGTGGAGAAAACTATGGCCGTTCTACAAAAACTTTTTTATTTGCCAAAACTTCGGCAAGACGTCAGCAAGTATATTAGATCTTGCACTGCATGTGCCATTGCCAAGCCAACCATCAAGAAGCAAGGCTTATACACCCTTCTTCCTACTCCGGAGAGGCCTTGGGAATCCATCTCGATGGATTACATGTCTAGCCTTCCGTCCACCAAGAACGACAATGATTGTGTGTTTGTGGTGGTTGATCGATTCTCGAAGATGGCCATTATCACAACTTACAAAAAGAGCATCACAACAACAGATACTGCCAAGCTCTTCTTTGAATGGGTGTGGGTCCATTTTGGGATACCAAAGACCATCACCTCAGATCAAGACAACAAGTTCCTCAACACATTTTGGTCGAGTCTCTAGTCACTGTTGGATACCAAGCTCACTAAATCCACTTCTTTCCACCCCCAAACCAATGACCAGACAAAGGTCGTCATTCAGATGATTGTGCACATCCTGCACATGTACAACTCTAAGCATCCGCGTATATGGGATGAGAGTCTTCTCTATGTTCAACACGACTACAACATGGCTCTCCATAGCTCCACTAGCCATAGCCCATTTCAAGTAGGGCTGAGATTCCAACCCTTGGGTCCCATTGATGTTGCACTACCTCTTGCAACCACACAGGAAAAATCTTCCCATGTTTAGTCTGAGGCCGACAAAGCCACGAGATTCATTGAGCGGATTCAACACATCCGCCAACACGTCCATGAGATTTTGCAGAAAGCCAATGCTAAGTACAAGCATCGCCATGATCAACACTGGGTATCACACTAGGTTTAGGTGGGAGACAAGGTCTGGTTACAATTGCAGAAAGAACGCCTTACATGGCCCCATCGGAAGCTTCGCCCACTTCTCTATGGGCCTTACACTATCATCAAAGTTGTGGGTATCAATGCTTTTGAACTCAACACTCCACCCTTCCTTGGCTTGCACCCATTGTTCAATGTGGGCCTCATTCGACCATATTTTCCACCATTATTGGACACCTCAGAGATCGCAGAACATTTGACACCAACATACCTCAACCCTGACTATATAGAACATGCATCCGCTGATCAGATAGTGGACACACAGGTCAAGGGCATTCGCCAACATAAGATCCAACTTTATCAGGTTGTCAAGGTAGGGCAACTCCTACACCAAGGAAAGTGGCTCATACGGGGATAAATTCAACAGAAATTTCCTCACTTGATGGGGGCACTCAGTGCAATGGAGACCATTGCTTCCCAAGGGGGGAGGACTGATCCAGGTGGATATTGGTGGCCACCCATCTATTCCAACTGACTCCTCTTAACAGTTTTTAGTTCATCACATTCTTTTTTAATTCTTTGTAATTGTGATTTCTACACTTCTGGCGTTGTCTGAAGCCCTACACAGTTTTCAGGTGGAGATTTGTGGCCTCCCACCTATCCGATTGGCTTATTTTGGAAGTTTTCACGTCAGTACATCTTTCTGTACTTCCAAGGCTGTTTTGGGGCTGTAAACAATGTTTTTTTGGCGTGCCACAGTCAAACCGTAGATGGAGTAAGAGTTTGACAACATAATTTGTAGTTCTCAAAAAGACCTTTCCAATGGGCTATCACACGTCTAAAATGAAGGTTGTATGCAAAAGTTACGACCCCGAGAATTTGAAATACCAACTTACCCATCGAGGCCCATATAACTTTTGACGTTTCATCTCCTAGGGTTAGGTTTTTGGATGTCTAGGGTTTTGACATTCATGAGTAATGTTAAAAAGGCCTTTGAAGCCTCATTGTAATCAATATGCTTAGACGGATGCACGTAGCAAGCCACATCTATTCTCAAAATAGCTACCACCATTCGAACAAGTTGTTTCCAATTCTGCAGTTTTACAGTTTCAACCTATTTTATTTATTCAATAGAAGTTATTGTTCACCAGATATCTGTTGTTCTTTGTATCTCTGTGTTATTGTATTCAGTCTATTATTTCGTTGGTAGCGCTCATAAATCCAGATCATTAATGGGATATAATTTAATGGCAACCATTTTCCTTTCTAAAATGAAATAGTGAGGAAAATCATCATTGTTGGCCTATGTGTTCAACCCCCTAGTTGTAATAAAATTAGATTTACATTGTTAAACAATGAGGTCTCAAAGATGCAAGGGTGGATGGAAAACCTTAGGAAATTATGGGTTGGTTCAAAGTATTCAATTATCATGGATGGTTGGACAAATATTCAACAAAGACCTTTGTTGAACATCATTGACCCTTTCTAGTAGGGCCCTACTTCTCAAGGGAAATTGATGTTGGATTTTCCTTATTTATAGAGCATTAATGTTACTAGTGTTCTTTTACTTCATTACCATTAAAATATATATTATGTACTAAGCAGTAACAACATAAACAAGAGACAAAAAAGAACACAAGAGATTTATCCTAGGAAAACCCCAAATGGAGGAAAAACCCAACAACCTTTCTTAGATAGATTTCATTCACAAAGCAAGTCCAATCAGATAAACCCTAGCACAAGTGCTAGCTTAACTAGAAATACCACCTCAGCTGCAGAAACAACACCATACAAAGGTAATGCACCTCCTCAAGGAGTAGCGCACAAGAGAGAGATACCGAAAAACTGAACAAGAATAAACTGTGCAGTTGCAACTACTGGGTGACCTCCTCCAAACTTGCGCCTTGCTTCTGTGTAGCCGGGAGAGTGTGTGTGAGTAAACAAATGAGCTAAGGCACTTTTTTATTTATAGTCTTCTTGTCCTTCTAGCTGGGTCGATTTCTCTTCTGGGAAGGTGTCTTTTCATTATATTTTATTCTTCTGGGCCGACTTCTCTTCTAGGGTATTTCAACATCTGTCCAATGGATCTCTTGCTTCCAAAATTTTCTTTGCATCTAAGAAAGGTCATCTAGGAGGGAAACATCCTCATGCAACAACCAAAACATGAACACTCCATCTTAGCTAGGGAGACATCTTTCATGATGTCTTCATCTGGTAGTCGATTGACTACTCTGCAATCTGCTAGTAGGCTCACGATTTCTACAATGCCTTTGGTAGCTCGAATCGTCAGGCACAGTCTCTACGATCAAACAATAGCACACACAGCTACATCCAAACGATCTGGTAATCTCTGTAACAATCAACTAGTAGCACACACCTACTACAATGTCATCCAATAGATCACAACTGCTGCCAAGTAGTACACAACTACTGTCTAATGACACAGTCACTGCTAGTGGAACACATCCACTGTTAGCACACAACTACTGTCCAAAGACATAGTCTCCGCCAGTGGTACTCAACCATCGAAGTAGCACACAACTACTGTCCGGAGTCACACAACCTCCGCCAGTGGAACACATCCACCATAGTAGCACACAATCGTTGTCCAGAGACACAATCTCCGCCAGTGGTACACAACCACCGAAGTAGCACACAACTAATGCCCAGAGTCACACAACCTCCGCCAGTGGAACACATCCACCGAAGTAGCAGACAACTACTGTCCAGAGTCACACAACCTCCGCCATAGTCTTACGACTATGTGTGTGATGTTTCTTCTCTCAACAGGTCCAACAGCGCATTACCCCCTCATTCACCTCATGTGACTAATCCAGGGAACCCTTGGCCAGAGGGGTTAGCCGGCATGAGAAGAAACAACACACCTCCCTCTCAATGAGGGTGGACATTTGACAACACTCCAAGCTTGTCCATGAATTACTCATACTTCACTCTTGACAAGGGCTTGGTGAGGATGTTCGCTATCTGCTTGTCCGTGGATATATACTAGAGCTCCACAACCCCTCTCTGCACCATGTCCCGAATGTAATGATATTTGATCTCTATATGCTTAGACCTGTCATGGAATATAGGATTCTCGGTAAGCTTCACACAACTTTGATTGTCACAATGTATCAAAGTTGGCTCCAAGTCTAGATCAAATATCTTAGCCAACAACTTCTGAAGCCACACCGCTTCACTGTTTTCCACGCTTGTTGCGATATACTCTGCTTCTGATGTACTGAGTGCCACTGATGTCTGCTTCCTGCTCAACCATGATATCATGCATGATCCCAAACTAAAACAACATCCGAAAGTACTCTTATGATCTGCTGCACTCCTTGCCCAGTTAAAGTTTGTATATCTCTACAGCTTCACATCTCCACCCGAGACATATCTCAATCCATATCCAACCGTACCATGAAGGTACCTCAACATATGCTTTGCTGCCATCCAATGTACCTGTCTAGGTTCAACCATGTGTTGACTCAAGGTATTCACTGCAAAGCATATGTCTGGCCTGGTGTTAACTAGGTACATCAAGGATCTAATCAACTGTTGGTACATTGTGGGGTCCACCAAATCTGAATATTTGTCACTCAAGAGCTTCAGATTTATCATCATAGATGTGGTCATGGACTTGTAGTCCATCATCCCGAATTTCTTCAGGATCTCAACAATATATTTTCCTTGGCTAAGGAAAATCTCATATGATCTCTGCCACACTTCTAATCCCAAGAAGTAATGCATCAGACCTAGATCCTTCATCTCGAACTCTGAAGCGAGCTCCCTCTTGCACCCAACTATGAGATTCTCATCTCTTGTCAGAAACAAGTTATCCACATGTAGGATCAATGAGAAACCATCAAATAACTGTCTGATCTAGCATATCATGCCCTGTGTGCCTACTTAGGTCCGTACAAAGCCTTCTTCAATTTGCAGACATGAGACTCCTTTTCATGTATCTTGTGGTTTCTCTATGTACACTTCTTCTGGCTACCGGAGCAAGTGTCACGTCATAATCTTCTCCCTCTTGCTGGGAGAATCCTCAGGCCATAAATCAAGCTTTGTACATCTCTATGCTTCCATCTGCAGCGTGCTTGATCTTGTAGATCTACTTGGAAGTCACTACTAAATTCCCTTCTGGTCTCATAACAACTTCTCACACATCATTCTTCATGATGGACTGATACTCCTTCATCATGATATCCTTCCATTCCTGCTTCTCAACAACTTCTGTTAAAATATTGTGTAACTGCAAAGAATATTCTTATCCCCTTTTGTGGATAAAGATAAAATATATTTATTATTGATTAGATCAATCCCCTTTTGTGGATTGATCATGTTGGGCATTGTAATTGACCAAATCCCCTTTTGTGGATTGGTCAAACCCTAATTGTAATAGGCTAAATGAAAAGACGGCCCCATAATATATTAAAGTGGTTATAACCACCCAGAATGAGAAGTCGGCCCTGCCAGTGAAAAGACACATGTTCAACTCCTGGCAGTTTGTATAAATAAGAGAGGCCAGTGCCTCATTTGGACACACACTCAGTTCACTCATCTAGTGCACAAGTATTGAAGGAAGCTGCAGTTACCAGTTGCCAGAAGAAGGAAGAGAGAGAGAGGCGCATCCTTGGGAGAGGAATTTTTGTGTTGTTTGGTTCATTATCTTGGCATTGTATTGACTATCTATATTAAGGAAGTTTTGTTGGGTTTTCTTCCCCTTGAGGGTTACCCAGGATAAATGCTTGTGTACTCTTGTGATTGTGTTTCTCTCAATGATCTTGTATATTCTATTGTTATATAGTAACTAGAAAGGTAATCTAATAATAGCTAAAACTTTAACATGGTATCAGAGCTAAGCTGAAGAGAGAATCTTTCATAGGAAAAAGAAAAACGTCACTGTTGCGATACAAGAAAATTATGGTTTTTTATTGAAGAATAATTTCAACCCCAAATCCATCTAGAAAGGTGCACCCTACCTCAAGGAAGATTTTGGCATCTTCAACACACATTTTCAGTGGTTAGATCTCCCGGAAAATGAAACCCTAGTTTTCACAAAGTACCATAAGTACCAGAAAACCAAAGTATCAGAAGTACCATAAGTACCAGAAAACCAGAAGCACCAGTCCATAAATCCACAGATCAAGTTTAAAGGGGTAAAATTTGGATTTTCAGAAATCTGACTATATCAACATATTCGCCTCAGTCCAACGCATCTTTTGATGAGTTCAGTTTTCAAATCCAAGAAATTTGATTTTTTTTATTATTTCTATAGCCCGAAGGGCTAGGGTTTCCACTGCAAGAAAGAATGGCTACCAACATGAGGGTAGAAGACACGCTGGAAGGATCTAGAAACTTTAGATCTTGGAAGCATAGGTTGCAGATGATTCTATATGAGAATGATCTCTTAGAACATGTTACAATGGGTGTACCGGATCCAGATGAAGAAGAGAAAAAGACCAAGCATAATAAGAATGAAAAGAAAGAAAAGAGAATCATGTCAGATTCAGTAAAAGATCACTTGATCCCTCATATATCCGAACTACAGAGAACAAGGCAAATGTATGAAGCACTCAACAGATTATATGAAAGCAAAGACATCAGCCAGAATCTTACCTTAAGATATCAGCTTCGTAATATGAAAATGGACAACTCAGAATTTGTCACATCCTATATTATGAGAGTTTCTCAGATCAGAGATCAACTTGCAGCTATTGGAGATGTCATTAGTGACAAAGAACTTGTAACCACAACCCTAAATGGGTTTCCAACATTTTGGATTCATTTTGTACAAGGAGTGCGTGCAAGAAACAAGTTACCCAAGTTTGATAAGTTATGGGCAGATTGCACACACGAAGAATCTAGACTTGCAGACCAACAAAAGAGATTAATTGTCGATGAAGAGGAAGCTCTTACAGCTCAAAAGAACAAAAGAAGTTCCTTAAGGAAGAACAATAAAGAAGCTAACTCCGTAAGAGTTCCAGATAAGAAGAGAGATGTTTCAAAGATCAGATGCTACATCTGTCAAAAGTTGGGACACTTTTCTTATCACTGTCCTCAATGAAAAGAGAAGAAAGCATCAAGCACATGTGGCAGAGGAAGAGGAATCTCCTCCCTCAAAGAAAGCTTTAGTAGAAATTAAGGATTATGTACTTTAAGTTAAAGATAGTTGATCTGAAGAAAGATAGTAAATGGTGGAGTTTGTGGAGCCTCCCCACACAAAAACAAAAGATAAGTATTCATGTTTATTTTTAGTATCTTGTTTACTTTAATACTTTATCATTACAAGTTAGATTTTTGTGAGAATGTGAATTAACCTCATTTTATTTCAGTGTCTATGCAGACTTAAGAAGGAAGTATCAAAGAAGAGGATGAAGAAAGAGATGAAATATTTATTTCATGTATGATCACTCATGAGAGTGACAAAGAAAGCATATTGTAAGTAAGTTTACAAGTCTCAGAAGAAAGAATTTATGCCGTGACTAGCAGAAGTTAGACAACACGAGAAGGACGTATGGTATGATGACAGTCAGTAAAGACCAGACAATATCCAGTATTTATATAGGAGCAGGAGGCTCCTAAAGATGCAGAGTAGAAATATTCAAGATGAAGAAAAAAATGGATACTCAGATATAGTGGATGAGATGAAAATAACTACAAGTTTCTCCAGTACCGTTCTTATAGATGTAGAGGGAGTAGGTTGATACAATATGAAGACAAAAAGAAATAAATATTCGAACTCAAGAATGCACCTAGGATATTACAGAAGAGAACTTCAAGGATGATGATTAGAAACTATTAGTTAGGTGCAAGAGGGAGCTATGTCTCCGAGTTCGAAATGGAGGATCATGATTTGATGCAGTTAGAAAAGCAGAGGGATGGTGCCCAACAGATGGGTAGCATGGTATTATACCATTGAAATATTTTGGACCACAAGAGATTTTTTTGGATCCCATAGCTAGACCTTCATAGAGAAGGAAGAGACCTTTGTAGAGAAGGAATGAGCAATCCCACAAGTAGACCTTCATAGAGAAGGGGAAAGAGAAGAGAACTTCGTAGAGAAGGGGAAAGAGAAGAGAACTTCGTAGAGAAGGGGAATGAGAATTTTGCCAAGGTTGGCCTCTTTCCAAGTGTTGAGTTTTGGATACTCTAGGGACATGCTAGAATACCCTCGTAGAGAGGGGTGTGACCACCCTCGTAGAGAGGAATGTGGATGTTTCTCCAAGGGCCAGCGGGCAGATACTCTCCTCTGGCCAAGGATGGAGTAGCCTGGAACACAAACCTTGACCATATGGAATGGTTAGTTGGTTCTTGAGGTTTGTGTCATGATCCTGCGTGGATCATGGAAAGGGAGTCTAGTCTTGCCCGGGTTAGCATCTTAGCTTCTCTAATTCATGTGTGATGACTAGGAGTGAAGCTATGGTAGTAGTCCTCCCCAGTGGATGGGTGAGATATATGACTACAAGAGAAGGAAGAACATAAAATGAAAGGAAAAACTCATAGAATATATTCTGTGTGAAGATAAGACATCTCCTGTGTGAAGATAAGATATCTTCTATGTGAAGATAAGAAAGAAGTATCTTCTGCGTGAAGACGAAAGAAAGAAAGAGTATCTTATGCGCGAAGATAAAGAGAAAAAAACTTCCAATGATTTATAGATATGCCAGTCAGTGATCATGATGCCAGATGACCAAGTGGATTATATTGATGCCTCCTATTATCCAGTTGATGATGTTGCCTAGTTGATGATGTTATCCAGTGGATGCTGCTACCTAGTTGATGTTGACATCCGGTGACCTGTCAAAAAATAAAGAATATCCTTCTTGTTAAGAGGGAGTGTTAAAATATTGTGTAATTGCAAAGAATATTCTTATCCATTTTTGTGGATAAAGATAAAATATATTTATTATTGATTAGATCAATCCCCTTTTGTGGATTGATCATGTCAGGCATTGTAATTGATCAAATCCCCTTTTGTGGATTGGTCAAACCCTAATTGTAATAGGCTAAATGAAAAGACGACCCCATAATATATTAAAGTGGTTATAACCACCCAGAATGAGAAGTCGGCCCAACGAGAATATATTAAAGTGGTTATAACCACCCAGAATGAGAAGTCGGGTCGACCAATGAAAATACACCTGTTCAACCCTTGCCAGTTTGTATAAATAAGAGAGTCCAACGCCTCATTTGGACACACACTCAACGCACTCATCTAGTGCGCAAGTATTGAAGGAAGCTGCAATTACCAGTTGTCGGAAGAAGGAAGAGAGAGAGAGGCGCATCCTTGGGAGAGGAATTTCTGTGTTGTTTGGTTCATTATCTTGGCATTGTATTGGCTATCTATATTAAGGAAGTTTTGTTGGGTTTTCTTCCCCTTGAGGGTTTCCCAGGATAAATGCTTTGTGTACTCTTGTGATTGTGTTTCTCTCAGTGATCCTGTCTATGCTATTGTTATATAGTAACTAGAAAGGTAATCTAATAATAGCTGAAACTTTAACATCTTCAATGGTGGAAGGCTCTAAATCAATGATGATGCTCATCAACGCCACATAGATGGAAAACATTTTTGGTTTCTGGAAATGAGGTAGAATCTATATCCCAGTCCTTCTGACTGGTTGGCTCCTCTATCATTGTAGCAAGGTCTATCGAGATAAGGGAATCCTCCCAGGAGATCTCACATCTCCTAGAAGCCTCTGAAGCTTCGATCTAGCCTCCTCAACTCATGGCACCTATCTGTCAATCCTGGAAGATGTCTCTCTCTCCTATTTGAAACTGAGAAGGAATACTTTCTGAATGGAAGTCTCTAAGCCACTGACTATCTCTGAGATCAGGCTCACTCTGAATTTGCATCCTCCCTCTGAGTCTATACGATCTCCAGAGTCATCTGCTTCCGCTGCATATGTTGATTTTTTCTAAAGTTTGATCTCCTATGGACTGTGTTGGGAGGTTGCTCCTCCCTACTGATTCCTAATGGTTTACTCCCTATGAAATCTAGCTCCTTCTCAGTTGGTACTTGGTGGGGCCACCTGCCTCACCACTAGTGGAGTCCTCTGCTTCTCTTCATAGTATGTCTTATTAATGCCATGTATATGTATGAGAACATGCTTGTTTACTGCATCATTTCTAGGTAGGCCCTTCTGGCACTACTGACTGTTCCTAATGATATGAAGAGCAGTCAAATTAAAGAATTTGGCTATCGTCTCTGACTTGTTCATAGTCACATTTCTGAGTTGATGTTGTAGGGTAAGATTCTGATTAGTGTTCTTGCTTTCATAGAGTCTGGTTAGAGCATCAAACATCTATTTTGCAGTATTTAGTTCTGATACACTAGGTATCAGGTGATCCTTGATTGAGTCTATCAAGATCCTCTTGGCCTTGACCTCATTCTTCTTGAACTTTGCCTTTTCTTCTTCATCTTCAGGTTCTGAAAGCATCTTCTTGATGTGATCCAATAATTCATTCTCTTCTAGAATGAGTTGTATTCTATGTTTCCAGTATCTGAAGTTATCTGCTCCATCCAATCTATCCTCAACTCTCATACTGGTTGCCATTTTCTCCAGTAGAAACCCTAGCACTGAAAAAACTCAATTTTTCAAACTTCACCAAAATGCATACTGAGGGTTTCAGGGGGTGCACTAGGTTAGGGAACACTGATCTGTGAAGGAATTATTCTCAACATCCTTGGGATAGTGCTCAATGAGCTTGATAAAGTATTGCAGTTGCAAGGTGTTGCTGTACCGATTTTCCTTCCAGTGGTTAAACTGTTTTGAAGGTAACCAACTCTGAAACCATGTTGGATTTTCCTTATTTACATAGCATTAGTGTTACTAGTGTTATTTTACTTCATTACCATTAACATATATATCATGTACTGAGCAATAACAACATAAATAAGAGACATAAAAGACCACAAGAGATTTATCCTGGGAAAACCCCTAATGGGGGAAAAACCCAACAACGTTTCTTATATTCTATTCACAAAGAAATTCCAATCAGATAAACCCTAGAACAAGTGCTAGCTTAACTAGAAATACCACCCCAACTGCAACAACAACACCATACAAAGGTAGCGCACCTCCTCAAGGAGTAGCGCACAAGAGAGAGATACAAAAAGACCAAACAAGAATTAATTGTGCAACTGCAACTACTGCGTCACCTCCTCCAAAATTTCGCCTTGCTTCTGTTTAGTTGGGAGAGTGTGTGTGAGTTAACAAACGAGCTTAGACACTCCTTATTTATAGTCTTCTTTTCCTTCTAGCTGAGCCGACTTCTCTTTTGGGAAGGTGTCTTTTTGTTATATTTTATTCTTCTGGGTCGACTTCTCTTCTAGGGTATTTCAACACCTGTCCAATGGATCTCTTGTTTCCAGAATCTTCTCTGCATCTAAGAAAGGTCATCTAGGAGGGAAAGATCCTCCCGCAACTACCAAAACATCAACAATTGATTCTACTAAAAAGATGGACTCATCATTCTAGTTTGAGGTATTGAGAGATCTGTTTGAAGACATTGGCCCTACATATGTCGTTTAAGTTATCATAAATGCAAAACCGGCTTGCAGGTTTTTAAGACTGATAATTTAAAGTAGGTGTCAACATATACTTTGGACTCTTTGTTGTTATGTGTGCTCTAAACAGTGCACTCAAAGACATTGAAAAATGTTTTTAATCACCTTTATTATTTTGGATGCAAGAGAGACAAACATGTTTATTTGTAACCACCATGCCTCTATCTATTTATAGGATGTATGCAGTAAGGCTATTAAATCCCATAGATACTAGATATACCACCATTTTTCTTGAGTGTATGATAAAGGTGTAACAAGTCTTAAAATCTAATTTTATAAACCTCTAGTGGTCTACACTCTAATGTAGCATTTACATTTTAAGATTTGGGAGGTGCCTATACTTTCAAAAAAATCATGCAGTCAGAGATGTTCACTTTATTCCAACTCTTTTGTATGTTTTTCATTTAAGCAGGGAAGGAAAACATGTAAATTTGAATGTTTAAGTAGCTAGATATATCATTTTACTTTTAGATGCTCATTCTTGTGTTTGCATACATTTCTATTTTCACTCACAAACATCTTTACTTGAATCTACTTCAATACCAATGTTTTGTAAACGATCGTTTTTGCATCCTTTTTTTGTGGCACACAGAAAATAAGTATTAAAATGTAATGTTATAAATATGGAATCTCCTCCCAATGAGGTATAGGTGCCCTGCTTGGATCAACACTGCACCAATACCTTTTGTTGAGGCATAAAATTCCAATACAAAAGTCTTAGTGCAGTTCGACATGACTTAGATTAGAGTAGTGCACACAGCTTCCTTTAAGGCATGAACAACTTACTTTGCTACATCAGTCCATACAAAGACATTTTGTTTGAGCAAGGTGGTTAATGGGATTGCAATTCTACCATAACTCTGCACAAAATTTCCATAGTAGCCAATGAAATCAAGGAAACCACCTAAGCTTTTCAATGTCTTATGGTGTGGTCATTTTTTCATAGCCTCATTTTTCTTGGGATCTACTTGCATCCATGTGCCACTGACAATGTGACCTAAGTATTCCACCTTTTAAAAGTATCGAAAGTGAATTTGTAATGTTTGATGAAGAATTGGTTATCCTGAAGTAATTATAAGGCTTAATCAACATGTGCCACATGTGCTGCCCAAATCTTGTTGTAAATCAAAATATCATCAAAGAAGACAAGCACAAAGTTGCATAGAAAGGGCCAAAAAAGTTTATTTGCGAGACTCTAAAAATTGGATGGGGCATTGCAAAGACCAAAAGGTATCACCAAAAACTCATAATATTATTCATGTGTACAGAATGTAGTCTTAAGAATGTTTACTTCTTTCATCCGAATATGATGATACCTAGAGTAGAGATTTAGTTTAGTGAAGAACTATTCACTATGGAGTTCATCCAAGAGGTTATCAATAACTAGGCTGAGAAATTTATCTTTGAACACCAATTTGTTAAGAGCATGAAAGTCCAGACACATGTGCCAGTTGCCTTCTTTCTTCGACACCATAATAACGAGGGAAGAGTAGAGGCTAGTGCTAGGATGTATCACTCTTGACTCCAATAAGTCCTTAATGAGATTTTTAATCTTATTTTTTTTTTCTCTTTTTTGCAAAAGGATGTTTATAAGAATGCAAATTGGGAAATTGACTACTTGGAATCAGTGGTATTCCATGATCATGCTTTCCACGTGAAGGGGGTAAGCTGTGGGGTGTGTCAAATCCTTGGTGATGTTTTTCCAAAACCAACTGCAATCAAGTTGAATTTCCTATGGAGAGTTGCCCATAACTTGCATGGCATTGAATTGGGAAAAATGTTCAAGTGAATTTTCTTTAGGGGATTTTCCATATAGTGAGAGCTAATAATTTATGGTGAACTTGCATGGAGACCTTTGAGAGTTTGTTTATGTCCCTCCTTATTGAATCTCAAGTATGACTCGTTGAAATCAATTGTAACAAGGCCCAATGTTCATAACCATTTTGTTCCCATAACTACATCATTAACTTTCATTAATTTAACCATTTTGAAATCCATTGTAACAAAGCCTAATGTTCACAACCATTTTTCTCCTAGAACTACATCACAACCTCTCATTTTAATAACAAACATGTTTGACTAGAGGAAATAGTCCCCCAATTGGAGTTTCACATTCTCACACTTTCCTCCACATTTCATTGTACCTCCATTCACTATCTTGATTTGAAAATTGTGCATTGCATGGACATAACAATGGGTTTTTGACTTGATGATGAATAAAATTGTGGGTGTTGCAACTAGTGATTAAGACAAACACCTTCTTGTGCTTAATATAGCCAACCGACTTCAAAGTCCCGGGAGTTGTAATTCTTGACAAAGCATAGAGGAAAATTTGGTGTTCCTAAAAAAGAGGCCCTTGAGTGGGCACTTCATATTGTGGAGTTTGACTAGTTTTAACTTGTTTAGGTCATCCCCTGAAATTTCCTTAGACATGCCCGATGAGGTCAAATCTATGACAAATTTTTGTTCCTTACATATTTTTCCTTTGAATTTTTTTTCATCACAATGATAGCATAGGCCTAGATGTTGACATTACACTACTTTTGTTAGGCTCAACTTGTGGAACCCCAAGGGTTGAGAAGTAGGTGGAATGGTAGTGGAGACAAAAGGGGAGGCTCTAATTGAGTTGAGGCAATTATATGTACAACTGGTGGTCTCTCTTCTCTTCAAAAGGGGTCTTCTTGGAGCCTCCCTCTAGGAAAACCCTTCTTTGAAAATCCTTTTTGGATCGCAAGTGAAATCAACACAAAGATAATAGTAGTGCTCTCTTAAGGATGAGATACTAGTTGATCTTGTACGAGAGGTGTTCGTTCCATGAGAAATGGAAGGGAGTTAGTATCCCACATGGTGGGAATTTATTTGTTTCAATTGGGGTACCTTTTGTTGATCCTTTTAGGATTACTTCACCCCTTCCTTCCTAATATGAGGACCTTATGTATATCATTGTGTCAATCCCAAGATCCCCTAAAATTCGATGGGTCATTTGTATTCGGTAGTGACCACCACCTAGGGATTTTTGGCTCACTAAGAGGCCTCCAACTACATAGTAGGGTGGGGCATCAAGGCTTGTTTTTTAATTTCGTCCTTGAGACCAACGGTAAACCACTCCTTTAATAAGTCATCAATCAGATCTTTCTATTATGATTATCAATCTCTCAAAGGTAACAATAAAGTCTTCCATTGTGCTAGTTTGGTGCAACTTGGTTAGCATCCCCCCCAAAATGGGTATTAGTGTCAATTCTAGCATAAATTATCTTTACAAATTAGTCCCAGGTAATGTAATCCACATATGCCTTCCTATGCCATTGTGACCACTGCCAACATTTGTTGTCTAGTATATAGCAACCCCCACATGGAGTTCTAGTTGTTCATTATCAATACTCTAGAGTGAAAATTATTCTTCCATTTATCCCATCCATCACGTTGGATCTGAGCCATTGAACGTATTCAAATCTATCTTCAGCAATCCGTGCATCATATTGTTTGGAGTGTCATGAAATGATGGACCATTACGACGACCACTACCCATTGAAGATTCCCCATGATCCGTTGGCCCAATCCATTCGTTCCAAATGTTTAATTGACCATTAATGGAGGTTTTGAAATTGAACATTTGATTTTGGAGGTTGAATTGGAGGTCATAATGAAAGTTTTGAATGAGGTCGGCGAGGTGATTGAGTTTTTATTTTAGGTTGGGTAATTTGTTGAATGCATTTGAGGTTATTGATCAACTTCGCACAAGGATTCTTTTGGGACAAGTGCCCCACAATTATATGGATATGTTAGGTCCACTTGAAGGGTTACCAAAATGTTACACCAATGCGATCAACTTCATGCAAGGATTCTTTTAGGATAGGTATCGCAAAATGTTTTGGGCAAGCAGTTGAGGTTTTTTTTTTCAACATAAGGGGGATTGATGTACTAAATATTATTGCATTGATGAAATTGTCAAATTCTTAATATTTGCAATTATGAAAAAATCTTGTTCCCTGCGTTGTAGAGGTGATAAATCTCATAGGGTCTTATGAGTAAAGGAGTGTTAGGATTTATAAGTTTCTAATATACCACGGGTTTTCAATAGTAGTACTCAATTGGTATTTCACAACTCTAACTAATAAGGATCAATTGTATTCTTATTTGTACTACTTGATTCCCAGGGACGTGAGAGAGATCTCTTTGAGCATTGTGCTCAGTGTATTATAGAAATGAAATAAACAAAATTCTTTTGTTGGGTTTTAGGGATGTTTAGGGGGATTTTGATACACTCGAGGGTACGTGGAATATCAAATCCATGTATAGATTCCATCTAATTCGGTACTACTCGCCAAGTACCAATATAGGTGTGAAAGGGTGTCCAACCAAGTGACCCCACTTGTATGCTTCCCAGCCTCAGTTTCACATGTTGAATGACATATATTTTAATTTAAAGATGTTGGAACATGTATCTAGATTGGATTTTGTTTGTGTAAAATTAGGGTGTGTGTTGTCATAGGAAAGAGCTTTGACACCACATGTAGTGTACTTATATAGAAAAAACAATGAATTAAGAGAAATATCAAAATAAATATAAAATGTAGAATGTAAAATAGGAAGAACAAGAGTATTGACCTACATAATATTAACCCTTACATTGATAATCTAGAAAAAGATCAATGTTCATGGGCCTTTTTGAGAGGGAAACCTCCAAATGAGTAGAGCTCCATTACAATGATGATACTTGAAAAAATATTACATAGCTTCCTACCTTTATAAATAGTTTCTCACTGTCCAAACCCTAATCCACTCACCCTTTCACATTGAGTAAGCATGCACCAGCTACCCAATGGACCTTATTAAAAATAGATGGCCTAGTACATTAATTGATTGACTTTTGACTCCTAAGTATCCTTAGGTAGAGAGGTTAGGCTAGGATCCTAATAGGAAGGCATTTGAGTATTTACCGAGATTGGGGACATGTGGCATGCAAGTATTGAGGATGCTTTGTAGGCCGATAATGAGGATGTTTTTCCAACTTGACATACATGCTAGGTTAACATTATATGCCATTGACTTGTAAGCACCAATGATAATGATGGAGCATAAATGGATGAGGCTCAAACATTCTTGGATAACCTTCAAAGAAAATATTATAATTTATGAGTAGTGTCATACAAGTATGGGCACTAAATAGTGAGCATTAGTGGTTGCATATTTCAAGTAATTTTCCCGTTTGACATTGTATTAGTTTGGGAATTTTTCCATTTTAGACTATAATCCATGTATCCATTGACTCTTTTTTATTAAAATTTATAGTTTACCCATTTCTAATAAATATATGATTGGTTTATGCTTCTATGTTTTTGTGGAATTCTTTAATAATATAAACTATGATAAATTTTTATTTATACTTTCAAATTTTATCCCATGTCAATGTCATGTATGTACCATGTATCATGCATCATCATTCAATGATTCATGTAAATTCTTCTGAATTTTGAACATTTGCTTTGCTATATTTCGAACATGTTCTTTAAAGTTTAAAGTTTTAATCTTTAAACATTTCTTCTACATTTACAATGGAAGGCCAAATTGTTAATGATAAAGGGAATTCCTTGTTGAGGTTTGCGACTTTAGTCAATAATGGACTTAGTCATTTCAAAGAATGGATGTGCAATATTTGCGGTCATCATTTCAAGGGAAATTACCAAAGAACATTTCATCATCTATTGGGCACATATGGGTTTGGAATTAAGGCATGTACATGTTCAATTGCACATAAATTTAAAATTCTCCATGCATGTGAAGCTCATAACTTTAGAATATAATTAATAATTTATAAGTTGACAACTTGGACTATATAGTATCATGTAGTAAGTTTTGTTGATTATTACAACTGCGTGAGACATTTTCCAGGACACAGACTGAGAGAGTTGGCCTAAGACAAAGCCCATGAGTTGGGTGTGCCGATGATATGGGTGTGCCCATGATATGGGTGTCTGGTTCCTCTCTGAGACAAAGATGGAACGTTGTGCCCTTGTGTGAGGTGATGAAGCCCATGAGCTGGGTGTGTGGTTCTTATCTGAGATAGATGGAACATTGTGCGCCCCTGTGTGGGGAAGCCCATGAGTTGGGTGTATCGTTTTGAGACAGAGATGAAACGATGTATTGGCCTCCTTTGTGCAGAGAGTTGAGATGATGTGATACGCCAAATGATTCTCATGTGTAACACATTGAGAAAGAGATATGCTAAGTTGGACATGCCTGTGGCTGAGCACATGTGAACATGAGCCTAGTGGCTAAGCACTAGTGAGTGTGGTTCTCCTGTGAGACACAATGAGATAGAGATGTGGACATCCCCGTGGCTAAGAACATATGGATGTGCCCCTAGTGGTTGAGCATGAGTGGGTATATAATATCCCTTGCTATATTGTTCAAGAGTCAGACTTACCTGTAACCCTATTTGAGATGTAAAGGGTACATGCCGACCCCACCATAAAGTGAAAGATAATTAATGTAAAAGATAATTAATATGGTAATTATTAATTATATTGTGAGTCATTGATGTCGACCTTGTTGTGTCAATAGACACCACTATTGATATGTTCACTCTAATATAAGTAAAGGTAAATTCCCCATTGAGGAATCATATCACAAGTGTGAGTTTGGAAATTTCAACAAACACTTGTTCTTGGGAAAAGTGAACACCTCTCTTGGGCGCTAGTCTTATAGGGTTTGTGAAGCACCCTTTTGTGTGCTAGTTCTTTATGGTGGTGGAGGTATTTCTCTTGAAGAATATAACAAAGGATTGGATGGTTTTTCTTCCCTTGTTGAGAAGGGTTTCCCAGGATACTTCTTGTGTACTTGTGCATGGTGTTTCTTCTTGTGATATTGGTTGCTGCAACACATTGTTTATGGTTTAAGTAAAATGCTAAAAATGGAATGAACTTCATGATTAAGCCTAGCCTATTGACAAATCAACATGGTATCAGAGCGTAGGTCTTGAAGAACCCATTGCACAAGCATCAAGAAGCTGTCCTCTCTTTTCTACAAATCCGTACGACCCTCTCTTGTTTGGCCTTTTCAACACTGTACACTTGGACGTTGGGGCTGAAATTTGGATAAGGGTGTACAGCCTCCCTCAATGCACCTCTAGAGACTCTCAAAGTGAAATTCTGAAAAATTTGGATTTTTGGCCCTAAGGTTTCTAAGGGTTCCACAATTTTCTGTAGATTTTTTGATTTTAGGGTTCCTACAACTTATTGAAGGAACGTTTCAACTCAACAATATTCCTGCGACACTCTCAAAGCTTATTGTTGGCAGTCATAAGCCCAACAAAACCTAAGGTTGCTAGTCTAAGCTAGCCGTTAGGTTTTCTAAGCCCAGTTGGTGAGAGCTTGTGAAGAAATCTGAAAACATGAAGAACACAACCTTAGTGGAAGATAGGCTTGATGGATCAATCAAATTCAAATCATGGAAGTCAAGGATTCAGATCACCCTTGAAGAAGATGATCTTTTGAGTGTGATACAAAATACTTTACCAGAAACAACTACCGATGAAGAGAAGGAAATAAGAAGGGAAGAAGATGTCAAGGCAAGAAAAATAATTATCTACTCAGTAAGAGATCATATCCTACCTGGTATTTCCAACCTAAAGACAACTTATGAAATGTATGAAGCACTGGAAGATATGTTTGAAAGTGACAACACCCTCATATCCCTTACCTTAAAGGGCCAGCTTCAAAGTACCATGATGACAAAAAGTGATACAGTTGCTACCTTCTTTATGAATATATCAGAGATCAAAGATCAGCTAGGTGCCATTGGAGAAATCATGTCTGGCAGAGAACTTGTCTTACCCACTCTAAAAAATATTACAAAACACTGAGAACCTTTTCTTTAAAGCATTGGTGGAAGAGAAAAATTACCAACTTTTGATCGTCTGTGGAAAAAATGTACTCAATACAAACTTAGACTTAGAAATAGAGGAGTGGAAGACTTTCCTGATGACAACCATGCTCTTGCACTTCATACAAAGAAAGGAGGAATATTCAAAAGAAACTTCAGACAAACATTCAGAGATGAGAAGACTCCATCAGTTTCAGGTCATAATAAAAAAAGAGATGTTTCAGAGATTCAGTGCTTCATATGTGATAAATATGGACACTATGCAAGAAATTGTCCAACCAGGAAGAAAGGAAGACATTATGCTTCCACCGCTGACATTGATCCAGACCCACCTCAAAAAGATGAAGATAAGAGAGATGAGAATTAGTTCCTCTAAACCAAATACATAATTAAGCATGACTATAGACCCATGTAATTTTTTTGATAATTAAACTTAGTTGATTGCATTCTTAATAAGTGAAGGGTATTATCTCTAGTGTGGGAGCCCTCATGACTTGGACCATTATCCCTGGTACAAGAGTCCAAACCTTATTGATTGATTATTATGCTGGTCAGTAGAGCACCTGGAGACATACACTAGAAAACAAGTAAAAGAAGACATCCATCCTTCAAACTTCAGAGGGAATTACTTGACTAAGAGGGAGTCAAACAAAATGAGAAGAAGGAAGAGATATTATCTTCTCCCTTTCAACAGTTCATAGGAAAACAATTATTGATCCAGTTTCTCTAGTTGATATTCCCAGGGAATTTGTAATAGGCCATAAAAGGTTTGCCTAGGATCGACAAACTCTAAAGGAGGCAGAGGAACATACAAGCCACTCAAGGCACATTCTGAGAGAGAACTAGAGATTTTCGAGCTACCCTTCAGCCATGAGCCACTTTGTTGATTCCGAGCCTTCTTGTCATGGAGAAGGGACAGGTGAAAAGATATGATAAGATGACATGACATAAGAATACTAGTACATCTTAAAGAATGATGTATGAGATATTGCTCCGAGACCAGAAGGGAAGTCTGTGGTGACTTCCAAGTGGATATATAAGATTGAGCATGCAACTAATAGAAGTGTCGAGAAATACAAAGCAAGATCTATATCCAGAGGATTCCCATAAATAGAGGGAGTTTTCTATGATGAGATACTTGATCCAATAAGCCCGATACACTTCCATCCATGAGTTGGAAACTACATCAGATGGATGGATTCTTGATGAGTTTGGGTTTCAACAAGAGTGTTTCTGATCCAAACCTATATTATTACATTGTTGGTGACGAGAGCCTGATTTTGATGACTTATTCAGGAAGTCATGTTGTTGGATACAAGCAAGCTTTGAATTCTGATTTTGAAATGAAGGATCTGAGTATGATGCACTACTTCTTGGGACAAGAAGTATGATAGAGGATTGATGATATTTTTCTTGAGTCAAGGAAAATATATAGTGGGTATATTAAATAAGTTCAGTATGACTAAATGCAAATCCATACCTACATTGATGGTGATGGATTTGAAGAAAATGAATGATGATGATTCATACAAGATTGATCCATAACTGATTAGATCATTGATGTATCTGGTTAACACCATACCTGATATATGCTATGCAACGAATATGCTTAGTCAATCCACGAGTCAGCCGAGACAGACTCACTAGATAGCAGTAAAACATGTATTGAGATATATATGAGACACAGTTAGATATGGCTTGAGATATGCCTCCAGTGTGAACTTGAGTTTGCAAGAATATGATGATACAGATTGGGCATAGAGTACAATGGATCAAAAGAGCACATTAGGTTGTTGTTTTACCTTGGAGTTTGCCATGGTTTCCTGGTGCAACAGGAAACAAAGATCCATGGCCTTGAGTACCACAAAATCAAAGTATATAACATTGAATGTGCGAAGCAGTGTGGCTTCACAAGATTTTGACAGATTTACTTGATCATGAGATGGATTCTATGATTATAACTAGAGTTGTGTGAAGCTCTTTGAGAACCGTGTGTTTCATGATAGATTGAAACACGTTGAGATAAAATATCATTATATCAGAGCCATAGTGCAAAGGAAAGTAGTACACATGTAGTACCTTCCTAGATATGAGCAGATTGTAGATATATTCACCAAACTGCTTTCCAAAATGAAGTTCGAGTACTTTAGTGAGAGACCTGGCATGGTGAAGATTACTCCCTTAAATAAGAGGGAGTGTTGATGATTACAACCAAGATGAATTTCGAGTACTTCCTTGAGAGATTTGGCCTGGTGGAGAATGCCTCCCTAGTTGAGAGGGAGTGTTGATGATTACAACTGCGCAAGACATCCTCCAGGACACAGACTGAGAGAGTCGGCCTGAGAGAGAGTCCATGAGTTGGGTGTGTGGTTCCTCTCCAGGACAGAGATGGAACATTGTGCCCCTGTGTGAGGTGGTGAAGCCCATGAGTTGGGTGTGTCGTTCCTATCTGAGACAAATGGAACGTTGTGCACCCCTCTGTGGGGAAGCCCATGAGTTGGGTGTATCGTTTTGAGACAGAGATGAAACGATGTATTGTCCTCCTCCGTGTAGAGAGTTGAGATGATGTGATACTCCATATGATTCTTCTGTGTAACAAAGTGATAAAGAGATCTCCTTAGTTGGACGTGCCTGTGGCTGAGCACAAGTGAACATGATCCTAGTGGTTGAGCACTAGTGAGTGTGGTTATCCTGTGAGACACAATGAGATAGAGATGTGGACATCCATGTGGCTGAGCACAAAATGATGTGCCCCTAGTGGCTGAGCACTAGTGGGTGTCTAAGATCCCTTTCTATATTGTTCAAGATTCATACTTACCTATAACCCTATTTGAGATGTAAAGGGTACATGCTGGCCCCACCATAAAGTGAAAGATAATTAATGTAAAAGATAATTAATATGGTAATTATTAATTATATTGTGAGTTATTGAGGTCAGCCCTCTTGGGTCAATAGACATCATTTTTGATAATTTCAGTCTAATATAAGTAAAGGTAAATTCCCCATTGAGGAATCATATCAGAAGTGTGAGTTTGGAAATTTTAGAAATCACTTATTTTTAGGAAAAGTGCGCACCTCTCTTGGGCGCTAGTCTTCTAGGGTTTGTGAAGCACCCTTTTGTGTGCTAGTTCTTTATGGTGGTGGGGGTATTTCTCTTGAAGAATATAGCAGAGGATTGGCTGGGTTTTCTTACCTTGTTGAGAAGGGTTTCCCAGGATACTTCTTCTGTACTTGTGCATGGTGTTTCTTCTTGTGATCTTGTTTGTTGCAACAAATTGTTTATGGTTTAAGTAAAATGCTAAAAATGGAATGAACTTCATGCTTAAGCCTATCCTATTGAAAAAACAACAATTTTATCAATGTCACTTGTTTTGGACCTTAGACATATGCCATATTTAGTTTTTGAAATTGGTACTCGGGCTATGTACATGGCACTTCTTGATGTTTAATAATATTTATAAACTTTTTGAATCAATAATAGCAAACCTATTTGGTATATAAATTGAAGTAATTTTATTATTATTTATGTTTATGTTTCATCATTCATGTTTTCAAGAATTTAGAGTCTAAATAGTTTTCATATTTTTTAATTTTTATTTTAAATTTTTTTATTGTCCTCAATACGCTATCGCGTAGGAATTTACGAGTGCACCCTAGATATCCCAGAAACCCTTCCTCATTCCCCATTTTGAAAAAATGTGCAACATAGATGTATTCTGATTTGTGTAGATATGAAGCTGACACTAATGCATTTGGTAAATCAAGAGAAAATACATTTATTTTAATTTTAGATAAATGAAAGGGTTTGTACATCATTGCATATACATAATTCTAAGGTTTCTATTGATGTTATTTTTGGGATCATATTTTCTATGCATTATTTTTGTTAGTGTATTTTTTTCCTTATTTATCGAGACCTCTTCTTTAGTTGAAAACCTACTTAGCATACATTTTCCAAGAAAAAACTCGTAATGTCCTTATTTGAAGTATAAATTGTGAAATAACATTTAAAAAGTGTTTGTAAACATGATACCAAAATGGAGCTACCAATTAACTCAACCATGACATACGTATTAGAGAAAAAATAAATCTATAGCTCTATCACAAACAACACTAATCAAAACAACTAGAAAATTGTTGAGAAATATGTGAATTCAAACAAGGAGAAAAATCAAACTAAGGCCAAAAATGACAACAATTTTTTTTTTTGATGGTTCTAGGATACTAACATTTAAAATCATGATCACTCAGAAATACATACTATAGAGCTTGAGTGAGTTGGAAAATAGTTGTTTATTAGGTAGGTTGACATGATTTTCACCCCGTATCCCAGTAATCCCAAGGAATCCTACTTGGGAATTCACTCTTTGTTTGGAAAACCTAGCTATAGTAATATTTAACTCTCCTTATGTATCATTACATGAGAAGGAATATAAAGTTGTCATTTTCTCCTCGACTTGTTGAACCATATGCCTCAGCCCCATATTGAGAATCCTAGAGTGATTATTTACCCAATCAACTACCATATTTGAATCCCAATATATCTAAAGATCCGAAATACCCCTTTATCAATCTAACTCAATAAGAATATGCAAAGCTTTTAACTCTGCCATGTTGTCACTATCTTCCCCAACCCACATGAGAAAAAAACTGTTGAAAAAACCCAAGGGTGAGCTCTATCCATTCGCACATCGACCACAATCCTTAGGGCCTTCGAAGTAATCACTTTTTGTAACCCTTCATATGCATGCTAGATTTTCTAGAACAATTGTAATGGGATTCTGATTGAATCCTTAAAGTTGATAACATTTCTGGTTAATTGTAGTTCCTAGTGAACTATTAATGGGAGGGATTCATCCTCTCCTAACTTGATATCCTCCCACTAGGCCTTTAGTGCCTCTTATAGATTTATACTATCCCACACACCTTTCCCACCAATGAATGCAATTGCAACAATGCACACTTCTAAAGAGTAATGATACTCACCAACATATGAGGGATAGAGTCAGAAGCTGCACATTAGACACACCCCATGGATTTCAAATGATCTTTTTAATAGATTGTCCCAAGTTAGGAGCTTGTTAACTAATGCCATCGACATAAATAGTCTTAATTTTAGGGGCACTTTTACTTTCCACACCTTCCACCACCATTTGTAGTTTATTTCAGTACCATCATTGAACATTGTTAAATACTCAAGAATTGCAATATAATACCCCCCATGTAGGATTTTTTGACCACACTAATCTATCTTCCTCCTGTCTAATAATGATGAAATTAGATGAAATTGTTTGAACATAAGCATTCCATTCATCTACATCATGATTGACCAAACTTAAATCTTCTCCTTCATCCTCCTACAACCTTGTTGAGACCTCAACAACCCCCTCTTTATTTTTGACAAAAGTAAAGGGTTCCCCTTTGAATTTTGGAAAATACCACCTTCGGTTGCATTTGATTTTGTCTTGCTTGATTTGAGTAGATGATTTATGGCTATCTGCTTTCTAGATTATTTGATCTTGAGTGTTTCTTATCATCGATTATTTTTAGGTTTATCTTTATGGGATGATGATTTAGTGATGTAATGTTGCAAGAACAAAATCATTAGTGAAATCCCATACATACATCTAACTTAATGATTATGATTTCAATAATGGGATGGTTGCATCATGTAAACTTGTTGTTTCATCATATTTTCCTCACATGGATACTGGTTGTGCCATTTGAGTCTTTTTGGTCTCTAATCATTCAACATTGCGTGCATGCTCGTTTGAACTCATTCAAATTTATTCCATGCCTTGATTTGCTTAAAATTTGGATTATCATGATGTTTCAACAGTTTCGTAAAGGTTTGGTTGTTGGTGCATTAATGAGTTAATGGAGCATTTCGGCGGATTGAAATAAGTCAATTAAAAGTCAAATTTAAAAAAAATTAATACTCTCCTTAAAAAAGTACATGTTTAGGAGTGGAAGTGAGCTAACAATTTTGAATTTGCATAAAGCATTATTTTTTTTACAAGTATTGAACTTTTGCTTACAATTAATATGCATTTTCTATAATTCTCTACTCTTTATCAAAATAAAATCAACTCAATTAAGAGGAGATGGTTTTTCATTTTGAATTTGCATAAAACATTATTTTTTTTACAAGTATTGAACTTTTGCTTACAATTAATATGCATTTTCTATAATTCTGTACTCTTTGTTAAAATAAAATCAACTCAATTAAGAGGAGATGATTTTTAATTCCAACCAAGTATCAATTTTCACAAAGCTCTTACTTTTAGTAAAAAAATAAAATAAAAATAAAATGATTCTTGCACTATTGATGAATATGATCAATGCTTCTTCCTAATTTAGAAAAAAATTAAATTAGTAAACATGATAGTAAGAAGAATATTATTAACAGAAAAATAAATCCTAAAATATAATTAGCTTCATACTAATTAATGGTCATTAAAAATATTTTCATTGCTTATCTTAAAAACTCTATAATAATTATAATAATTCACATTAGAATCAATTGCATGAACCCATTGTGTTATTTAAAAATAACATGTTTGATCTTTACAAATGAAATTTAACAAATGATATGGTATCTATATATAGGTTTTTACTATTGTCAAAAGATTTGAATGATTTTATATGATATGGTATCTATATGTAGGTTTTTACTATTGTCAAAGGATTTGAATGATTTTATATGATTACATTGATGAACCAAGTTTATAATCAAATCATATAAAATACAAATAAAAAATATATAAAAGATAAAAAACACATATAAAAAATATATAAAAGATAAAAAACACATTTAGTTATATTCTTCATCATTTAATAATTGTGTTCCTTTTTTGTATGCAGGATTGCAATAATACTATAAGTGTTAGGATACAATATTCCAGACATCGTTTTGGAATGGAGATTGTTGGATTCTTGACACAAATTCAAAGGGAGCATTTACTATCTATTCTCAAAAAGTTTTTTAGGTTTGCTGGCATACTGATTCACGGAGTCATTGCTTCATTGGATCTTCACTCTATTATGATCATTGAATTATAAATAAAATTTTCATTGAATTATAAATAAAATTTAGTTAAAAAAAACCTTAAAAGGTAGAACGTTTAGTCAACGCTATTTAGAATAGTTCATTAAATAAAAAGGAATACAACCACACTATTTTATCACTAAAATATCAACATATAAAAAACAATACCAACATTACCTTACACGTTTTCCAATTAAAACAACTCATTCCTGCAGATTAGGGTTTCTTTGCAGACAAGCGCATACCACTAGTTTGAGGGAAATCATTACGTTGGGTTCGATGAAGATCACCGGGATCAACTTGAAAAAAGAAAAGTGGAAGTCATCCAGTTCTTAATTAACAGGTTAAATAAGGTCTGATATGTATTGATACAATGTTCAATGGCGTGGAATTAAGCTATCAGTGTCTAAGATCGCTGGACACTGAGAAGAGGAACATGTTTGATACCACCGAAAGAGCTTCTTGCGAGTTGGCTATAGTTTTCTCCTAAATAACAAAACTTCCTTTTCGTCGAGCTGATCATTGTAAACAAGGGACATTAGTATGTGAATTTTTTCCCATTGATTGAGTACTTGTACGATGTTAATAATATTTAAGTTCCATTCAGACTGAGTTTTTTCCATGTTTGGGAACCTAACTATTGTTAATTTTCTTTTAGTTGATTTTGGAAGCAAGCATTTATAGTTAACATTAATCGATCAATTTTTTGTCATTTCTGATTAACTATGAATATGAATGTGTATGTGGTTTCTTCATTAATATGCATGTGAATTTCTTCCAATTATTATTGATGAAGCGAGATTTGAGATGCTCCCATGGGATAGGTTAGATAGGTTTGTTTTGTTTCTTTTGCACATTAGTCTAGGACACATTTAGGACTTTAGAAAACTTTAACAAGAAAACCTCTCTTCTAAGAGCAATTCATTTATTAGTGGTAGTTGGGCCCACATATTGGTGGATGTCACTATACCAAACAAGTATAGGCCTAATTGGAGCTTTGATAGGGTGACAAACGCTTCTTGCACGAGGGAATTTTTCCTCGTGTCAACAATTGGTGGTAGAAGGGAAGATGACAAGCTGACCCTATGGAGCCATTCATTTAAATGTCTTTAATTGCTCATGGATCCTATACATATTTATGTTTTGGAACATGTTTTATGTTTTTCTCGACCTACTAAAAGCATTCCTAAATAGACAATTGATTCCTTGTCAAAATTAAAATTTGATGTTGAGGGTGTACTATATGCATTTTATTGTCTTTCTCGTTTTTGTAACGTACCTTGAACAACAAACACAAATAATTTTCTCTATGCTCTGATATGAAACGTAGCCAGTGCATCTGTACCTCTAAATTTCCCCTCTTAGGCTGATTCGAAATTCTGATACCATTTAATTATTAAAGAAGCATGAAATCAACACATGCAATAATCAAGATTCTTGCTAACTGTAAAATAAAGGATTAACATTCCATGCACAACAATAACCAACAAGAAGACATAACATAAACACATCACATAGGTAATATTTAATACACAACAAAAATAAATATACAAGCATATAAGCACATAACAGAGACCACTTGTCTTTAATTAAACCAATCACCAACTAGATGTAGACATTAGATGTTCCACCCAACCTTAGGCACCGCTATTCCAAATCTCAACAATAGGTCACCTATGAGCTGTGGCTATGAATCCATAAGGATGGGTCTTGAATTGACACTCAATTCCCAAAACATTCAACAATCAATCTCTCATGAGTTTCTCAGACACCCAACAATCCTAATTTTCCATCTCTCTTCCCTTCTAGCCTGCACAACCCAAAGAAATGGACCCCCTTATATGCAATGTAGTCCCTTAGGTTGTTCCACTTATTTTCAGGGATCGAATGCTACTGGTCAAGAAATATCAATGTTGGAAAATCCAATGATTCTTAGCTATGGACAATTCTCCTTCAACTGTCATTAATCTCATCCACACAGGTATCCCTTCCCTTTTGGAATAATCAACAATTACTTACAACCAACAAAGCAATGGTTTCTTTCCCCAACAATTCGTTCTCATGCCCAAACCAAGAACAAGAATGAATGAGGAATAATGAATGAATGATGAACCAAAGGACGAGTAACCCTCAAACGACCCAAAAGAGAGATTTATATAATTACATGAAATCAAGAACCACATGGCCTTCCCCAAGAAGCTCATGTAACCAATTTTCCCAACTCAAACCAATATGGGTGAATAAAATAATAATAAAAAGACTTAGTCCCTTTAGCCCCACCTCTCGTAGAATCATAACCCTCTATCTTTGTCCTTGTCCATTTTGCAGCCAATGATATATTTTATTATTATTATATATTCAGAGTTTTACATCTCTAGGCACTGCGACCTTTCAAATTTATAGGAACTTCGACCACATGAATAAACAAATACATTATTAATCTGGGGATTCAAAGCCGGGGTATTACATTCCCCCGCTATTTTGACATTATCCTCAATGCATATACAAAACATAAATTAAATTTCAAAATTAAATTAACTTAGTGATACTTCTCATTTCTTAGTGATACTGAACATTATGCATTTCTTTTAATACCAAATTCCTAAGTTCACCATTGTAATGTACCCTAAACAACAAACCCAAAACAATTTTCTCTATGCTTTGATCTGAAATGTACTCACTGCTCGTGTACCTATAAATTCTCCCTCTTGGGTTGATTCAAAATTTTGATACCAATTAATTACTAAAGAAGCATGAAACAACCACATGAAATAATCAATATTATTGCTAACTGTAAAATAAAATATTAACATGCCATGCACAATAATAACCAACAAGAAGGAATAGCATAAACACATCATAGAGATAGTATTTAATACAAAACATAAATAAACATACAAGCAAAGAAACACATGACATAGCGCACTTATATTTAATTAAACCAATCACCATCTGGTTGCAAATGTCGAGCGTTCCACCCAACCTTAGACACTGTTGTTCAAAATCTCAACATGTCACCCAGAGCCATAGATATAAGTCTATAAGGACGGGTATTAGAACGACACTCAATTCCCAAAACAGTCAACAATCAATCTCTCATAGGTTTCTAAGATACAACAATATTAATTTTCTATCTCTCTTCCCCTTCAACTTGCACAACCCAAATAAATGGACCCCCTTCTCTGCAATGCCGTCCCTCAGGTTGTTCCACTCTTTTCTAGGGCTCCAGTGCTACTAGTCAGGAAATATCAATGCTGAAAACTCCAAAGATTCTCAATTGTAGACAATTCTCCCTTAACTTATATTAATCTCATGCACACAAGCATCCCTTCCCTTATGGAATAATCAACAATTACTTACAACCAACAAATAAATGGTTCCTTTCCCCAACAATTAATTCCCATGCCCAAACCAATAAAACAAATGAATGAATGATGAAACAAATGATGAAAAACCCCCAAAAACCCAAAAGAGAGGTTTATATAATTACATGAAATCAAGAACCACATGGCCTTCCCCAAGAAACTCATGTAGCCACTTTTCCCAACTCAAAGATGTGTGAATAAAATAATAATAAAAGACTTATCCCCTTTAGCACCCCCTCTCGAGTAATCATAGTCCCCTATATTTGTCCTTGTCTGTCTTGCATCCAACAATGTATTTTATTAATATATATTCAAAGTATTACATCTCTAGGTACTCCAACCTTTCAACTTTATAGGCACTTTGGCCACACATGAATAAAAAAATACATTATTAATCCAAGGACTCAAAATCGAGGTATTATAGTTTTAATATTAAATGTAATTCTTTTGGAATATTTAATGATAATGTGATATGTAGGTTATTCACTCTCATATTACGAGGAAGAATCCAGTGCTGGTTTGAAATGCTACTAGCCAAATCTATTCACATGTTGAAACAATTTATGGATTTGTTTCTCAGTGCTCATGATGATTGTAATTATGATGATGTGTATTTAGAATTAGAAAATCTATGCAAGTTTGAAGGTGAGCCTGATGATGAGTTCTTTTCCAGATTTATGTTAACCTGTTTCAGATTCTATGAGGATGATCAACCTTCTGGAGAAGATGCATTAGATTGGCTTCTCTATCTTAATTCACTTTCTAACATACATGATTAAGAAAATAATGATAAACTTGAAATTGATCTTTTTCATGATATGCATGTTGATAAAGATATTATCTCAGAAGTTAATGTTGATTCAATGTCTAAATATGTTGATTCCACTAATAAAATTGAAATTTTTATGCAACAAACAAATGCTAGGATTTTGTAATATACGATTTCAGAAACAAGGGAAGTGTCCGAGGATTCAACTCTTATATTAAACAATGATACTAAAACTCTTGTTGAAAGAGATATGGTGGAAGAAGACTTAATGCTTATAGGCCTTGAAATTGAAGGTGTAAGTAATGGATGTATTAATGATGATATTGTATTTTCTTCTTCTCATATTAAACAAGGTCCCCTCATCCTTACACAAAGCTTATCATTAAATCATATTTTGCATGGTAATGTTTCTCTTAAAACAATTAATGAAGGTTATCCTATCAAAAGAGAAGCATTTAACCTTTTACACTCTGAATTTTTTTACTCTTTGTATCCATATATGTTTGCTGAACATAATATACACTTCGATATTAATGATTTTCAAGTTAAGACTACTCTATGTGATCCGGATTTTATGAGCAAAACAAAATGAATACAGATTATTAACAGGTGTTTAACACAAAATAATAGAGATACAATAAAACTGGTTTTCTATTCAATAAGGAAATAAGCTGAAACTGTAAAATGCAGCGGAAACAAGCTTGCTGGAATGGTGGTGGCGTATCTCTAAGAAGAGATGTGACGACTATGCTTATTCATAAGAAGATGATTACCATGAGGCTCTGAGGGCCTTTTTACAATAAAAAAGAATGCCCAAAACCCTAGACATCCAAAAACCTAACCCTAGGAGATGAAGCGCCAAAAGTCATGGGGGCCTCGTTTGGGTAAGTTAGTACATTTACTTCCCGGGGTCGTAACTTTTGCATACGATCTCTGTTTTAGGCGTATGATAGCCTGTTGGAAAGGTATCGTTGAGAAGATTCATTTTTGGGGCTCAATCATGCCTTAGGACAATATTTAGAAGCTCTGTCCTAAAAAACCTTCATTTAGGCCCTCAAAATGGCCCCGGAAGTTAAAACTGCTAAAAATAGTAAATTGCCAAAATTGTCAGAAAAATGTTTTGAGCTAGTTGGAAGAGGTGGGTGGCCACCAATATCCACCTGAATCAATCCTCCCTCATTAGGAAGCAATGGTCTGCATTGCGCTAAGTTCCCCCATCAGATGAGGAAATTTCTTCTGAATTTGGCCCTGGGTGAGTCACTTGCCTTGGTGTAGGAGCTGCCTTGCTTTGACGACTCGATAAAGATGGATCCTTTGCTGTCGAGTGACCTTGATCGGTGTTTCCACAATATGATCACTGGATGCATGTTGTATGCAGTTGGGGTTGAGCTCTGTTGGTGTCAGCTTCTCTGCTACGTCTGAGGTGTCCAATAATGGTCGAAAATAAGGGTGAAGGAGATCCACGTTGAACACTGGGTGCAGGCCAAGGAAAGGAGGAATGTTGAGCTCAAAATCATTATCTCCCATGGCCTTGGTGATGGTGTACGACCCATAATAGAGTGGGTGAAGCTTCCAATGGGGTCCTGTAAGGCGTTCTTTTTGCAAGTGCAACCAAACTTTGTCGCCCACCTGAAACTTATGTGGCACCCGATGTTGATCACGACGCTGCTTGAACTTGTGATTAGACTTCTGTAGGATATCCTGAACTTGTTGGCAGATGTGTTGGATCTGCTCAATGAACCAGGTGGCTTTGTCAGCTTCAGTTGGAGCAGGAGATGAGTCTGTTGAGGTGACCGCAAAGGAAAGTGCAACATCTATGGGACCCAATGGTTGGAATCCTAACCCCACCTGAAAGGGGCTGTGGTCGGTTGAGCTATGCAGGGCTCGGTTGTAGCTATGTTGGAAATAGAGAAGGCTCTCATCCCATGTGTGAGGGTGCTTATAATTATACATGCGAAGGATATTCACAATCATTCGATTGACAACCTCGGTTTGGCCATCTGTATGGGGGTGGAAGGCCGTGGATTTGGTGAGCTTGGTGTCCAACAATGACCAGAGGCTCGACCAGAATGTGTCGAGAAATTGACTGTCCCGATCTGAGACAATGGTTTTTGGGATTCCAAAATGTACCCAGACTTGTTCAAAGAACAGCTTGGCAGTGGCCTCTTCTGTGATGTTCTTCTTGCAGGAAACTAGAATTGCCATCTTAGAAAAGCGATCAACAACCACAAAACACAGTAATTTCCCTGCTTGGTGGACAGGAGGCCCGACATGTAGTCAATTGAGATGGATTCCCATGGCTTGTCAGGAGTAGGAAGAAGGGTGTACATGCCCTGTTTCTTAGTGGTCGGTTTGGCAATAGCGCAGGTAGTGCAAGACTTGATATACTTGATGACCTCCTGTCGAAGTTTCATCCAGTAGAAATGTTTCTGTAGCATCGCCACTATCTTTTTGACGTCGAAGTGTCCTGCCACCCGACTGTAGTGGGCTTCCGAGATCATCTTTTCTCGCTCGCTTGATGGAACACAGATATGGCCCAGACAATACAACAACCCATTCTGAATATGGAAATTATTGACAACTGCGTTTGCACCCAACATTTGGTAGGTGGTGGCAAAGTCTAGGTCTGTCCATAGAGTTGGGGCCATCCAGAGGTCTCATGGTCATAGGAGTCTAGCACCGTGGTGAGTGCTGCGAATGGCAGTCTGCTGAGGCAATCAACAACACGAATGGTTCTTCCTATTTTATACTTGATGTTGAGGTGGAATTGCTGCAAGTATGTGAACCACTTTTGATGGCGATCATTTTACAATTTTCCTTGTGTCTGCATGAACTGTAGTGGCTTATGATCAGTGTGGATGACTGTCTCCTTCCCAAGAATGTAATGTATCCACTGGGGGCAGGCTTTCACAATGGAGTACATTTATTTGTCGTAAGTAGGGTACTTACAAAGAACATCTGGTAGTATCTCACTATGATAGGCCACAGGGTGGCTGTGCTGAGTGAGAACGACGCCCACCGCATAGTCTGAAGCATCTGTCTCGATCTCAAAGGGATGCTGCATGTTTGGAAGTGAAAGTACTAGGGATGAGCACAAACACTGCTTTAAATCTTCAAACTCCTGTTGTTGGGACCGACCCCATGCAAATTTCACCTTACCACCACCCCTGGTTATTTGGCTAAGGGCCCATGCAATATGGGAGAATCCCAACACGAACCTGTAGTAGAAATTGGAAAGGCCTAAGAAGCTTAGAAGGTCAGTGAGTGTGGTTGGGTCTGGTTAGTCACGGATGACTTGGATCTTGGCTGGATCCACATGTACGCCATGCTGATCAATTATGTAGCCTAGGTAATGGACCCTGTCCATGCCGAAGGAACATTTTTCCAAGTTGGCATATAGCTTGTGCTGCTGTAGGGTGTGCAGAACTTGCTGGATATGCTGCAAGTGTTTGGCCCAAGTCTTGCTATAAATGAGAATCTCATCCAGATACACCACTACGAAAGTATTAGTGAATGGTCGTAGGATATCATCCATCATCCTCATGAAATTGGTTGGAGCATTTGTCAAACCAAAGGGCATGACCAACCATTCAAAAAGGCCTTCCTTTGACTTGAAGGAGGTTTTCCATACATTTGTCTGTTCTATCTGGACTTGGTGGTAGCCAGACTTTAGATCAATCTTACTAAAGTATTTGTCCCTCGTGATTTGATCAAGGAGGTTGTCGATTCGGGGAATTGAGAACCATTTTCTGACTGTGATTTTATTTAGAGCCCGGTAATCAATGCAGAGTCGCTAGTTTCCATATTTCTTCTGTACCAACACGATTGGGCTCCCGCAAGGTGATGAGCTGGGATGGATGTGCCCCTTGTGGAGAATTTCTTGGATCTGTCACTTGATCTCTGCATTCTCTAACATAGAGAGACAATAGACTGACCCATTGGGAAATGATGCGCTGGGGGTCAGATCGATGGGGTGCTTGACCTGACAGTGCAGAGGTACCCTGGTAGGTGAGGAGAATATATCTGAGTATTCTTCCACAACCTTATCTACTTGCTTCTGCTGTGTGGAGAGGTCGGCCGCAAATACCCTAGATGTGGCTGTGATCTTTCGCTTATTCTGAGAGAGAACCACGAAGAAGACAAACTTCCCCGTCTGAGAGATGACCTTCCTACATTGCTTAGTAGAGATCAAGGAAATAAAACTAGGTGGGACTACCTCAGGTATCCTGTACAATTTCCTGTTCAAAGTAATAATAACACTACGAGGCCTAGACTCTTATACAACATGATGTTTCCATAAATAAGGTTGGCCCAAAAGAACATCACAAACTTTGAGAGGAGCAACATCACACAATACCTCATCTTTGAAGGGATTGATTTCGTACGACAGTTGACACTGTTGACTGATGCGGAGATCGCTTCCTTGGCAGAGCCATCCAATGGTGTAGGTTTGTGGGTGTGGTGTTGTAGGAAGCGCTAGCTGCTTGATGACCTCTGCTGAGATGAGGTTCTTCTAGCTACCACTATCCGCGATGAAGTGCAATGGGGTGCCTTTTACCCACATCTATGAATGGAAGAGGCTTTCTCCTTCTTCTGGCTCATCTGGTTCACCACATTGGAGCTTGGTGGTAGAAACGGTGGCATTGGGTTCCATGTCAATGATCTGTCTTCCCCTTTCTGGTTCTGGCTCTGAGTCTAAACCCACATCTGATTCAAAGGCTTTCACTTCGGCCACCAACGAATGCTTTGAGTGACAGTCATCAGTGTTATTCCAGGGGATCTTATGGAAGTTGCACCACTTCCCGGTATCTTTCTTTGTCTTTTTGGTGTCCTTCTTTTCTTGCGGCTTGGACTAGTTGTCCTGATACTATCCTTCTTTTCTCTGTCCTTTGTTCTATGGTCGGGGCCGCCTTTTCCTGGCTTTTGTTGTGAGGGGTTCCCAGGCCCAAATTGCCACTTCTTTTGTTTGAGCTTCTGCTCGATTTTGATGGCATATCGGTAGGCCGCCCAAGGATGATATGTCCAAAAATTTCATTTCGGTCTAGATGTATCTATGCAGAGCACCATGATACTTGAGCACCATATGCCGCTCTGAATCTTTGATACCCAACTTGGTGCGCAAGGTATGGAAGATATTCATGAAATCTGGCACTGCTTGGTCTCTTTATTGCCGCAGTCTGATCCATTTGGTATACAAGTCATCATAACTTAGGAAAGGGTAGTATTGCTCCTTAATAGCATCCCTGAAGGAATCCCAGTTAGCCGTGACTATAAGTAATGAGGGTTCCTCTGTTTCCTTTTTCTCACAGAAAGTTTCCCACCAATATTTGACATGGGGAATTGCTTTGATGAGTGCAAAAGTAATCTTTTCTCTATTTGAAAAGTTATGGACAAAAAAATACCTTTCTAGTAGATTCAACCACTTGTATACAACATCTGCGTCTATCTAACCTTCAAATATAGTAATATCGAATTTTATTTGTACCTTGAAGGGGGTGGCGCCTCCGCTCGAAGAAGATGCGTCGCCTGTTGGTAGTCGCCGAAGGATTTGCGCGAAACTATCCATCATCTTGTTCCTTTGTTGCGTGAGGGCTTCCTCAATCAACAGTTTGAAAGGATATCCTGTCCTGTCATCTTTATTTTCTCCTGCCATGAGAGGTTTCTTGGGTGTGCGAGAGCTTTTTTCCTCAAGAGAAACAAGCTCGAGACCCAACTCTTTGTACTCCGACCTCGTTGGGGACATGCATTAAGATGACAAGGAGAAGACCGCTTTGATACCACTGATCCGAATTTTATGAGCAAAACAATTTTACTACAGTTTATTAATAGGTGTTTAACACAAAATAACAGAGATACAGTAAAACTAGTTTTCTATTCAATAAGGAAATAAGTTGAAATTGTAAAATGCAGTGGAAACAAACTTGCTGGAATGGTGGTGGCATATCTCTTAGAAGAGATGTGACGACTGTGCTCATTCACAAGAAGATGATTACCATGAGGCTATGAGGGCCTTTTTACAATAAACAAGAATTCCCAAAACCCTATACATCAAAAAACCTAACCCTAGGAGATGAAGCACCAAAAGTCATGTGGGCCCCATTTGGGTAAGTTAGTACATCAACTTCCCAGGGTCGTAACTTTTGCATACAATCTCGTTTTTAGGTGTATGATAGCTTGTTGGAAAGGTATCATCGAGGAGATTCATTTTGGGGGCTCAATCATTCTTTCAAATATCATTGAGAATCTCGATACATAAAAACCTTCATTTAGGCCCTCAAAATGGCCCCAGAAGTTAAAACTGCTAAAAATAGTAAATTGCTAAAATTGTCAGAAAACTGTTTTGAGCTAGTTGGAAGAGGTGGGTGGCCACCGATATCCACCTGGATCACTATGGTCAGATTCTAGTTTAATGCAAACTGATGGAAAATTGTCTTACAAGAATGAGGAAAATGTTGCCATTCAATTTAATTCATTTCAAGGATATGAAGAAGAAAGTGATATTTTTATGAACACTGAAATCATTTCTCATGTTGTATTAGATATTGTTGATATTGAGGCACTTCATCGCAAGGTGATGGTTATGTCAGGATCTTATGACATTAATTCCGAATTTGAACATGGAAGGAAAAATGAGGCAATTTACTGCAAGGTAATTCCAAACTCTCATTTTGTTTCTTTTCAATTTAATACCGATGACATTTCTTTAATGAAAACATTCTCCACTAAGCCCCTTTCTGAATTTTCAAATCATGATCCTGATGAGATATGTATTTTCTCTAACAAATCTTCACAAACATTAAATGACTTCCAATTTTCTTTCTATGATCCAATTGAAGTTTGTTTGGAAGAACTCGTTTTGAAGAAGTTTCCATTGTATAGTAGATTTCATGTTGTGGACTTTGTGAATAGGAAATTAGATTTAATTATTCTCATCTTTGTATATGAAGTATAACAATCCCAGGTACTAATACTTTAACTATGTCTTTTTGTAGTATTGAATTTACTTCGATGGTTGTGTTGGATACATGATTTCACCTAGTTTGTGTCTATCAGAATACTGTAGTGTAGGAGTAGTTTACTCAAAATTGTTCTTTGTTTTTTTGTCTTCAGTTCATTTGTTTTACTTTGAATAATATAATCCTCAATAAATCTCAAACAAACGTGGTATCCTATGCAGGTTATCTGTTTTCACTTTCAAAGGACGTGTTGCAAACTGGTTGAAATATTTTCCTTCCAACTCTATTTACAACTAGAAACAAATTATGTATTAGTTTATAATGCTTTTCACAATTATTCCTATGATGAGTTAGGATGTAAATTGCATAATTTATGAAAATCAGAAGATAAATCAACTATTAACAATATCTATGTGTATTCTTCCTTTAGTTCATAAATATTTTCAGTTGAAACTGTTTGAACATTTTCTACATCTTAATTTTTTTTTTTTAAAGAAAGATCAATTAGAAAATGTTGAGATGATATCATGTTTCAATGCTAACTTTGAAGTTAGATGTGATTCATAGAAGGGTTCTAGTTTTATTGTTGATTTTAATCTTTCTTTACCTTCTTTTCCTATTGATATGCAATATCTTGTGCATAAAGTATGAGTTCCAATCATTTGGAGTCTTCTGTGGAAGGATAAAATTTGGAATGAATTCTTATTTATAATAAGACACTCCAAGATTAAGCAGTGGTATTATCATATTTTTTTTGTCATTTCTCTTTATCTAAGGATAACAAAGAATCTCCACTCAAGGACAAAGACAAATATCACTTCTAAAAATGCAGAGGAAGAATTTGAATTTTGTGACCAACATTGTACTTCAAAACAATATTCTTTTTGTTTAACTGTAGGGAATGAAGATGAACCATTCATTTTTGGATCAATTTTCTTATTGATTTATCAAGAGTCTTCCTGAACGTTTTCAATCTGAAATTTTTTGATGACATGCCTTTCATTCTTTTGACTACTTGTGAACATGAACTTGATATAGATAATCATATAAGTTCTAATGTCTTAGAAGAACATGAGGAAAACACTATTCAATTAGAAAAAGTAATTATTGTAGATATGGATGGTATTATATATTTTACATCTTGCTTAGGAGAAGGTAGAATTGATTTTTATAAGGTTGGTGACGATAATATACCTCCTAAATTGACGATAATATACCTCCTAAATTAATGTTTCTCAATGATTCATTTATAATTGATTAAGATTTAGGAGAGGATGTTCCTTTTGAAGACACTCTTTGTAGAGATGCCTTTCATTCCTTGATTTCTAATAATCATTATTATTCTTATCATGATATGTTTTACACTTCTCATGTGCAATATTCATGCCCGATCTTTGAGATTTTGTATTCAAGATCATACTTCAACGAGGAATCTATTATCAATGATCCACCATTTTGGAATCCAAAGGATGAGATGGTGAATTTGAAGTTATTTCAGTATCTCACTTGTCAAACTTTTAAGCAGGAAAATGCTATCTTTTCAGGATTCTTACATCATCCTGTATGTGAAAGATGAAATGCCTTTTGGTTATCATGAACAATTGTCTGGCATTACTGATACTTTCTATACAGATAAATCATTTTGATATCATAGAATTTGGGTATCATGATATTTCACAGACTCCTGATCATTTGGAATATTAATTTCAAGATAACAAATCACTTTGGTCTTTACCCATGATTGTACCAATTATTATCTTACTTCAAAATAAAATGCCATTCTTAACAATAAGACATGTATTAATGGTAGTGTTTTGAACACTTTCACTCCTAAATCATATCATGTAGGTTTCCTTTCTATAAACTCTTTTCGATTATTCCATCTTGCTAAAACTAAATACTATGGAATCTAGCTGAAAGAGTTTTCAGTTAATTTTAAAGGAACCATCTTACAAAAGCTCAATATAGATGTTTTAATTCTTCCTATCTTCTGTTGGTTGTTCTTTATTCATGGAAATCATGTGATTGAAGGTAAAAAGTTACTTTGATGGTTACATGGGAATTATAAATATGTTGAGATAAAGATGAACCATCAAAATGATACATTCATGGAATATTCTACTTCCTCTCTATGTTATTAATCATCTTTTTCATAATTACATTTGCAAATATTTCATTTCCAGTCTTATCTTAGACTTTTGGTTATCAACTGACAATTATAAGGATTTGGTTTTGATTTGTGCAAAGATTGTGAAACAAGAATTTTTCAAGAGAACAAAATGAAATTGATGTAACCCGATTGATGAGGTTCTTATATGATTGTTGCTATCACTGCAAAATTAGCTTAGGTTTCGTTCCTCTTTTTCTAGATTGTTTTTGGTTTGCTATTTTTATTTGTATCTCAATAAAAGGTTTGATTAACTAAACATATCATATTCTTGTTTGCACATTTTCGTTGATGTCTTATTTGATATGTTAGTATGCTTCAAGCCTAATTTTCATTCACATGTTATCTTGTTTGGTTTTCTTATTCTTTAATTTTACATTGCATTTGTTTAAATAGTTTTACATCGTTTTGGTTTTCAATTTGATTATTTAAATTTGGTTTATTTTGTTTTCGAGTCTTAATACGGGATTTTTTTTTTGAGGTTGTACAAATGCGAGTTTTACTTTGTTATTATTACAAATGGGCTAGTTTATTTGAAACCATTTGCATCAAGGTTGTCAAACAATTGTCTTAGGTTTATGGATAGTTGGTATGGATTGTTGGTTGTCATTTATTTCAACTATTGGAGAGTGATATTGTAGATTGATGTCAACCCTTAGTGATTGATGCCAACCCTTGGAGAAAGTCCAACAGTGAATTCTGGTAGCACAAAGGTTTGGGTAATGGACCCAAGTTTGTTTGATGTAAAGATGACTCATTATTGTATTTTCATAGTTGATAATAAGTACAAATGGATGAAATCCAAAGTGTTCCCCTTATGGTGAAATCCCTCACGGGAATACGCTTTGGGATTGAGTTATCCTAGAAGTATGGTTAGAGAACCCATGCTTATTTGTGGAATAATGAGATGAAGGTCAGTGAATTTATCATTGAAAATATCCTATATGGATATTGATTGTCATGCCATTTCTATTGGTATGTGGAATGCCACATAAATCCTCACGGTTAGAGAGTTATGGCCATGAGAAGTTGGAGAACCCAGGTTTGGGTAATGGACCCAAGTTTGATTGATGGATAATGGTATAAGTTTTGACATATTTGTAGGTGATACTATTCTATATGTATATTAAATGTCATTCCATTTCTGATGGTATGTTGAATGTCACATAACTCCTCGTGGTTTGAGAGTTATGGCCTTACGAAGTTTGAGGACCCTCATATGTCATCTAGAAGCCCCAAAAGGTCAAAGTAGTCAAAGTGGTTTAAGAGATTTTAGAAGGTAAATAATAAAGTGA
>SNQJ01S0003815.1:92353-182123 GCA_010110895.2 Picea sitchensis
TTCTTTACTACAACACTAAGTGCTTTTGGAATTGAGCATATATAGTGCGCAGCTACCTTTGAAACAAAAGACTTCCCTGGGTTGATAATTTATGTTTCACTTGGTTGTTTGAAATTAATTAAGCAATTATAGTGACCAACAATTGTATTTTTGGAGTTACACTCTGTGGAAAATAAGGCTTGTGGCTAGTCCTGAAACTAGTCTAAAATAAGTGTTTCGGGTAAAAACGTCACAACTTCTTCATAATAGATCCAAATTTAGTAAGAAAAAATGTGTTGGTTATATTACAATATTTAGTATGTTGTGTAATAGTTTCATATTTATTCAAAAAATATTACGTGTGGGGCACACTCTACAAGGTCTCTCTCTAGAATAAGACAAAATTCAACAAGGTATGCCATTTTTTCTATAACTCCTTTTCTGAGAGGTTCCAAGTAGTGAAACCTAGAGGAATTTCATTAAAAAAACTGAAGAATATTGTATATAAGTTTCAGATGTTTATTCATTACAGTTACAACGTCATGATTATTTCAAGTTAGGGTTGTTGACTAATCCAAAACTAGTCATGTGAGACTAAATAAAAATTTGATGAAAATTCTAGTCTCTTGTTGTTAAAGTTAAGGAAGGTTTACATGCATGTGATCATATACACCAGGTCGTTTACAGAGTTACAAATCATATTTGGATGATGAAATTGATGAGAGAATTTGTTTGAGGTACATATTGGTGCATGGTTGATGCACTTGTTTATGGTACAGGTTGATTACAGGTTGTTTGGTATAGGTTGGTGTATGGTTGATGCAATTTTTTATGGTACAAGTTGATTACAGGTTGAGGTACAAGTTGATGCATGGTTGATGCATGTTTCAGGTTATTGGTACATGTTATTTGGTGCAGGTTGATTGGTACAGGTTTACATCAGTATATCTCACAGTGATAGTGTGACAGTGGTTCCATCATTCTACTTATATGTCAGGGAGGTTGTATGGGGAAAGAACAGGTGGTTGTAGCCACCTTCCAGTTGTAGCCATAGAACATAGGGGGTTGTATCCTCCTTCTAGTTGTAGCCAGAGAATTAGGGAGTTGGAGCTTCCCTCAAGTTGTAGCCTAAGAAAGTAGGGGGTTGGAGCCTCCTTCTAATTGCAGCTGGAAAACAAAGGAAGTTGGTGCTTCCAATGAATGTAATTCTTCAAGACATATAAGAAAAAAAAATCCATGGTTTTCTCCTGCTTTGGGTTTCCACGTGAAACACTGGTGTACTGTGTATGTGTATGATTGTTCATTTTTTCATTGCTTATTTACTCTGCAGTTATTGGATGATAATGATACATTGATATAATAATTGGATTATATGGTTAAAAAGGATTATATTACTCTATTATTGATTCACCCCCCTATCAGTAATCGAACAATTGGTATCAGAGCTGGTTCCTTTAAGAAACAGTTTAACCACTGGAAGGAGATCATGGATTATTTTGAGAATGGAGTACCAATGTTTAATGGTCAGAATGGTTTTAAGTATGAGATGTGGAGCATAAGGATGAAAGTATTTTTACAGGCACATGGACATTATATTTGGCTATCAGTTGTTACAGGATATGATAGTTCAAAAAGGGMAAAGACTGCAGGCAAGAAGGAATTGAGGAAGATTAAAAAAATAGTAATGGATTTCATCTGGGAAGGATTACCTAATCCGGTAAGAGAAAAGGTTGGTAAATGTTCATTAGCAAAAGAAATTTGGGATAAGTTACATGACATATATTCTTCACCCATCATAGATTCAGAAAATGTCAAAGAATATGCATATACAAATCAAGAAGAATTATGTTCACCATGTCAAGAAGATTCAGAAGATGAAGAGTACATAATCACCAGAGGTATGTTTTTTTGTTTTAATTGTGAAAAACATGGACATCTTGAAATAGAATTCCATGAAGGAAATGAGAAAGAAAGACTAATTGAAAAGGAAGACAATTATGAAGAAGAATTGATTAGTGCTTTAGATGAACTAAGAGAAGAAAACAATTCACTCAAGAGAGAATTGATGAGACAAAAGGAAAGTGTTCACATTTTTGAAGAAGCCCAACAGGTCATCGATAACTTAAGAACTCAGCTAGAAGAAGCCAAAAAGATCGAAGAAAATATTGAATATCAAAATCAGTGTTTGGAAACCAACATAGCGACACAGAAGGAAGAATCATAAATGAGAGAGAAGATATTGATAGATCATCTTAAGGAAATAACTAACGATTTAAACCATCTTGAGGCAGAGTTTGGTCAAGAAGAGAAATGACTTGAAGAGGAAATAATCACATTAAAAATTCATCTTGAAGAAGCGAAAAGAACAGAATAAGTCATGAAGTCTCAGATAATGAAGAAAGAATAAGAGGTTGAGAAGCTTGAAGAAGAAGTTGTCACATTGATAAGTAAAATCGTCCAGCTCAACAAGAACATTGAAGAGACAGAAACATCCACATCAGTTATAGAGAATGAAGAGAAGCACTCTAGGTTGCTAGAAAATAAGAATGAAGAAAATAGAAATAGTTATGTAGAAGTACTCAAAGGAAGGAATCATGGTCAACCAGAATCTAAGAAAACTATTGAAGATACATCTTCAAGAAGACCATCATGTTCAAGCCACAAAGAAGCTTCAATCATGATCATGATCAGTCAAGGAAAAAATTCAAAAGGAATACACCACAAAGAATATTATTCACTCCCAGGTATGAAAATTTATTTTATGGTAATTGTTTTTATTGTACTAACTTTGGACATAAGGTTGCAGATTGGAGGGATTATAAAAGAAATGTCCAAGAAAGAAGTGCCTATGTGGTTGCACATAACATTGAGTGTTACAAATGTCATAACTATGGACACATAACCAGTGATTGTAGAAGCATGATCGATACTTTCATGGAAGAGAATATTGATATCAGATATAAGAAAGTATGGATAAGAAAACAAGAAGAACAGGTGAACAAAGACCAGGTACCATAGATCGTAAGAATGACAATAAAATGAGATGAAGAAAATTCTACAGAGAAAAAGAAAGATGCCAAATATAGAAAGGTTTGGAAAATAACTGAAAGAAAGGAAGGACATGTAAATAAGGAGAAAGTTCAAGAGATTGTACTTTCAAGCATTGAAGTGAAAGATGAATCCATAGACATAAATAAAAAAGTTAGATACCAGAGAGATAATGAATCTACCAATGAAGATGATAATGAATCTACCAATGAAGATGATGATGAATACACATCAGAGCAGGAATTGTTCTGAGCCATCCGACTTAGAGAATCCAAAGTAATATGAATATTAGACAGGGGGAGTATATGCGATAGCTGTGACATACCAAAGAACCATCCTTCGAGCATCTTGCAGAGTTTGAGAAGACAGATTCAGTGAAATCAGTTAGCAGAAGTACAGTTTGATAGATTAATCAAGACTTCATGATAGTATAGTGATAAATTGGTCAACATTATGGACAGTTGCACAAGTAGAGTCTTGGAAAGTATGGACATATATGGATTCATAAGAACACTTAGAAGGTTTGGACACATATATGATAGTGGACAAGAGCATGGATTCATAGATTGGTTCAGAGAGTGGTTCAAAGAAAAAGGAACATGATCATAATGGATGATAATTACAAAGGAAATGGCTCGAACAATGATAATGGATTCCAAATTGACAGATATTTTTTGGACACATGCAGTGCATACATCAGTTCACATTCAAAATAGAGTAATACTCAGAAACAACAATGACAAAACTCCCTACGAACTATGGAAAGGAAGCGCAAACAACAACATCTACATCAAGGTAACTCAAGGTAATATTTTATTAATTGAAATTTATGTTGATGTTATTGTTTTGGAAGTACAAATGACAGGTTAAGCTAGAAATTTGCAAAGGATATGCAGAATGAATTTGAAATTTCATTACTTGGAGGACTATCCTTCTTTTTGGGTCTTCATATATGTCAAAGAAACCAAGGAATTTTTATTTCTCAAACTAAGTATATCATAGAAATGATAAATAGGTTCGGAATGGAAGATTGCAAACCAATTACCACTCCTATGAAAACCAATTGCAAGTTGAGAAAAGATGATGATTCAAAGTCTACAGACCAGAGGAAATACAGGTGAATGATTGGTAGCTTACTATATGTGACAACATCCAGACTATATGTAATGCAGGCAGTTGGACAGATGGCATGATTTCAAGCATCACCAAAGGAATCACATGTATTAGTAGTGAAGATGATTTTCAGATATATCAAAGGAACAAAAGCATGGATGATTTTAGGGGCTAAATTTCGCTCATGGGCTAATTTTCCATGGTTTTTCCAAAAATGAGATTCGCTATTTTAAAAATGATTCGCCCAAATTCTATAGGATAAAATTATTTTACCTAAAAAATCGCCTAAATTTTATAAAAACTATATAAAATCCTTATAAATTTGAATATTTTTACAAAAATATCGCCAAACATTTATAGTTGGGATATGAAGGATTAGTAAGATTCGCCAAGGTTTCTACATTTTAAAACAAATTTTCATCCTTAAAATCATCCCTAAACAAAAGAGTTTGGATTATTGTATTCAAAAGGAAAGGATATATCACTCATTGCCTACATAGATGCAGATTGGGCACATTGCATTGATGACCAATGAAGCACCAGTGGAGCAACATTCTACTTGGGTGAGTGTTTAGTATCTTGGCTAAGAAAGAAACAATCATCAATATCCTTATCTATAGCTGAGGCAACATATATTGCAACATCAACATGTTGTACATAGGTTCTATGGATGAAACAAACTTTGACAAATATACATGTTCAATATGATGAGCCCATTCCAATATATTGTGATAATACAAGTGCCATCAATATCTCAAAAAACCCGGTGATGTACTCCAAGATGAAGCACATTCCAATCAAGTATCACTTTATACGAGAACAGGTTGCAGAGAAGAACATCAGAGTTGAATATGTGGGAACAAAATATCAAGTGGCATACATCTTTGCAAAATTGCTTCCATGGGAAGCCCTTGAGTATCTTCACCAGAGACTAGGAGTAATTTCTACTCCAAAATGAATACTTTTGAATTCTTATCTTATATGTCTTAGATGTACACGAGGAAGCACCATAAATAGGATAAAGGGGGAGAGATTTATCAAATGCAAAGGTAAATGATTGGAGAGAGAGCATAGAGGCATGTTTCCAAGGGGAGCGATTGTCACAAGGGAAGAATGAGCGATATGACTTCAAAGTGATACTCTTTGTCAAAGGGGGATATATTATTCATAAGAGGGGAAATAGAGTAATCAAAGGATTAAAAACACAAAGAAAATCAAAGGCATGTAGACAAGGGGAGCAACCCCAAGGAGAGTTCAATCAGGGGGAGCAACCCCAAAGGGAGATACCCTTTGCCATTGATGTCAAAGGGGGAGAGATAGAAACATTAATAAAGAGTATAAGCATGAATGTTATCATGACTAAGTGTTTCCATCAATGTTGGTGTTTCCATCAATGCCAATGGGGGAGATTGTCAGACAATTGGCCTAGGTTGATGGATAGTTGGTATGGATTGTTGGTTTTCATTGATGTCAATTATTGGAGAGTGATATTGTAGATTGATGTCAACCCTTAGTGATTGATGTCAACCCTTGGAGAAATTACGGTAGCACAAAGGTTTGGGTAATGAACCCAAGTTTGTTTGATGTAAATATGACTCTATTGTATTGTCATGGTTGATAATAAGTACAAATGGATGAACTCCAAAGTGGTCCCCTTATGGTGAAAGTCCTCACGGGAAGATGCTTTGTGGATTGAGTTATCCTAGAAGTATGGTTAGATAAACCATGCTTATTTTTGGAATAATGAGATGAAGGTCAGTGAATTTGTCATTGAAACTATCCTAGATGGATATTTCTTGTCATAGATGGATAGGAAAGTGGAAAAAGTTACCTAGAAGATGTTTTTAAGGAAGCTGCTTGGAGAGTATAAATAAGAGGCAAGGCTCTCTCATTTTAAATCACACTTTAACATATTGAATATATATAGGTGTATGAGGTAACCAAAGAATATCTAAGATGAATTTCTGAGGGAAGGTGAAGAAAAGAAGGTCGAAATTCAAGAAAGGATAAATTCTTTTGATGATGCTTTCTAAGGTATGTTATTTACAGGTCATCTCACCATTTTTGCAATAATTATTTTTATAGAATGATTCAGACTGTGAAATTGCTATGAAATTGAGGAAACATATCCAATTATCTGTGGTAAAAACTTCAGCTTGTGGGTCATTGTATTTTCGGAGTTACACTCCATGGAAAATAGGGTTTGTGGCTAGTCCTGAAACTAGTCTAAAACAGGTGTTTCAGGTAAACACGCCATAACTTCTTCATAAAATATCCAAAGTCAGTAAGAAAAAATGTGTTGGTTATATTATAGTCTGTAGTATGTTGTGTAACATTTTCAGATATATTCAACAAACATTACGTGCGGGGAACACTCTACAAGGTCACTCTCTAGAATAAGCCAGAATTCAACAAGGTATGCCATTTTTTCTATAACTCCTTTTTTGAGAGGTTCCAAGTAGTGACACCTGGAGGAATTGCATAAAACACATTGAATAATATTGTTTATCAGTTTCAGATCTTTATTCATCACAAGTACAAAGTTATGATTATTTCAATTTAGGGTTGTTGACTAATCCAAAACTAGTAATGTGAGACTAAAGAAAAGTTTGATGAAAATGCTAGTATCTTGTTGTTAAAGTTAAGGAAGGTTTGAATTTATGTGATCATATACACCAGGTCTATTACAAAGTTACAAATTAGATTTGGATGATGAAATTGATGAGAGAATTTGGTTGAGGTACAGGTTGGTGCATGGTTGATGCACTTGTTTATGTTATAGATTGATTATAGGTTGGTGCATGGTTGATGCACTTGTTTATGTTATAGATTGATTATAGGTTGGTGCATGGTTGATGCACTTGTTTATGGTATATGTTGATTATAGGTTGAGGTACATGTTGATGCATGGTTTAGGTTATTGGTACAATTTATTTGGTGCAGGTTGATTGGTACAGGTTTACAATAGTATATCTCATAATAATAGTGTGACAGTGGTTCCATCATTCTACTTATATGTCAGGGCTGTTGGACGGGGCAAGGAAATGTGGTTGTATCCACCTTTCGGTTGTAGCCGAAGAACATAGGGGGATGTATCCTCCTTCTGGTTGTAGTCAGAGAATTGGGGAGTTGGAGCTTCCCTTAGGTTTTAGCCTGAGAAACTAGGGGGTTGGAGCCTCCTTCCAGTTGCAGCTGGAAAAAAAAGGAATTTGGTGTTTCCAATGAATGTAATTCATCGAGACATATAAGAAAAAACATTATGTGGTTTTCTCCCTCTTTGGGTTTCCACATAAAACACTGGTGTATTGTGTATGTGTATGATTCTTCATTTGTTCATTTCTTATTTCCCTGTAGTTATTGGATGATAATGATACATTGATATAACACTTGGATTATATGGTTAAAAATGATTATATTGATCTATTACTGATTCACCCCCCCTCTCAGTAATCCAACAAAGGTTTCATGTCTTTGTCATTGGCTGGTGATTATGGAGGAACTGAAAGACTTATTTTTGTCATGGTATTATTTAAGTAGAGGAACAAGTCTACATTCATCTTTTCTTTGAATCCAACCCCTCATCCCACCACATTAAAGAAATATTCTACATTAATGGCTTAAGGGAAACTTTTGGGGTCAAACCTTTAAAAGTATGACATCTATTCTTGAAATAAATTAATTTCTTGTACCACCCCGCTTCCTTCACCCAATTGCACATTAAATTCTTTACAAATCAAATCTAAAGGGTGAAATTAATAAATATAAGGAATTTGAAAGCACTGAAAAGTGTGGGAAGTACAAGTAAATGCTCATTGGAAGTGGGGCCGTGCTTGTATGGTACCAAGGCACCTTTTTCAGGCTTATGGATGGTTGCAGGTAGCGAATCAATGTCGGGGAAATGAAGTAGATTTTACACTTATATAGATGTCTTCTTATAATAAAATCCCATAGTTGTATATTTTTCTATTAAATAGTATGAGGATAGTAAAAATTAATTTTTCCCTATCATGGATTCATTGGTTAAAGATAGAGTAGATATTAAGTACTTGAAATTTTTGATTTTATAATATTAAGTTCATCTTATGTGGGACCCTTAATCTCTTCTACAATGTCTAAGAATCTTGTGAAACTTATCATCTGGTTTTTAATAAACCTAATACCCATTACAATAATAACATAGATAACTGCTTCGCCCAATGCATCGCCATTTGTTGAGCCCTAAAAATGGCCCCTTTATTTTTGACAAAAGTAAAGGGTCCACTTTTGAATTTTGGAAAATGATGCCTTCAATTGCATTTGATTTTGTCTTGCTTGATTTGAACAAATGATTTATGGCTATCAACTTTCTCGATTATTCAATCTTGAGTGTTTTTGATCATCAATTCTTTTTAGGTTTATCTTTATGGGATGATCATTAGTGAAATCCCATCCATACATCTAGCTTAATGATTATGATTTAAATATTGGGATGGTTGCGTCATGTAAACTTGTTATTTCACCGCATTTTCCTCACATGAATAATGGTTGTGCCATTTGAGTCTTTTTGTTCTCTAATCATTCAACATTGCATGCATGCTCATATGGACTTATTCAAATTGATTCCATGCCTCGATTTGCTTAAAATTTGGATTATCATGATGTTTCAACAATTTCGTTAAAGTTTGGTCGTCGATGCATTGATGACTTAATGGAGCATTTTGGCGGATTGAAATAATTCAATGAAAAGTTGAATTTTAAGAAATTTAATATGATCCTTAAAAGAGTACATGTTAAGGAGTGGAAGTAAGTGACAATTTTGAATTTGCATAAAACATTATTTTTTTTACAAGTCTTGAACTTTTGCTTAAAATTATGCATTTTCTATAATTCTATATTCTTTGCAAAATAAAATCAACTCAATTAATGTTTTTATCATATGTATTTTTTCTGCACCTTAAAAGAGTGTATATCAAATTTTGGAGAAAAGCATACAATTTTTAATTCCAGCGAAGTATCAATTTCACAAAGCGCTTATTTTCAGTAAAAAAATAAAATAAAAATAAAACGATTCTTACACTATTGATGAATATGATCAATCCTTCTTCCTAAAGATTAAATTAGTACACATGATAACTAGAAGAACATTATTAGCACAAAAATAAATCCTATGATATACTTAGCTTCATGCGAATTAATGGTCATTAAAGGTATTCACCCTTTTTGCTAATTTCATTGCTTCACTTGAAAACTCTATAATAATTGACATTAGAATCATTTGCCTGCACCCTTTGTGTTATTTAAAAGTAACATGTTTGATCTTAAAAATGAAATTTAGCAAATGATATGGTTTCTATATGTAGGTTTTTAAGATTGTCAAAGGATTTGAATGATTTAAAAGTAACATGTTTGATATTAAAAATGAAATTTAGCAAATGATATGGTGTCTATATGTAGGTTTTTAAGATTTTCAAAGGATTTGAATGATTTTATAGGATTACAACGTGGAAACAAGTTTATAATCAAATCATATTAAAAAAATAAAAGATATGTAAAATGTAAAAAGTGCATTTAGTCATATTCTTCATTATTTAATAATTGTGTTCCTTTTTGATATGTAGGACTACAATAATACGATATTAGGTCATCTCCTTAGACCTTCACTCTACCATGACCACTAAATTAGAGTTTCTTTGCAAATTATTCATAATATCCCACCATCTAATTATGGAGGAATTCACCAAGTCACTTATATGTTAAATAAAGAATCATTATTATTTAATAATTGTGTTCCTTTTTGATATGTAGGACTACAATAATACGATATTAGGTCATCTCCTTAGACCTTCACTCTACCATGACCACTAAATTAGAGTTTCTTTGCAAATTATTCATAATATCCCACCATCTAATTATGGAGGAATTCACCAAGTCACTTATATGTTAAATAAAGAATCATTAATGCATCAAAGGGTATGATTTGCCAACGAAATATTACAAAACGATGCCACATATAGGAAAATATTTGCACCGTTACCCACTTTTTAGGAACGCCAATTCCCCACTAAAGGGAATTCAAGGGAATTCCTGAGTTGGAGCTTTCCAAATGATGGAAGTATTGTTGAAATTTTTATTTGGAGAATAAATCCAGTCCTTTATATATAAATGTTGAATATATTTATGAAAAACCACTTCTCTTATAACCTTGAATCGATCATCTATTTCCAAATTCTCTTGGCAGCGAAGGCTTTGCCAAAATGAAATATGTTCTTATACGATATTAGGTCATCTCCTTAGACCTTCACTCTACCATGACCACTAAATTAGAGTTTCTTTGCAAATTATTCATAATATCCCACCATCTAATTATGGAGGAATTCACCAAGTCACTTATATGTTAAATAAAGAATCATTAATGCATCAAAGGGTATGATTTGCCAACGAAATATTACAAAACGATGCCACATATAGGAAAATATTTGCACCGTTACCCACTTTTTAGGAACGCCAATTCCCCACTAAAGGGAATTCAAGGGAATTCCTGAGTTGGAGCTTTCCAAATGATGGAAGTATTGTTGAAATTTTTATTTGGAGAATAAATCCAGTCCTTTATATATAAATGTTGAATATATTTATGAAAAACCACTTCTCTTATAACCTTGAATCGATCATCTATTTCCAAATTCTCTTGGCAGCGAAGGCTTTGCCAAAATGAAATATGTTCTTGAGGCCCCATCCACCACACTTCTTTGGATAAGCAAGCTTGTCCCATCTCACCAAAGCAATATTCTTATTTTCTTGTTTCAATGTTCAAGAAAAACTAAATATATTCATCCTAATTTTGTGTATAACCTCCTTAAGAATGTAAATTAGGGATAACCTCTAAAACCACATTAACCAATGTTAATATTCCCCTAAGAGAGAGACATCTTGTATACCAAGAGGATATTATATTCTCAGTCTTGATGTATAGCCATATCTAGTGCCTAAGTCCATAGCCTTTGGCTTTCAAATAAGCTCAAGTATCTAAGACCTAGGAGAAAATGCCCTTCATGGAAGGGTAAAATATACTCGATAACATCTTGTTGACTTTCCACCATTTTGTTTGTTTCAAAAAATGGATTCTTTGACTTATTTACTTCCATCGTTTCTGGCATTATAGTATAAATCCAACACCATATGAATAGGCCCACCATATCTAAGTGAAATATCACCAAACAATATAACATTGTTGATAAAGATGAGATGAGTAAGGGAAAAATTATTTCCCATCTTGATTCCTTTGAGTAGGCCATTATATTTTTCATATAAAGGGATCATACTTAAACCCTAGAAATCAAAATAAAAATAAGTGGAGAAAGAGGGAAATATTTCCTCAGTCCTCTAGTGGGTTGGAAAAACTCAGTGGAAAATCAATTAATGAGCAAGGACAAGAATACAAAAGAATAACAAATTTCCACAAAATTCAAAAAATCATAAGAGAAACCAACCTTAAGCATCATCAATCTTAAATATGACCAATTTGTTTTCTCATATGCCTTATAAATATCCATTTTTATGATGAAGGAGGGCAGTTTACTTACCTCGATTGAATGCATACCTTCTCGTGTAATACCAATTGTCGCATGATCTTGTCTCTCATTTAGGAAACCAAATTGCTCACTTGATATGGCAGGGGAAAGAATATTCTTAAGTATTCTATAAATCACCTTTAATATGATCTTGTAGACAACATTAAAAAGATATGTTGGCTTGAAATCACCAGAGTAACTTTGAACATCCTTCTTGGGAATTAATGCTAGAAAGGTAGAATTCATAGCCCCCAACACCTTCCCTGCTTTCCTAGACTCTTCCACCATTCGATAGGTCATTCCCCATTATCTAAAGTAAAATACAGTAGAACTCAATAGATCGACCATCAGGGCCAGGGATCTTGTCCTTTTGAAAGGAATCATTCACCCCTTCTAACTCCACCATTGAAATATCAACCATAATATCCTAGTTTTGTTCATGATTAACAAAGCTAGGGAAAAACAACCTTCATAATAATTTAAGTTACGCTGGTTCTATTAGGTTATTTGAATAAAGATTACAAATTAGTGTTGACCACCTTTTCTATATCGCTAAATATATGAAATTAATTTCCATCTCCATTATTCATACTTCAAATAAGAATAAAAATCCTGTTTTTCACATAATTGTGGAGGAATTGAGTGTTCTCATCCCTGTTGAGCCAACCAATTTTCTCTTCTATTTTTCCTCCATTTCGATTCTTCCCAGTGTAAATGTTCTCTTTTGGTTACTTCTAGAGGTGTTAAATTCCCTAATTTTTTCTTGAGAGAAGATACCATTCATATTTTCCTTGAAGAGACTTGCAATATCTTCTTCAAGGATCCAAATATGCTCTTGAGAATCCCTGTTTTTTTACCTTTCCCATTCAAAAGTTATTTCTTGATCCTCCTAAAGTTATCATTGAATTGGTACATGAATCATTCCTCTAGGCTATCATCAATGTGAGACCATTCCCATTGAAGAATTTCCCAAAAATCAGTATCCTATAGCCAATAAGAATTGAACTTGAAAGCACATAGAGGCTTTTCCTTTTCCTTCCCTAATTGAAGAAAAATAAAGACATGGCTTGAGACCCCTACCTCACAAATCCACAATTTCCTTGATTCTCAAGAATATTCTCTATACTACAGAACCTATCAAGTATTTTGGAGATGGCACTACTACCAACTCTATTGTTTCTCCATATGGGATTGATATACAATGGTTCTATATCATACAAGCCCGCCTCTTCCATTTTTTGAAGAAGAAAAATTTCTAGTAAGTCCATCCTCCCCGATTCTCTCCAAACTTCACCCTGTCTCAGAATAAGTTCACCTCCTCCCCAACAATGAAATTTTTCTTCCTCACATAAATATCATAATTTTATTTTCCTAGTTTTAAATCTTCCCTAAACATGAAGGGACCATACACATTGATAGTATTATGTACACTCTTTTCCACCAAAGACTATAGTTCCACACAAATTGTAGATTGGAGAAAGGAAATATTTCTAACTTGTAAAGGTTTATACCATCCTAAAATCAAGCCTCTAGAGATACCTTCTGCACTAAGTTCCTCAAAATTCCAACTAGGAAGTGCCTACATTATCAAGCCCTTTGTTGTGCATGCCTCCAAAATAGTCATTAACAATACCTCATGATTATGAGTTTCCACCAAACTCTTTAAGGAGTTTCTCTTATGGGAGTTCCATAGGCCCATTATGTTATATGATATATTTTTCTTTTTTTACCCTTATAGTGGGATTTCCATTCTCTAAGGTCCCTTGAATCATCCTCTAATCAATTAATGACAATAAAGGACTTGAAAAAAGGTTGCGCTGAAAATGAGGATGCAACACACTGTCTAAAAAGGCACCCATAAATGAAACAATATGATCCCTTGTATGTCAAGAAACCCCATGCCCAAAATTCATACCCCCATACACCTCATACACTTTTACATGACTTAGATAGGGTACTCTTGTGAAACACTCCTTGACTTGGGGAGTGATCTAGCTAATAGGGTGCCATGACAACCCTCCCATACTTAAATTTGGAAAGATGTATAAAGTCTTTGAGAATTTGTTTATTTTGAAAAGGGGGGATTTGATGCACATGTTTGGGTGGTTATTTTTATTAATTATGTCTTACTTGGCATGATACTTGTGACATGTGAACCCTTGGAGGTCATATGTGTTTGTCTTTTCAGGGTCTTTCCAGGTGAAAACCTGTTCGTGGAGGCACAAGGTTGCTTGGACCTTCATAGGGGCATGAATCCCATAGGTTGGATGATGCACCCCATCTCATTTGACACTTGGGAGGATGAACATTTCCTTTGGAGACACTTGGTCACCATGAGATGATCACATTGTGGCTCCTTTCACCCCAACGTTGGCTTTTGGAGGCCTAAAAGGTCACTTCCTATGCTCTAGATGTTACATGGAGGCTAGGGTTTTGGAAAGGGTTATCATGGTTGATCGTGATGTGACATTGTTTGATGGAGAGAGAGACACATGGCATGCACTAGAACATTTGGTTTCAAGGCACATGGACTTTGGAGGCCCAATGATCTTCATCAAGAGTCTCAACGTCTCTTTTGGAGGCCTAATGTCACCCTTTAGGGCATGACGTCACCCCTAAAAGGGGAATTACTTTATGGATTTTGTAATTTTAAGTTATAAAAAGGAAAGTAGAGGAGGCCTGCCTCTCTAATTTGTTGTTGACATTTTAAAAAGTGGAAAAACTGGTTTTAGGTGAATTCATATAAATAGAGGTCACCTCACTATCATTTTATATTCATGTGCTTAAAAATTACATACATTCTTGGCTGACATTTTCTCCCTACTTGGGAAATTATTCATCTAAAATTCTTCTCTTTAAATCTGATTGATGCATACTAATGGCTGTAGCATGCATGATATGTACTCTTCTACTAAGTGCACCAACAAATTTATTTTCTTTTCCTTTGATATGCTTGATGTCAAAATCATATTCAGTTAAAAATTCCAGCCATCTCATTTTATTGGCATTCAAAGTTGGCTATTCAAAAAGATATTTCAGACCACTATGGTATGTTCTTAATTCAAATCTCTTCCCTATGAGATAATTCCTCCACATATTCAATGTGTGAAAAATGGAAGCAAGTTCAAGTCACGTGTGGCATAGTTCCTCTCATGTTCTTTAATCTTTTTGGACTCATAACCAGACATGTCTATTTTGAGTAAGGACTCCCCCAAGTCCTTCCTTGCATGCATCTGTACATACCACACAAATTTCATTTGGGTCAACAATATTTAAAATAGGTGCACTAGTAAGTAATTCTTTCAACAAATTAAATTTCTCTTCACACTGAGATGTACATTCAAATTTAATTCCCTTCTTTTGCAAAGAAGTGACTGTTGACGATTAAAAATCGCAACAAAGTTTTCGTCCCACAAAGTGTTGTAAAGCCTATTATTATAAAGCCAATAGGATAAATAATACTAGTAGGTGGGAGTCCCTTGTAGATTGGAGATCATAATTGGTTCTTATTGATGTTGTGATGTTGTTCAACACTGCTTACATGGTTGATGAGATATTGTTTTATTGGCGATGGATAAGGCTTATTATGTGTTGGTTCTAATTGCAACAATTGGGTGATAAATGAGACATGCTATGTGTTTATTTTCTATTACTCTAAGCTCAAATTTTATGTTACAATGACCATGTTATCTATTGTTTCCATTGCTATCTGTGCTTGGATTAGTTATCGTGACACCTTCACAATAAACACGTTAGCAACAAAACATAAGAGAAATTGAAAGGAAATAAATGCAACCTAAGCAAAATGCAAAGGGAAGAAATCTAACTATGCTCTTATACTACACTACATGCATTGGAATTTAAGTGATTGTTTTTATCCTAGCTAATGGTTATGAGATTTGATTGAGTTATATGAAGTGGTGATTATATTATGGCATAAGTTTTATATGGGCCGTGCCATTGGTTATAATGGGTGATGGTTTCGATACATGGTTTAATTAATTGAGTTAATGGAAGCTTGTTGGCATGTACTAAGGAGTTAATTGACTGAGGGTGGAGACGACGTGCATTTACTGTACATCACCCTTACTCATTCCACTGGCTGCCACCCTAGTCGGGATATTGTTCAACTATGTTACTGTGGTTAGGATTCGACTTTCGAGCATAGGGAGAATCACTTGGCCAATTCGTGTTTTTAAGGGCTCTTGGTTGCAGGTATGTCTTTTTGGCCATCCATGAGTCTTCTCTGGTTATGAATATGGATGATTTTAAGGATGGAAATTTATTTTAAAATGTAGAAACCTTGGCTAATCTTACTAATCCTTCATATGTCAACTATAAATGTTTGGCAATATTTTTGTAAAAATATTTAAATTTCTAAGTATTTTATATAGTTTTTATAAAATTTTGGCGATTTTTAAGGTAAAATAATTTTATCCTATAGAATTTGGGCGAATCACTTTTAAAATAACAAATCTCGTTTTTGGAAAAACCATGGAAAATTAGCCCATGAGCGAAATTTAGCCCCTAAAATCATCCTTGGTTATAAAATAGATATTGGCTCGAATGTTTGGGTGTATGCTTTCCTTAAGTATAACAACTGTGTTTTTTGGTGACTTTTTATGGAATGAATCGTTGGTGTTTTTTTTTTGCAATGAAGTTTGAAGTCACAGAGTTATCGGTCGTTCTGAGTATTGGCAACCATAAAGGTTCTTTGTCATTCTTGATGGTTTTAGTCAGAGGGTTTTCATTTGTTTTAGAGTGGATGACTCTCTCCACACCTTCGTTTTCCATACCCAATATTTTGTTGTTATGGGGTTTTGAACGCATTGTGTCACTGCGCTTTGCTTCACTTGGGTATGAGTTCATTCATGTCACATAGGAGGTTGTGATGGTTGTTTTCCAAGGGGATTTCTTAATGTGACCTTTATGTCTCGACCCTGACCTGTCTCAGCATTCTTGGGTTGATTGGGAAGGCAACGAGGGTTATACCCTGTGTTTTCTAGGTGTCGATGCAGAATCAAAATGGGGCCTTGCCCCTCTTTTCACAGTCTCCTCTATCTCGGGATTGTCACCCTGTTTGCGAAGACATTTGTGGTATAACCTGTGAATGCACCATTGGTCTCAGAGGTTTTCATTTGTTGTCGGGAGACGACCCCATGCCTCCCTGTGTTGGTCCACATGGCCAATCCTTGATTACTACAGGCTCAGTTTTGATAAAGGGAGCCCTTTATGTCATGTTGCATATATGGTTGATGGTTATAGGTTGGTGATGCATTGTCGATAGTGTTCTATTGTCAACTCATCTCTGTTGATTATCCTGACAGTGGTTTCGGGTTATAGTCACTGAAATTTGTTATTATGACAATCAATTTGTTAAGCTCAACATTGAAGTTGGTTGATTAGAAAATGAGTTTGGTACACAGTCACTATCTGTTGCATTGGGATTATTGAAGTGTTAACTAGGCATTAGTTCCAATTGATTGATTCACAATGACTCTTTGCGCGTGATGCATTGGTATGAGTGGTGTTCCTACAGCATGAATCAATGATTACTGTAACTTTGTGTTTCTAATGGGCAAATGGTTATTTCATTCGAGGTGTTTATGGCATTTCTATCCACTGTATATGTATGGTTATTCAATTGGGTCATCAAGGATGGGCACAAGTTTTACATAGTATGGATTTGGTTGCAGTTCGATTGATTTGAGCAATACTATTGCTGCCTCCTTGTGTTGGATTGATAGCTCGACACAATAGGTTGAGTTAATAATACTGTGACTGTGTGTTCTTAAAATTGTCAAATAGAATGTTGCAATATTGGTGTTTATGGAATGGATATCCACTATGTTTGTTATCAATATTAAGTGATTGCACCATTAGAGAAGGTCAAGGGTTTTTGAACATGGCTTTGCTGCAGTTTGATCAATTTTTTTTGTAAAATCGAGCCTGTTGTTGATGCCTCGTGTATTGGATGGATAGCCTAACATTTTAATTTTTTTCGAGTCAAATAAAATTGGACTTGTAAATTCACAGAAATACACTTGAGTTTGTTCGTGGTTTGTGTTCTCTACAATGCAATGTGAGATGTGGGTGGTGATTGTTGTCTGTGTGTTTAAATGGCAAGTCAGGATCTTGCAAATTTGCATATGAATTATGGTTTCAACTGTCCACTCTGTATGTTAAATGAATACCATACTTGGTAACAATGATAGACTCTGGTGCTGTGACAATATAATTTCATTGCAATTCAATTATTAAATGATTAAAATAAAAAATTGAGCATGCCATTTGAGTTTGCATTTGATGATTGGAATAATTCGTGGGCAGTGGTTGATTTTGATGCTGAACATAGTGGAAATAGTTTACTGTTTATACATTTGGGAATTGTTATAAGATGTTGAATGGATAAATAAGAGGAAAATAACCCCTCTATAGATTGTTGTGGAATGCATATTGTCTTGTTTGATGACACTGTGTTTAGTATTTGATTTCAAACAGTGAGCAAGTTAATGCCTAGAGTTGTTTGAATTACACACAATAGTGGTTTTCTTGGGGCACAATGGTCATTTGGTTGGTGTTAATTCCTCTTACAGAATGGTTTTATGGATTAATTAATTAATTTTATGAAAAATAATCACTCTCTTTCCCTACCATTATTTAACTTTCCTCTAATTACAACCCTCTTGCCTTCCCACATTCATTTTTCACTCCCCTTTCTAAAATTAATTACAGTCAATAATTTTTTTGTATTGAAGCAGTTTAAAGTCATTGGATTACAATGGTGTTTTCTTTGGTTGGTGTTACAATTGATTCTTTGTGGTCTTTGAGCAGTAACCATGTTATTTTTCCCCTCATTTAATCATTTTTTTTCTAAATACAAGCTCCTCACATATCCCAGCACCCTTGTTCACCCCCTCCTCATTGACAACAATTAAACAATTTTTATGGATTGGATTGGATGAGCCTGATATGTGTTGAGCCAAAATCTATTTCATATTTTTAAAGAGTTATCATGTATGGTTGTTTAAAAGACTATTTTCTAATCCATCATGCATGCAGGAATGAGTTTTTTCAGCTGAGGTAGCCATGGAAAAGGCAACCAAGGGAGAGGTAATTGGAATAGAGGCCCAAGAAGGCTAAGGTTCTCCATACATTTTGATGCAGACTCACAAGAGCTTGGCTAGCTGTTTCAAGCTGGATTTTTCAATTGGATTGGGAAAGGAATGGTCCAACCTAGGCCTGAAAGGCCTCCTTTCAAAACTTCACAAGCCTCTGGTATTTCGGTGCCCCCTCATGTCTCATTGCAACCCAAGGTTCCCAAAAAATATGGATGGAAAGAGATTGTCCACCCGACAGTCTCCCAACATCGTGGCTAACCCAATTTATCCCTACCTTCTCCCCCGCCTTTTAACCTCATTGTCCAAGATGCACCTGTTCTCTCAATAGTTCAGTCCTCTCATGCTAGCAAAAGGTTGAAAATGGAGGCCCACCATGCCCTTGACAAAGGAAAAGCCACTGCTTCCCCTTCCTCACCCTCCAATGGCTCAGACAAATCCTTGTCTTCCCGGATGCATTTGAGGGACGATTGTTCTCACGTGATCAATGAGATTAGGCCTAAAGGCTCAACGCAACCAAAGGCAAATTTATGAAAATCAAAGGGTGACAACAACAATCAAGGAAAGATTGCATCTTAGAGTGGGAAATATGGCTTTTGAGTTTATTTTATTTTATCTATTGTTGATGACAATTGACTTCAAGAATTTTTGGACAACATGTTTTATATTTTGGATATATGAGTAATGCATTTTTGAAAATAATGTCAAATATAAATGATATAAATTGTCAAATGTGCATGTGATGATGGGAGTCAGAAGGAGAGTTGTTTTTTCTTAATTAACTAGTTATGTTATAATTGTTAGGAGCTAAATGAGAGTTACAAGGGGTCCCACCTACTAGTTATTATTTATTAAAACCCTTATTATGATTTATTACCTTTCCCCCCTTAACTAAAAAGTTGGTTGAGTTTTAGTTAGCTTAACTAATGTGTTGGTTCAACTACTTCAACCAATTCTAATTTGCTTAAAGGAAAAAGGAAAGGGAGGAACAAGAGGGAGGATAGAAGGAGAAGCATACTAAGGTTTGCTCTTTGAGTTTATGTTGAGATAGTTCAATTTTCATTCATTCCTTAATTTATCACAAGCCTAATTTTCTTTTATGATAGTAGGGTCTTATTGTAGACAACAACATTCAGGGCTGAATTACATCATTCAGACACTTGTTTTTCAGAGGTGTTGATCTATATTTGATAGTTTGTGTAGACTTGTTTGTTTGTGAATTTCTTTTCATGACTGACAAAGGCTATTGTGCAGAGTTGAGTGGGCAACAATCTGTGACAAGATGATCCAACGTTTAGAGTTCAGTTTTGATTTTTTGTCAGAGGTCCTTTTGTATGTTCCATCGGGGATGTCTAAGTTTGACTTTGGTACTAAATTTCTGGATGGAATTTTGTAAAGAGAGTGACTCTTTGGTGAATTGGAATGAAATAAAGGATTTCTTTATGTCTCATATATCTTGATTATCACCTTGGTGTATTTAATTCTGTCTCTACATTTATTTCAACAACTGTTATATTCAGAAAATCATATAAAAAGTGAATTTCCAGCAAGCTTTTTATTTATAAAAGACTAGCCTAAGCACTCGTAATTAATACTTGTGAGTTAGGATGTTATTTTTGTTGGCTATAAACATAGGGTGATAATCCCGTCTATTTTGCTTTAGCCAAGAAAAATCTGAAAATACTTGAGTAAGATTATTTCATATCTTTTCCTCAACATTTATTTGGCGACCATACTGGGGAGATCTTCAATATCTCTCTGGTTTAATTTTTATACTCGATTTTCATCGATACATCTATTTTTCTGATATTGATTCTTTGATTTTTTTATTTCTTAATGACTGTGCCTATTGCAAGGCAACCCAATATTGAGCCCGGTCTTCAAGATCAGGTCAACATTGCTTTGAACTTGTTTAACACCATTTTAGACACTGCCAATACCCATGCTGAGATTAACCATTCTTGGGCAGAAATTGAACGAGATATTAATGCTTAAGAATGATTGGAAGCTAGAAGTAGACAACCTAGAAATCAACAATGACTTTCTTGTTTCTTCAGTTTTGTCCTTTCTTTCATGTCCTTAAACTCTCTTGATTCTAGAAGAAGAAGAGGCTTATCACCTGAAATCAATCCTATTTCTGAAATAGGAAGAAGGAACATTGTGTTATCTTCCCAACAAAGTGCTCTAAGGAGAACTTTGTCTGATTCATCCAATTCGTCTTTCTTTCCCTCATCTATCATCCACAAGATGACATCTAGTGGTGGATTTGGTGGCACTGGAGGTGCTTCCTCCTATGAGGATTCATCTTCCTTAGTGATTGGTAGCTTTTATAGCCACCATATCCCTGTTCAATCTACCAAAAATCCTACAAAAGTCATTAAAAAGTATGGGCTTTTTCAGTTTGAAGAAGACGCCACAACCACGCCATGGCATGTGTCCTCTCCTCTTAACTTATCACCTGGTACTCGTCCACTCCCTAAGTTCAAGGAGAATCTTCCTAAGTTCTCAGGAATTAACACTGTCACTACAAATGAACACCTGGTGGCATTTTCTAATGCTTGTCATAACATAGGGGCTAATGACAATGATACTTGCATGCGCTTATTCGTAAATTCCTTGGAAGGAAAGGTTGTGACCGAATTCTTTGACCTTCATCCTAAGATTATGTCTACTTGGGAGGAGTTAATCTACTGGTTCAGATCCACTTATGGGTAATCTAAAATCCCAGCCGAGAAGTTATGGGAGCATAATAACGTTACCTATAAGAATGGTGAGACCATCAAGTATTTCAACTTGTGTTTCACCGAGTTATACAATCAAATCCCCGAACTTATCTGCCCCCAGAACCAAGCCGCTTTCATGCATTACTACAATGCATTTCCTTCCCCCTACCATCATAGGCTTGAGGAAAAATCCATCGATAATCTCGATTCCACTATGCATACTTGTTCAGAGTATGAGGAACAACTTGAAAGAACAGGTCTTCCATAGGGAGAATCAGTTAGACAGACATACATGTCCTCCCTTTTACAACTAGTACAAGACATGAACAATCATATGATAGCGTTCGAGAGAAGGGGGACTGCCTCACCTCTCACCCCTGGACCTTGATCCTCTTCTGCGCCCCCCTTAGAAATCCAATTGATAACATTTTTCAGCCTAAGGCCTTGAAGCTGGTGTAACTTATGTGAGGAACACCACGAGGAAACCACATGTGAGGTAAGGAAGAGTGCCAAATGTAAGATCTTTGGTAAAATACCAGAAGCTACTATCGCTGTCCTAGATTTTGCAGAGCCAGAGGATGTCATGGTCATCAATACTAGGAACAAAGATTATGGTCCTAAGGGAAAATTTGACCCTCCCCGCAATTCATCTATCCCAAGCTCATCCTCACTTGCTGCTACTGTTCAGGTTCCTAAAGTTCTTGACAATCAAGGGACAACTTCCACTCTCCCCTCTTCCAAATACAATATCTTGAACCAGTTGGCCAACATCAAAGAAGATGCAACCCTTTTGGACACGGTTTCCATTCCTGAACAACAGATGCATTTGAAACAATTCATGGAAGGACAATCTTCCGTTGTAGCCAATACTTCTAAAGAGGAGAACAAAGAGGATTCAATTGTAAATAAAATAGGTGTACATAACTTTAGATACCCTTTAAAAAATCCTCCTTTTATATTTCCGTAAAGATTATGGATAAGATTGCCCATTGTTTCCCCATTGATGGCGGTTCGGGCCCAAGTGTGATGTCAAAGATTATTATGGAAGAGCTAGGTTTGTCTTGTACAAATGAAAATGATAGAAGCATTCTTTCCTATAATAGCCTACAACAAACAACCATAGGTGAGATTAAGGATGTGACCTTAGTTCGATGCGCTCATCCTGAAACAAGGACAACCCTCAACATTCAGGTAATTGATATGCTTGTAAGAAATTATTCAATTATCTTGGGAAGATATTGGCAAGCCTTAATAGGTGGATACCTCTCACTCGATGAGACACATTTATCCATACCTTGGAATGGTAAGAATATTATAGTCCTTAAAGGGGGAAGGATTTCACCCTACATAGAGAGTGTTCCTCAATCTAGTGTAAACTATATCAAAGAGGACCTAGGAGTGTATTCCATCTTTGCAGAAGAGGATAATATTCCTTTGGAACAAATCAATTTAGATGATGATTTGTGGCACATGCACTTTGATGGTTCATGCTCTAATGAAGGTAATGGGGTTGACATTATCTTGGTTTCCCCTGTAGTAAAAAATCATAAATTGTCTTACAGGTTGGAGTTTGCTTGCACAAACAATGTCACTGAATTCAAATCTTTATTATTAGGCATTGAAAGTGCCCTTAATCTTGGCTATGGTCACCTTTCAGTTTTTGGAGATTCTGAGCTTGTTGTGAACCTGATATGTAAGGTATGCTCTCCTAGCAACGAGCTGATGGAATGATACACCCAAACTGTTTGGGAACTTATCTCGAACCTTTTATCTTTTAACATCACTACTGTTAAGAGGGAGTTGAATTCAATGGCTGATAGGTTAGCTGTCTTTGCAACTTCTTCTAATCAACAATCTTTGCCTCACATTCTTGATTGTTCCTTTCAATATCTATATCGTTCACATATCCCGGATAATGTAGAATCTTGGCATGCCTTCCCTAACGATGGGAGAATTTGTGGTTTCATTCAAGATGAACCTCTTAAGCCCAAGGAATTGACATCCATAGAAGACGACAAGATTCCTAAGGGCTTGAATCCTCTTGAGAGTTCATCTTCATTGAGTGATATAGGAAATAAAGAGAAAAGAAGAGAAGGGGAGTCAATAAAGAAGGTGGATGAAACCATCTCCATGAACATTAGGGCACTTGAATATTCAACGAATGTTAAAATAAATGTCCAATGTTCTGATAAAGAAGAAATGAGGTTTGCCGAGCTACTTGGTGGATTTCAAAATGTTTTCACTTGGTCTTATGAGGATCTTCATGGTTTTGATCCTGGTCTTATTCAACATAATATGGAATCAGCTAGGCAAAGACAAAGACTTATTAATTGTGCACTTAATGCAACTGTTCAAAGGGAGTTGAGAAATTTCTTAAAGGCTGGGATCATTTTTCCAGTCCACTCTGAATGGGTTTCCAGTTGGGTGCATGTTTCAAAGATCGCTAATCATATTAGAACCTGCTTTAGTTTTCACACTTTCAGTCAAGCTATTATAATAAATCCTTTTCCTCTCCTCAGTATAGGAACAATTCTACAACAGGTTGTAGAGTCACAGTTGAGGCCCTTACTTGATGAAATTCTGGGTTACAATAAAATCAAGGTAAAAGGGGAAGATGTTCACAAAACCACTTTTATCACTAATTGCGGTACTATGTATTATAAATTCCTGCCTTCGGGATTATTTGATGCAAGTACCACTTTTAAAATACTTATCCACACTACTCTTGATGAATTGGTCATCATCCACATCTACCTTGATGATCTAATCATATGTGTTAAAAGGATGATAATTACCTCGGAGTTCCAAGTGTTAATTCTGGGTCCTTTCAAAATTGCTTTTGTCCTGGATACTAACTCTTACATTCTACGGGATTTACTGAAGCAATTATTTTCCTACAACACTAACAATTCTCACGTGAAGCATCGTGAGGGACCAACGTGAAAAGTCCTAATGTTGTTCGATTTTTTTGTACACTAGTAGCCTAGTTTTGTTTTCCTTTTTGTGCCATTTCTTTTCTGCCTTACAATAGTCTGATTTATGCTTTCTATTTTAATTTTTCCTACTTCTTTTACGTCCTGTCATTAATTTCTGCTGGTTGATTTTTGCAAATTTAATTCTGTCATGATTTTATTGCTTACTATCTTCTAGTTTAGTTTGGTCAAAATAGGATGATTGGATCAGTTCTGCCACATTGACACTCCTGCAAAGCATTGTTAGTCAATAGAAACCATCTTACAAAATTGTTGCGATGTTTCCCCTGAAGTATACTTGAATTTTCTATCTGCTTTCACTACTTTTTTATAAAGAGTTGGTTATCTCCCTCTTCTTCTTGCCATTTCTTCATCCCTTTGAGATTTTAAAGAGCAAATTCCTCATTTTTCTCCTTGAAGTAAAGAGCATATTCCGATTGAATGATTATGCATACAGTGGTAAAACCCCTTATACTTAACACTTTTCATGAGTTTTTCCCAAATTCCCAGTCATTTTTTCCATTAAATCCGCTCGCTTCCCCCTATTGCATAATATTCCTAGTTATATCTTCTTGACCTGCTATTCTTGGTCTGCGAAACCATGAGTTCTGAGTTCTAAATATGTTGGAAACAAATTTCCCTATGGAGTCGCTAGTTTGTTGACGATTAAAAATCACAACGAAGTTTTTGGCCCGCAAAGTGTTGCTAAAGACTATTATTATAAAGCTAATAGGATAAAGATTACTAGTAGGTGGGACCCCCTTGTAGATTGGAGATAAGATTTGGTTCTTATTGATGTTGTACTATTGTTCGACACTGCTTACAGAGATATTGTTTTATTAGCGACGGATAAAGCTTATTATGTGTTAGTTCTAATTGCGACAATTGGGTGATAAATGAGACATGCTATGTGTTTCTTTTCTGTTGTTCTAAGCTCAAATTTTATGTTACAACGACCATGTTGTCTATTGTTTCCATTGCTATATGTTCTTGGATTTGTTACTATGACACCTGCACAATAAACACGTTAGCAACAACACATAAGAGAAATTGAAAGGAAATAAAGGCAACCTAAGCAAAATGCAAAGGGAAGAAATCTAACTATGCTCTTATACTACACTACATGCATCGAAATTTAAGTGATTGTTGTTATCCTAGCTAATGGTTATGCAATTTGATTGAGTTATATGAAGTGGTGATTATGTTATGGCATAAGTTTGATATGGGCCACACTATTGGTTTTAATGGGTGATGGTTTCGATACATGGTTTAATTAATTGAGTTAATGGAAGCTTGTTGGCATGTACTAAGGAGTTAATTGACTGAGGGTGGAGGTGACATGCATTTAATGCATGTCACCCTTACTCATCCCACTGGACTCCACCCTAGTCGGGCTATTGTTCAACTATGTTGCTGTGGTTAGGATCTGACTTTCGAGAAGAGGGAGAACCACTCAAGGAATTCATGTTTTTAAGGGCTCTTTGTTGCATGTATGTATTTTTGGCCATCCATGAGTCTTCTCTAGTTATGAAATAGATATTGGCTTAGATGTTTGGGTTTATGCTTTCCTTAAGTATAGAAACTGTGTTGTTTGGTGACTTTTTCTGGAATGAATTGTTGGTGTTTTGTTTTTTGCAATGAAGTTTGAAGTCACAGAGTTATCGATCGCTCTGAGTATTGGAAGCCATAAAGGCTCTCTGTCATTCTTGATGGTTTTATTTAGAGGGTTTTCATTTGTTTTAGAGTGGCTGGATATCTCCACGCCTTCGTTTTCCATACCCAATCTTTTGCGGTTATGGGGTTTTGAACACATTGTGTCATTGCGCTTTGCTTCACTTGGGTATGAGTTCATTCATGTCACACATGAGGTTGTGATGGATGTTTTCCAAGGGGATTTCTTGATGTGACCGTTATGTCTTAGCCTTGTCCTGTCTCAGCATTCTTGGGTTGATTGGGAAGGAAACAAGGGTTATATCCTACATTTTCTAGGTGTCGCTACATAATCAAAATGGGGCCTTTCCCATCTATTCATAGTCTCATCTATCTCGGGATTGACACCTTGTATGCAAAGACGTTTTTGGTATAACCTATGCATGCACCATTGATCTCAGAGGTTTTCATCTATTGTCGGGAGACCACCCCATGCCTCCTTGTGTTGGTCCATAGGGCCAATCCTTGATTACTACATGCTCATATTTGATAAATGGAACCCTTTATGTCATGTTGGATACATGTTCAATGGTTATAGGTTGGTGATGCATTGTCGATAATGTTCTATTGTCGACTCGTCTTTGTTGACTATCTTGACAGTGGTTTCAGGTTATAGCTACTAAAATTGGTTATTATGACAGTCAATTTGTTAAGCTCAGCATTGAAGTTTGTTTATTAGAAAATGGGGTTGATACACGGTCATTGTCTATTGCATTGGGATTATTGAAGTGTTAACTAGGCATTAGTTCCAATTGATTGATGCACAATGACGCTTCGCACGTGATGCATTGGTATGAGTGGTGTTCCTGCAACATGAACCAATGATTACTGTAACTATGTGTTTCCAATGGACAAATGGTTATTGCATTTGGGGTGTTCATGGCATTGCTATCCACTGTATATGTATGGTTATTCAATTGCGTCGTCAAGGATGGGCACAAGTTTTACACAGTATGGTTTTGGTTGCAGTTCGATTGATTTGAGAAACACTGTTGTTGCCTCCTTGTGTTGGATTGATAACTCGACACGATAGGTTGAGTTAATAATACTGTGATTGTGTGTTCTTAAAATTGTCAAATGGAATGTTTCAATCATGGTGTTTATGGCATGGATATCCACTGAGTTTGTTATCGATATTAACTGATTGCGCCATTAGATAAGGTCACAGGTTTTTGAACATGGATTTGCTGCAATTTGATTGATTTTTGTTTTAAAATCAAGCCTATCGTTGATGCCTCGTGTATTGGATGGATAGGCCAACATTTTAAATTTTTTGAGTCAAAGAAAATTGAACTTGTACAATCACATAAATACTGTTGCGTTTGGTCGTGGTTTGTGTTCTATACAATGTAGTGTGAGTTGGAGGTGGTGATTTTTGTCTGTGTGTTTAAATGGAAAGTCAAGATCTTGCAAATTTGCATATGAATTATGGTGTCAACTGTCCACTCTGTATGTTAAATGAATACCATACTTTGTAACAATGATAGACTCTGGTGCTGTGACAATATAACTTCATTGCAATTCAATTATTAAATGATTAAAAGAAAACATCGAGCACAACATTTGAGTTTTGATTTGATGGTTGGAATATTTCATGGGAAGTGGTTGATTTTGATGCTAAACATAGTGGAAATAGTTTACTGTTTATACATTTGGGAATTGTTATAAGATGTTGAATGGATAAATAAGAGGAACATAACCCCTCTACATATTTTTGTGGAATGCATGCTGTCTTGCTTGATGACACTGTGTTAAGTATTTGATTTCAAACAATGAGCAAGTTAATTCCTAGAGTTGTTTGAATTGCACACATTAGTGGTTTTTTTGGGGCACAATGGTCATTTTTTTGGTGTTAATTCCTCTTATAGAATGGTTTTATGGATTACTTAATTAATTTTATGAATATTAATAGATATCTTTCCCTACCATTATTTCTCTTTCCTCTAATTACAACTCCCTCACCTTCCCACATTCATTTTTCACTCCCTGTTCTAAAATTAATTACAATCAAGAAAAATTCTGTATTGAAGGAGTTTAAAGTCATTGGATTACAATGGTGTTTTCTTTGGTTTGTGTTACAGTTGATTGTTTGTGGTCTTTGAGTAGTAACCATGTTATTTTTTCCCTCATTTAATCATTTTTCACTAAATACAAGCCCCTCGCATATCCCAGGACCCTTGTTCACCCCCTGCCCATTGACAAAAGTTAAACATTTTTTATGGATTGGATTGCATGAGCCTGATATGTGCTGAGCCAAAATCTATTTCATATTTTTAAAGAGTTATCATGTATGGTTGTTTGAAACACTATTTTCTAATCCATCATGCATGCATGAATGAGTTTTTTCAGCCGAGGTAGCCATGGCAGAGGAAACCAAAGGAGAGGTAATTGGAACAGAGGCTCAAGAAGGCCAAGGTTCTCCATACATTTTGATGCAGACTCACAAGAGCTTGGCTAGTTGTTTTAGGATGAATTTTTCAATTGTATTGGGCAAGGAATGGTCCAACCTATGCCTGAAAGGACCCCTTGCCAAGCTCCACAAGCCCCTGGTATTATCGTGCCCCCTCATGTCTCATTGCAACCCAAGGTTCCTGAAAATGACGGATGGCAAGATATTGTCCACCCGATAATCTCCCAACATCGTGGCTGGCCCAATTTATCCCTACCTGCTCCCCCTCCTATTAAACTCATTGTCCAAGCTACACCTATTCACTCACCAGTTCAATCCTCTCATGATAGAAAAAGGTTGAAAATCGAGGCCCACCATGCCCTTGACAAAGGAAAAGCCACTGCTTCCCCTTCCTCACCCTCCAATGGCTCTGATAAATCCATGTCTTTCGGGATTCATTTGAGGGATGATTGTTCTCACATGATGAGAGAGATTAGGCCTAGAGGCTCAGCATAACCAAAGGAAAATTTAGGAAAATCAAAGGGTGACAACAACAACAAGGAAAGATTGCATCTTAGAGTGGGAAATATGGCTTTTGAGTTTCTTTTATTTTATCTATTGTTGATGACAGTTGACTTCAAGAATTTTTGGACAACATGTTTTATATTTTGGATATATGAGTAATGAATTTTTGAAAACAATGTCAAATATAAATGAGATAAATTTTCAAATGTGCATGTGATGATGGGAGTCACAAGGAGAGTTGTTTTTTATTAATTAACTAGTTATTTTATAATTTTTAGGAGCTAAATGGGAGTTACAAGGGGTCCCACCTACTAGTTATTATTTATTTAAAACCCTTATTATGATTTTTTTCCTTTCCCCCCTTAACTAAAAAGTTGGTTGAGTTTTAGTTAACTTAACTAATGAGTTGGTTCAACTACTTCAACAAATTCTAATTTTCTTAAAGGAAAAAGGAAAGGGAGGAACCAGAGGGAGGATAGAAGGAGAAGCATACTAAGGTTTGCTCTTTGAGTTTATGTTGAGATAGTTCAGTTTTCATTCATTCCTTAATTTATCACAAGCCTATTTCTCTTTTATGATAGTAGGGTCTTATGGTAGACAACAACATTCAGGGTTGAATTACATCATTCGGGCACTTGCTTTTCAGAGGTGTTAATCTATCTTTGATAGTCTATGTAGACTTGTCTGTTTGTGAATTAGTTTTCATGACTGACAAAGGCTGTTGTGTAGAGTCGAGTGGGAAGCAATATGTGGCAAGCTGATCCAGATTTTAGACTTTAGTTTTGATTTTCTGTCAGAGGTCCTTTTGTATGTTCCATCATGGATGTTTAAGTTTGACTTTGTTCCTAAATTTTTGCATGAAATTTTGTAAAGAGAGTGACTCTTTGGTGAATTGGAATGAAAAAAAGGATTGCTTTATGTCTCATCTATCTTGATTATCATCTTGGTGTATTAACTTCTGTCTCTACATTTATTTCAACAACTGTTATATTCAGAAAATCATATAAAAATTGAATTTCCAGCAAGCTTTTTATTTATAAAATACTAGCCTAAGCACTCGTAATTAATACTTGTGAGTTAGGATGTTATTTTTGTTGGATATAAAAATAGGGTGATATTCCCATCTATTTTGCTTTAGCCAAGAAAAATCTGAAAATGCTTGAGTAATATTATTTCATATCTTTTCCTCAACAGTGACGAGATGAGAAATGTTAGAGAACCCTGCTATAAATCTTCTATAGTAACCAACTAATCCCATAAAATATTTGAATTCTAAAAAATTCTTGGGTGGTGGCCATCCTCTAATGGCTTCAATCTTCTCTCAATCCACTGCTATACCTTATTTTGTAATAATGTGTCCCAAGTAATGGATCTGTTATTTGTAAAAGAACACTTATTAAGCTTGGAATACAACTTTTGTTCCCTCAACACTTGCAATACCAATATTAGGTGATGTTCATGCTCTTCCTCTGACTTAGAATAGATAAATATGTCGTCCATGAATACTATGACAAAATTATCCAAATAATTTATGAATATGCCATTCATTAATAACATAAAGACAATTGGTACATTGGACAACCCAAATGGAACCACTAAAAATTCATAATGCCCATACCTAGTTCTAAAGGTTGTATTATGGATGTCTTCTTCCTTGATTCTTATCTGATGGTATCCTGATCTCAAGTCTATCTTTGAAAATATTTTTTCCCCTCTTATCTAATCAAAGAGGTCATAAATTATAGGTAGAGGATATTTTTTCTTCATAGTGGATTTATTCAGTTGTCGAAATTTAATACACAACCTCAATGTTCCATCTTTCTTTTGACAAAGAGTATTGGTGCTCTCCAAGGTGAAACACTTGGACATATGTACCCTTTCTTCAACAATTATTCCAACTTCATTTTTAATTCTTTTAATTATGGTGTACTCATTCTATAAGGTGTTTTTGATACCAGGGAAACTCCCAGCCCTAAATCAATAGAGAAATCTATCACCCTCTTTGGTGGAAAACCTGGTATTTCTTGGAATACATCTTTAAATTCTTGTAGTACTGAAAATTATTCAAGGCTTGGACCCTTTGTCTTTTCTGGCTCCTCCACATGGGATGCATACAATTGACATACTTTTATGAAACATCTCTTTAGCCATAAGGATGAAATATCACTTATAGAAATGGGTCTTGGAACTCCTTTCACACTGCTTTTCTTTCCTTCTTCATCAAGACATGTAAATGTCTTGTTATGACAATATAGGACAACATGGTGCTTGTCCAACCAATTCATTCCAATTAGAATATCATAATACCCCAATGGTATAATATTTATATCAACATTAGTATTCACTCCGTTCAGACTTATGGAACAACCTATGACCATATCATTGATCCTTCTTTTGGTTCTAGTGGCTAGCTGAACCAAACTTGATTTTTCAAGCTTACTTTTCTCCAACTGTAATCTATCCACTATTTTAGGATCAACGTAATAATGAATTGCTATTGAATAAATTAAAATAGCAACAAGATGATTAATGATCTTACCTCCCACCTCGATCATATTGGATTGGTACTCTTCTTGTCGATCATCTAAGGCTGCATATATTCTTCCCATGTCTTCTGCTATTGTATCCTCTTGGATGTTTTGCATTGTATACAATTTGTATTTTCTATGAGGGAAATTCTTGTATAGGTGATCTTCTTTGCATCCCCAACATTGGATTAGTGGTCTTCCCTTTTTTCCCAAGGAGTCTTCTCTCTTGAGTTCATCCTTATTATACTAGTCGGGATGATTTTTATTTGGGTTATTTATATTGAAAGGAGGTTTCAATCCTTTCTTTCTTTGGTCATACTTCTCCTTCTTCTTATCCTTCCAATATTTATGCAAAGGCTCTCTACCCTTTCCTTGCTTATATAGGTACTTAGCCTTCCTAATGGTCTCAATCAAAGTCTCGGGTTCATCATATTGAATCTTCTCTTTATAAAAGGATGGAAGTCCACTTAAAAACCTTTGTATTTCCACTTTCTCATCTTTTATAAACCCCAGATACTTCATCAATCCCAAGAAATTATTTTCATACTCTGCCATGGTCATGCTTCCCAGCTTGAGTTCAAATAACTCTTGCATTTTCTTGTCATAGAAGTGCTCAAAAAGGTACTCCTTATGAAAATATTTCTTGAACTTCTTCCAAGTGATACTACTCTCATTAATGTGCTCAACTTTCTTCAGCTAATCCCACCACATAACATCTTTCCCATGTAAATGGTATGTGAAAATTATGGATTCTATATTTAATGAATAGTTATGCAATTGAAAATACCTCTCGAGTCTAAGAAACCATGCTTCAACATCATCTTTCCTTTCTCTTTCACCATCAAAGGATGGTGGCTTAAGCTTCCTCATCTCTCCTTGCAAACTATCCAATTCATCTCTCCTTCTTTTATTCCTAACAAGAGACACTTATGGGATGCTTATAGAATATTTCGATGCATAAAATTTCCTTGTTGAGTGAGGTGAGTGATTTCTATGAGTTCTTCTAGAACTTCTTGAATAACTACCTCTTTTTTAGTTATCCATTCTTTCACAATATATTCCCTCTTCCTCCCGTATTGAGTTTGATCCATTCTTTTTTTACCTCTGCAACTGAGGATTTCACTCCCACATCTGTTGCCAAAGGGTATATGGGGGGATACGACATTATTTGGAGCCCCCAATAGAAGTGGTTAGGGGGAAGCGACCCAAAGAGATTTTTTTGGGAAAATCACTCAGTAAAATATCGTAGTTTCATAGTCAATATGAATTTTTCATCATTAGGTTGCATATCTTATAGAAAAAGTTATGTTAGGGTTTGTTTCCCTAGAAGGAAACCATATTTTATGTATGAGGGAATTGTATTAGGAACGATGTAGTTTTTGTGAAACTGTATTGTGGCTGAGAGAGGAGACTATGAGAAAGTGAAGAGTAAGTTACAACGGATGTGTTGTAGGTTGTATCCCTTCATTTTGTTGGATATTAAAAGAAAGGACTGGAAATTTATTCATGGGCATAACCCATAATGGGTGAACCAAGTATATATGTGTCTCCATTTTATTGTGTATCTTCTGTGTTTTATTTCCACATTTGTTTTATTTTATTGCGCATTGTGATCCTTTTTTCTAACACCCAGTTTGTGGGGATTTCATCCCATCTGTGTACCATAATGAATTAATATTTTGAAACCAATCCCATTTCTCCATCATTTAGGTTTCTTGATAACGTGAGAGACATTGTCTAAGGATGGTGATCATTATATGGCCCACTTATCTCCAACATGTGCCAAGGTCCTACAAATAAGGCCACAATGTCTTGGGTACAAGCCTAGGATGTCCCTCAAAGAACCATGTTAGGGCCATCCCAAAAAAGCCAAAGTATAAAAGAAGGTTAGACAAGGTTCTTGAGAAACATTAGTCCTTAAATCATGCAAAGTAAGGTGTAACTTAAGATAGAATCCATGCTAGATAATTCACCTAAGTATCCTCTTCAAGCATCACACCATCCCAGGACCTCATATGGGTTGCCAAGTTTAAGTATGGAAGGGCCTTCATCCAAACCTATTAGGTGTTCCACCTAGACAGGAAATAAAATAACTCAGGTAGAGGGTTAGGTCCCAAGAGTGACAAGAGAAAGTTAAAAACCATCAAGAGTAAGTGTTAAAATGATATGGTTTTAGGGCTTACTTCATGGCTCATGGTGTCATTGAATTCATTTATATTAGTGCATTTTTGGACGCTGCATTTTCTCTTGAGTTACTTGATATTTACATGATATTTTCCAAAAATCGTTTATCATCCATCTTTCCAATTCCTTTTTATTATATTTGCAAGTTTTGTTTTATAAGGTTTTAAGCTATAGCTTTGTTATTTGGGACCGAGGAAGAAACTGAAAGAGTAGAGCTCAACTTTGTAATGGATGTTTTAAGTCATTTTTTCTATCGTTTAATTATTTATTTTTCATCAATTTCTTATTATTTTAGTAGTAGCTATGAAACAACCTATGGGCCTTCAACCTCTCTTCTCATGAGAGAATGGACCATGACCCATTGTCAAATTTTGGTACACTATGAGAGGATCCAGGATGGAAATTTTTAAGTATGGCGGGGAACAAAATGTTACCCTTGGTAGGGCCCCCTAGTATTACCCTTTTTCCCTTGGCAGTGAAAACTCAAGACTAGGTAATAAAAGATAAACACCAAGGTGAAACAATGAGTCTTACACAATTTCCCAAACCAATTATCCATTATCCAAATTCAACCAAAGATCCTCATCCACATGACCAAAAAATTAAGCACAACACTTTGCATAAAATAAGGAATAATATACCTCATGGTGATGATGGCTCAGTACCATCTCCCATATTATGGGTTGCTTGAATGCGATGAACCTTGAATGAACTGTAGTTGTAAATGTGAATGAGGGGGGTTGTTGGGATGCCATCTATGAAAATGTTGATCATAATCATGGTTGTGATAATGTTCTACATTGCAGGTCATGATACATGATCTCCTCTAGATACCCCTAGGCATGGGGGGGGTAACATCTAGCTCCAACATGGGGACATGTTCTCACTGTATATCACATGAGAACCTCATCATATCTGGTTGTAAAATACATGCAATATTGCACCAAATTCAAATGAAAACACCCTTTAGAAGTATCTGTCGATTGATGTCATCCACTAGTGCTAGTGATAAATCCAAAACCATGCTGAAAAGAAAAAAAAATCACTAAGCTAAAAAATGATAAGGCAATATTTCAAAATGATCAAGTACAATTTTGTTACATGTATTCATTATATAAAAATGAGAATTAAATATATATAATAGGATGGAAACTAAACTAGAATGAATACATGATGCAACATATATACAAATGAAATGCAAGATGAAAATACCTACCCACACTAATCTATGCTAGGCTTAAATGCTAGTTATAATCATATAACTAGTAAAGCCATCCCAACATTGTATCATAATATCTACTCATGTGCTTCATCATAAACCAAAAAAGGATAAGTCAAGGAAAAAAATAACATGATCTAGAGAAAGAATTATATCATAACTAATCATAAAATATAACCCATGGAGGTGGGAAGGAGGGACAAAATCGTGAAAAGAGTTATGAACACAACCCTTCCCCAAAAAAAGGAAAATCCTCATCCTCATCTACCAAAACAACACTCGAAGATAGGGAATGTATGAGAAGGAACCTAAGGAAATATTTGAGGTTTCCCATGGAAGAAGAGAGTGCAAGGTAAGGGATCAAAGCAAGCCTAGAGAAAAAAATTATCTCCCAACCCAAGGTTTGTTGGATTGGCGTGTGAAACTGAAAAGGCTTGCAACAAACTAAAAGTCAAAAACAACTTCACCCCATAGAAAATTATTTTCATGAGGAAAACTCCCAACTTTATTTGTTGCAGGAAAATAAGGAGAAGGTTGGAAAATCCCATCACAAAAATCCTTCTCTGGGAAAATCATGGCCTCATATTCATCAAAGTTAGATCACAAAGGTGGTTGAACATCTTATTCATTGAATAAATCCAAGTTCTCAAAATAGTATGTATCATATCCTCCAGGATATGAACCAAAATCATAATGAAAATGTCACAATAAGTCATCATTGGGTGATCAGAAAAAATATATAATCATGTCATATTCATGTTGCCAAACATATGAATCAGTAGCAATCACATGTGGTTGTTCTAAGGGAAACAATTTAAAATGACCTTCAATGTCATAAACAAAATCTTCATTAAGATCAGAAAAAATCACATCCCATTTACACATCCCAACATGTATAAACTCATCAATATTCTCAATCACATCTTCACCTTTGTTATAACATGAATGGTTTAATGCATCCAAGGTTTCCTCTAAGACTTATTCACTTTCCAAATCATAGAATAAAGCAACATCAAATTCTTGTAAAGGAGTATAACTTACCATGTTCTTTTCTTCATGTGCAAGAGTAAGGAACACTTGGGTGACCTCATCAAATGGAGGAGAAAGTATTGATGCTTTGTCTTCATGAGGAGCCTCTTCGTGGATTAGGTATTCAACAAGGTGTGTTTCATCAAAGTGTTCTTCTTTGGTATATTCACAAGGAAACTCATGCTCGTGTATTTGGTGTTCTTCCTCATGATTCATCTCTTTAGGTTCTCGTTCTTCAATCAAGTCTTTGTCATCTTCAATAGAATAATGATGTTAAGTTCCAAAGAACTGAATACAAAATACTACAATAGTACCAAAGATATATTAATACAATCACCACACAAGATATATGAGAAGACTATAGAAAACCACCACTTTATTATATCAAAACCCTTGGGGTAAGGAAACACCATGCAATGGATCCTATTATGGAAGGGATCCTCTCATGTTCACTTTTATCTTCGAGGGGGATTCCTCCTAATGAGCTTCAACTCCAAATACAATACTTCTCTTCATATCCCATTACATTTGTTTAACCCCTTTATATAGTGCTACCATCACCTAAGACCATTCTAGAGGAGGAATCTTCTGGAATAAGAAACTTCTAAGAATTCCTCTTACATTTATTATATCCAACTACCCATTTATTATATTTGACTACCATAATTGGCCTTATTTAATAATATAGTGGACCTAGTCCACCTTACATTGAATGGCCTCCACTACCTCTCTAGCTACCTAACATTCCATCCTCCTTATGAAAGTGTCATTCTCAACGCTTGTTATGAGGGTGTACAACCATATACCAAGGTCCCATGGATAAGTGTGGACCATAGTGTTGAATTAGACTAGAGAACCATGGTCCCATGTAGAAAGACAATCCACCATGCTGAAGTAGTCCAACCTCCATTGTAAACCAGGGTCCCATGTCCAAGTGCTCATGTGAACTCCCCGTGGAAGATTTCAGAACCCAATAACCAACTAAAAATGATGATTCAAATACTGACACCTATAATGTGGACCCAAACAAGAAGATCCATCCATATAGTGGAAAAGGGTCGTAGCAGAATCTGGAAGGAATAATACCACTGTAGAATATGTAGTATGGACACCAGTAATAATCATTAGCTCCCGATTTGTCACATTCATGTTCTCTACAGAAGGTGGATTAGAGTCATCAAATAAAATATGAAAGTGGTTTCCATCCCAGAAATGAAAACTATCCATATACCAATCATCACAATCGACCCTAAAATCATACCAAACATATATTTTTTGATTTTATTCATCCCTTATGTCTGTCATAAGATATCTCTCCTACATTCTATCCAATGAATATTGAATACTACAAAAACTATCCTTGAGGTCATGCAATGTGAGGCTATCTGCAAGGTCTTGTAATGTGTCATACAATTGGGCTTTGAATGCTTTAGTCATCTGTAGAATTTCTTCGAGTGTTGTATTAAGTTTACAACTGTTTTGTTGATATGTAATTTACAACTAGCAATACAATACAATCTGGTGTATGAATAGAATCTTAGTATATTTCATCCTTTTTATGACTATTTTAAATCAAGGGAAGTTGGAGTGACCTTGTAACATTCTTATTTTATATGGTGGTAGCTATTATGTCTAGGGAGTTTCATAGGTTGGACCAAATTCTTTAATGTTCACACTAAATTTGAGAATTTGAGATGTCTTGAGCAATAAAGGATGATTGGTCTTTCCTCGATTGATACAAAGATAATATTATTTATTACTATGGTTTATAAAAATAGTGTGCTATATGCTATACAAGCTTAAATAATGCATCATGTGTTATCCAAGCCTAATTGTGGTAAGTCTATTTTAATAATAAATAATAAAACAAAGTATACTCAATCATCCTTTATTATTGGACTATTTTATGCCAAATATAAAAAAAATACTTTCAAAATAAGAATAAAAAATACCATTTTATCTAATGACATTGTAATGAAAGCTAAGAATAAACAACATTTCAACTCATTTCCATATTATCATAAATATGTTCATACTTACTTCCACTTGTTCCATAGCCATAACAACATAGTACAATATTAGTATTTTTCTAAAAGCTAGCAATGTTGCATATTCCCTACCTTGTTTGTAAATTCAAGTGCTTTTTGTTTGTACATTCAATTATAAAGTGTGAGGTTGTACATTCAATTATAATTTATAGATGCATGAGACTTGGGTAAATAGAAACCCAAGTTTCTTTGATTCTTCATCATTGGTGCAAGGTCGATGTGTCAATATTAAATTGATGCAACCCTTTGAAGAATGTTACTTACACTAATATATGTCTAACAGATGTCCACATTATTTACCTATTATATATTTGAGAGAGTGTCATACTAGGATATGCAAGTCTCTCTGATTAGTGTAAAATATTTTGTGCATGTAGTCGTTCATAAACAATTTGTTGAAGGTGTGAAGGATGAGGTTTTGAAGTGGTGGAAAAACATTTCTAGTAAAATGTCAAGATTCTGTTTTGGATATGAAAGAGGCTACAGTACTGAAGGAATTTAGATTATGAGTTGTATTTAACTTTATAGTCACATTGAATTTTGATATGTCTCTCATATCAAAACCTTATTCACAAATTGACATCATAGAATGAAAACATAGAGTGTTACCCATGTCTCATTTCTAGTGTCGTTGATCATCCTCTTTCTTTGTTACTTTTTATATAGTAGTTCTTCTTACGATGTATATTTGCACCTTCTCGGGTGATTTCTAGTTATTTATTATGTTGTAAGGAATTTCCCTCAGTAGGAGAGGACATTTTGATTTGATGTGTACATTGATCTCAACCATTCAAATATCTTAGACAACTATCGGTGTAAATCCGACCGTTGATCTTAACCAATAACCTCTTATAGAAGCATATGTCTTCATATGGGATGTTTGTTGTGCCTTGTCCGTCGATTTTTCTAAACAACCATTAGAGGCATGTATACCATCAATTTTGAAACTCGATCTCCCTCAACCTTTTCTGTGGTGCGATGTGAATGCATGTCCATTGGAGATGCAATTCCTGATTCCTCTATAATACAATATAAGTTCTATCATTAGACAAACAATGCAGATTGAAACAATCTAGTATGAGGGAAAACCTCTATCTCTTCATGTGGAGTATTGTTATTCAACACATGGCCTGGTTTTGTCTACATATTGTAATATTTGGGCCGAGGAAATATCTTTGATGGTATTAGCAAAAATGAAGACGACAACCGAAGCATACCTGAACTCTGATGTGGAGAATTCTGTCGTCACTGTATCGACCTATTTTAGCAATTCTCAGATAAAGTCTACTAGAGACACAACTACCATTGCTAGTCTTAACGCCATGAAAATTATTAATGAACCCACTGCTATCAGAGATTCGAGAACAAAATCAAGGCCATGGACATCTGGGACAAAAATAAGATGGAATTGTCCTTCAAAGACATGGCGAACACTAGGGACATGCAAAGGGTGCTGGGACTAGTTGGCTTAGGGGCATAAGGTCCTCTGCAAAATGCAGATTGAAACAATCTAATATGAGGGAAAACCTCTATCTCTTCATGTGGAGTATTGTTATTCAACACATGGCCTGGTTTTGTCTACATATTGTAATATTTGGGCCGAGGAAATATCTTTGATGGTATTAGCAAAAATGAAGACGACAACCGAAGCATACCTGAACTCTGATGTGGAGAATTCTGTCGTCACTGTATCGACCTATTTTAGCAATTCTCAGATAAAGTCTACTAGAGACACAACTACCATTGCTAGTCTTAACGCCATGAAAATTATTAATGAACCCACTGCTATCAGAGATTCGAGAACAAAATCAAGGCCATGGACATCTGGGACAAAAATAAGATGGAATTGTCCTTCAAAGACATGGCGAACGCTAGGGACATGCAAAGGGTGCTGGGACTAGATGGCTTAAGGGCGTAAGGTCCTCTGCAAGTGGTTCGACATGGTGGACGAGCCTGTGAATGTGCATGAGAAAAATCTTGTACTGGCGCCAAGGTTGATATCAGGGAAGGTGTGGGATTCTTGACTTTATACGAAACAACCCACAATTCTAGGCTCCATGTACAATGTTGTAGGATAACCCTTAAATATTGCATCCAATGCTTCAGGATTTGAGAAAACATAATCCTTAATTGATGTGGCTTATTCAAGATCATCAAGATGATTTTTCCTTGCTTAGTTAATGAATCAGTTGAAGGTCCATAAGGGGATTTATTCAAGCTTACAGGTTTGGCACATAGGTTTATTCCTCAGATGGAAAGAAGATTGTCTTGATTTTCGACCTAGGGGGAGGTACCTTTGATGTATCCATTGTTAATGTCGAGAGAAGTAAATTTGAGGTGAATTATTTTAGAGGGAGCACTCATTTGGGAGGGGAAACACATTTGGGTGGCCAATATTTTGACAATAGGATGCTCAGTTACTGTGTTCGACATTTCAACAAAAAAAATAAAATGGAAATAAACACAAGTGCTAAGTCTCTTGGGAGACTCCTGTTAGAATGCAAAAGGGAAGAAAGAAATCTATCTTCGGTGGTAGATACTATGATTGATATCGACTGTCTCTACGAAGGGCTATATTTTCACATGAAAATTACAAGATCCAAGTTTGAAGAGCTCAACGCCGATTTCTTCTGCAAGGGCATGCGAATTCTCAACAAATGTCTGAAAGACGCTAGGATGAACAAAGAGAAAATTAACAAAGTTGTATTAGTAGGAGGTTCCACTCTCATTCCAAAGGTACACGAACTCCTTCAATATTTATTCCACAGAAAGAAACTCTGTAAAAATATAAATCCCAGCTATGAAGTTGTTGCATATGGTCCTGCACTTCAGGAGGCAACCTTGAATAATGAAGGCATCTGATTCGTCCTCATGGACGTCACACCTATGAGTCTTGGATGAGTACAAGACATCTGTCGGGACAAATCCTGTAAGTCTTGGATGAGTACAGGTGTATGTGAGTCTTGGATGAGCTCTTTATATAATGAGTCCATGCTTCTAGTGATGCTTCAACCAGGTAAATCCAAAATCCAAATTTAATGTGCAAAATTCATATAAAAAATAATGTTGTATAATGTTGTATTTGCAGATGGTCAAAAATAGAATCAAAATTTCATTATAATACAAATATTTGCAGAAGGCGAAAACCAGAATCAAAGTTTCATTATAATACAAATTATATAATTTTAAGGTAATAAATTCTTCATAGTTCACTCATAACCTGCAATTAGTTGATTATGTTTTCCTTATATTATAATGCAGGTGGTCTACTATTGCTTCGTACATGTGGCAAAGAACGAACGAAGAATGGACAATGAGATCAAGAATGTATGGTGAGTGGAATATTTAGTCTTCCTTCGTCTTCTTGAGATACATCAACAACATAAATGGAAATGGCATACCGGTTTGAGTCCTCTAGCCAAAACTCTTATAAGATGCAATCTCATCTTCCTCCCTCATGTGCACTACCGATGAGGAGGTAGCTAGGCGAGGCCATGAAGAGTTTGGGTGAAGAGCTCTTGAGGYGGTGGAGAGTATGGCAGTGAAACATTGGAAACTACTGCATAGCATCGACTGCAGTGAGGAGGAAGATGGCGTCTCGAGTGCAACGATTATAAATATCATCAAAACGTGGATGTTTTGGGTTTTTTTAAKATTTTATATTTAAAAATTATTTTTTCTCGTTTGAAAAATAGTGAAAAAAAATTCATATACACCAGGGGAATTATGTCCCATCTTATGATTATTAACCAATCAAAAATTTAATTTATGAAAATCGTAAAATCAAAAAATTGTTTTAATTATTTGGAAAAAGATGTATTATGAATTAATAAAATTTCACAATGAAAAATATCATAAGGTGCCTCCAAAACACACTAACTAATGCATTAGAATGTACTAGTTAATAGGTGGTCAACGATCGTTGAATGCCATGCGAAAGCTAGAGTCCCTAGCCAGAGGCAGGGACTAATAAAGAAACTCGAAGGTGGGCCACATTTTCATCTCTTGGCAACCTGAAAATCCAATATTTTAAAGAAGTAAGGCTTATAGAAGAAGAGGTATTGATGGGATGTTTGGAAATTCCATGGCCATCCAAACATGTAAGACATGGACTAGCCTTTATATTGTGAACATGGACTTCAACAGATTCATCTAAAACAATGACATCTGCTCCAACATACCATTCTCATCCGTGCTTAGTTCAAATTCATTTGGTCCTTCCGTTTAACATGAATGCTTAAATGATTGTTATCCATCATGTTAGTAGAGGAATTGAACGATCCCAACCATTGTTATTCATCATGCATAATGTGTTATCCAAGCCTAATTGTGGTAAGTCTATTTTAATAAACAATAATAAAACAAAGTATACTCAATCATCTTTTATTATTGGAGTATTTTATGCTAAATATAAACAAAAATACTTTCAAAATAACCATAAAAATACCATTTTATGTGGGTATTGCTTTTGGCACCTACATAATGTAATTTGGTTCTCTTTGGATGAATAGAATTATGCTTTTTTTTTTTCCGAGGAAAAAAATACCATTTTATCTAATGACGCTGTAATGAAAGCTAAGAATAAACAACATTGCACCTCAATTCCATATTGATCATAAATATGTTCATACTCACTTCCACTAGTTCCATAACCCTATCCATTTTTCTAAAAGCTAGTAATGGAGGCAATGGTGTCACAATGCACACCAAGGGTATGTTGCTTGGTCACAGTTTGTTGTAGAGCTGTATGAATTCTTTGATACATACACCCACCATTTAGGATGTCTGACCAAGTTGAAACAGTCTAGAACTGTGGAATATTTTATTGCTTCTTTTGAGCACTTGGCTTTTCGAATGGAGGGTATGAGAGCTAATTTCTTCAGGGAATGCTTTATCAGTGACCTCAAGGATGAAATTCGTTCCTAGGTCATCATTTATCACCCTCAGACTTGGTTGGAAGCCGCTAAGTGTGCCAAGGATGCACAATATGTCATCTTGGCCCAGAGCAAAAAACCCACTTTTGTCTCTCACCCTAAACCCAACACCGCTGCCCTTCAGGCCACTCTTCTCAAGGTCCAAAAGTTAACATAGGTATAAATGGTTGAATGCCAACTCAAGGGCCTTTGCTATAGTTGTGATGATAAACACTTTCCAGGGCACAAGTGTAAAGAACAAAAACATTTTATGGCCATTTCTGAGGATGTTTCTGATGAATATGTTGAGGTTTCACCTGAAGCAACTCTACCTCCAATTGATGATATTACATGGCCCTCTGATCCTCCCGAAGTTGAACCACTGATTTTTCTACACGCTCTCACTGGTTTTTCTACTCCTCAAACCCTCAAATTGATTGGTTATATCAAGCACATGAAACTCATCATCCTAGTTGATAGTGGAAACACTCATAATTTCATTCATCGTCGCCTTTCCCAAGAAGTCAATTGCTATATCTACACTGTCAACAATTTTTAAATCATGATTGCCAATGGAGGTTACATGAAATGTGGAGGGTGTTGTGAAAATGTGTGCTTACAAATTGTTTAGTATAACCTAAAATCTTACATGTTTTCTATTTACATGGGTGATTGTGACATTGTGCTTGGTGTGGAATGGTTATGCACCCTCGAACCCATACTCATGGATTTTAAGGAGTTAACCATGCAATTCCAATAGGAAGGCCAACCATATAAATTCCAAGGCATTACCACAGGATCTTTGAAGATCATCAATTCCCACAACATGGAAAAGTTACTCAAAAAGGGTCATTCTGGCATCATCACCCAACTCCATTCCATTCAAGCATTTGAGACACCCCCGATACACCCCGAACTTCAAGATATCATTTCATCTCGTCAAACTATTTTCCAAACCTCCTAGGGCCTTCCTCCCTCCCGCGATGACCATGATCATTCCATTCCTTTAATACTGGGTAGTCTTCCTCCCAATGTTCATCCTTATCGTCATCCCTTTTCTCAAAAAAATGAAATTGAGAAAATTGTCCATGAATTGATAGAAGCATGTGTTATCCGTCCTAGTACTAGCCCTTATTCTTCCCCTATTGTCATGGTCCTCAAGAAGGAAGGCACTTGGAGCATGTGTCCTAATTTCCATTCCCTCAACAAAATTACCATCAAGGACAAATTCCCCATTCTTGTAATAGATGAACTTCTAGATGAACTCATTAGAGATCAATACTTTACCAAAATTGACCTCTATTCTAGCTACCACTAGATACGTATGAAAGAGGAAGACATCCCCAAGAAGACATTACATAATCATGAGGGCCACTATGAGTTATTGGTCATGCCATTTGGTCTTTGTAATTCCCCCTCCACTTTTCAAAGTCTCATGAATCATGTCTTTAGTCCTTTCCTCTATCACTCTGTGTTAGTTTTCTTTGATGATATTCTCATCTATAGTAAAATATGGGTAACCCATCTCACCCATGTATATCAAGTTCTCCATATCCTCTACAAGAACACACTTTTCCTCAATTAGTCTAAATGTGATTTTGACATCTCTGAAGTTGAGTACCTGGGTCATATTGTTGGAAAGGATGGTGTAAGGGTGGATCCTAAGAAAATTGAAGCTATGCAGAATTGGCCTTGCCCTAAAACTCTTAAAAGTATGCATGGTTTCCTCGATTTAATGGGCTATTATCGTAAGTTTTTTCAAAATTATGGAAAAATTTTGGTCTAGCTCCTAAGAACTCTCCTTAAAAAGAATGCCTTCAGTTGGACTCCAACAACAAACCAATACTTCCAAGCCTTGAAGGAATCTATGTGCACTACTCATGTATTGGCACTACTTGATTTCACCAAGACCTTTGTTCTGGAATGTGATGCATTAGGGAGAGGAATTGGGGCAATCCTCATGCAAGACAAACACCCTTTGGCTTTCACTAGTAAACAATTGTTAGAGCGACATTTGGGCCAATCGATCTATGAAAAAGAAATGATGGATATTTTGCATGCAATGGATCTATGGAGCCCTTATCTATTGGGACAACAATTCCAAATTAAAACAGACCATACAAGTCGCAAGTACTTCCTGGAACAACACATTTCATCCCGAGAGAAACAAAAATTGGTGACCAAGCTATTTGGATATGATTATGAGATTATTTACAAAAAGGGTAAATAAATTGTGGCTGTTGATGCTCTTTCCAGGAAATATGAAGTACAAGGGTTCCTCTTCTCCCTCTCATTCATCGTGGCCGATTAGCTTCTGACTATTCATCAAGAATGGTTGCACAACCCAAAAATATCCATCCTTGTCCAAAAACTGCAACAGGATCCCCAATTTGCTCCAAGGTACTCTTAGTGCAATGAAGTGTTTCACTATAAATGTGGCCTATGTTTAAGCAAACAATTGACCCTTAAATCTAGGGTTCTCTCTAAGTTTCATGCTTGTCCTATTGCAGGGCATTCGGGTTTTAACAAAACTTATGAACGAGTCAAATTCTCTTTCTTCTGGGATGGTATGAAACATGACATCCGCATCTTTGTGGAAGAATGTGATATATGTCAACACAATAAGGGAGAGACTGTCAAAACTCCTGACAGACTCCAACTACTTCTGATTCCACCTACTATTTGGATAGATATTTATATGGATTTCATTGTGGGATTACCAAAATTAGGAAATAAGTCAGTCATCATGGTGGTAGTCGATCATCTCTCCAAATATGCTAATTTCTATGCTCTTCAACACCCATTACAACATCTACAGTGGCTCAATTTTTTATGGATAATATCTTCAAACTCCATGTAATTCCTCATTCTATTGTTTCTGATCGTGATCCACATTTTACCAGTAATTTCTGGAAAGAATTATTTAGTCTCCAGGGAACCCAATTGCATCTTAGTACAACCTATCATCCCCAGATGAATGACCAAATGAAAGTGGTCAAAAAGTGTCTAGTAACATATTTGAGGTGTTTTGGATTTGACCAACAACATCAATGGGTTCAGTGGTTACCCTTATTTGAATGGTGGTATGACACCTCTTACCATACAACCACTCACATGACTCCCTTTGAAGCGGTCTACAGATAGAAGCTACCATCAATTATCCCATACATGCTAGATGTATCCAAGGTTCAAGAGGTTGACTATAATCTTACATCCTGCATGACCATTCGCTGCACTCTCAAAGAAAATTTGGACATGGCTCATAACTGCATGAAGAAAAAAGTAGATCATGGTCATTTTGAATGTCAGTTTGCTGAAGGGGACCAAGTGTTTCTCTATCCAAAACCATACAAGTAGACTTCGCTCAAATATGAGAAATGTCATAAATTGGCCCCCAAATTTCATGGTCCTTATGCTATTCTCAAATGCATGGGATCAATGGCCTATTAGTTAGCTTTTCCCAACAACTCCAATATACATCCTATTTTTCATATCTCCTACCTTAAGAAAGTGATTGGCACCAAGTGTTGTGCTCAGACCAATCTACCAGAGTTGGATGAAGAAGGTTCCATTTGGTTGCAAAAACAAGATGTATTGGACCAGGGAGAGTGTCATGTTCGTTAGCACGCCATCTAGAAAGTGTTAGTTCAATGGAATGATACTCCACCAGAAGATTCCACATGGGATCCAACTATTATTCTGTAGAAATTTCCTCATCTTAAGCCTTGAGGACAAGGCTCTTTTTAAGGGGGAGGGTATGTTAGGGACCTAACCTCCCTAACCCCTCACATAGATATAACAATATATTTTCCATGTAATAAAAGACGACATTAGTTACTAAGACATATTTAATAAATATGAACAAGTCAATGTAAGAAGACTTAATATAAGCTTCTTCTTCTAGAAATATCTTCATCCAGAATGTTCTTTAGAAGAAAGAATTGGTATAAATAAGAGCAGGAGGCATGAGAAAGATTTGTCTTGGGAATTATAGTAATAGAGCACTTCTTTGTTGGAGGTTTCCCCTTCGAAGAGGCATGCGAACATTGATCCCATTTCAATAAAGGTATCATGTTGGTGTGTTATTCTCTACATTATGTTGTTCCATTGGTAATTTCCGTTATATTCTTGTTTCTACTTAATATCACATAACGAGGTGCATAAAACTAAAATAGGTGTTTGGATCACTAAGGTGTGATTTTCATAAGTTAAAGGATTAAGAAATTATTTATGAGTGGAGATAAGAAGTACCATATAAGGAAACTTTCAAAAAATAATTACTCCGGTGTGGAGAGAAAAAACAAGTACACACTCTAAAAAAAATGAAACAAAAAATGGTCTTTTAATGAGAAAGTTGTGCTCATTTGAAAATCACTTTCCAAAATTGAAAGAATGATGGTGGGAGTCTGCAAAATGCTAATGTTGCTACTATTATACGTATATTTGTCACCCTAGACCAAGTAGAGCCGAGTTGAACCAATATACATCTTTATGACAAACTATGCCACATCAATATGGATTTTCCTTTCAAAATTTCACATAGGCCATGATTGTCCCTAGTGACAGACACTGTATGTACTTTTCACTAGGGATAAACATGACTGACTGCTAGATACCAATGAAAAACACACAACTTCTTCATAATGCCTTGAAAATAGAAATAACGCGAGGAAAGATAAAATATAAAAGAAAATAAAGCTGAAAACTATGAATTAAGACTATGCATGGCTCACACGTGCACGCCATGCATTCTATGCATGATTGATCTTACCACCTCCATATCTTATAAATAATATATCCATCCAATTTGTAAATAGTTCAAATCATGATGTCTTTGTATTAAGTTTACAAATGTTTTGTTGATATGTAATTTACAACTAGCAATACAATACAATCTGGTGTATGCATAGAATCTTAGTATATTTCATCCTTTTTATGACTATTTTAAATCAAGGGAAGTTGGAGTGACCTTGTAACATTCTTATTTTATATGGTGGTAGCTATTATGTCTCGGGAACTTCATAGGCTGGACCAAATGATTTAATGTTCACACTAAATTTAAGAATTTGAGATGTCTTGAGCAATAAAGGATGATTGGTCTTTCCTCAATTGGCTGGACCAAATGATTTAATGTTCACACTAAATTTAAGAATTTGAGATGTCTTGAGCAATAAAGGATGATTGACCTTTCCTCACTATCACAAAGATACTAATATTTATTACTATGGTTTATAAAAATAGTGTGCTATATGCTATACAAGCTTAAATAATGCATCATGTGTTATCCAAGCCTAATTGTGGTAAGTCTATTTTAATAATAAATAATAAAACAAAGTATACTCAATCATCCTTTATTATTAGACTATTTTATGCCAAATAAAAAAAACAATACTTTCAAAATAACAATAAAAAATACCATTTTATCTAATGACATTGTAATGAAAGCTAAGAATAAACAACATTGCAAATCATTTCCATATTATCATAAATATGTTCATACTTACTTCCACTTGTTCCATAGCCATAAAAACATAGTACAATATTAGTATTTTTCTAAAAGCTAGCAATGTTGCATATTCCCTACCTTGTTTGTAAATTCAAGTGCCTTTTGTTTGTACATTCAATTATAAAGTGTGAGGTTGTACATTCAATTATAATTTATAGATGCACGAGACTTGGGTAAATAGAAACCCAAGTTTCTTTGATTCTTCATCATTGGTGCAAGGTCGATGTGTCAATATTAAATTGATGCAACCCTTTGAAGAATGTTGCTTACACTAATATATGTCTAACAAATGTCCACATTATTTACCTATTATATATTTGAGAGAGTGTCATACTAGGATATGCAAGCCTCTTTGATTAGTGTAAAATATTTTGTGCATGTAGTCGTTCATCAACAATTTGTTGAAGGTGTGAAGGATGAGGTTTTGAAGTGGTGGAAAAACATTTCTAGTAAAATGTCAAGATTCTGTTTTGGATATCGAAGAGGATACAATACTGAAGGAATTTAGATTATGAGTTGTATTTAACTTTATAGTCACATTGAATTTTGATATGTCTCTCATATCAAAACCTTCTTCACAAAATGACAACATAGAATGAAAACATAGAGTGTTACCCATGTCTCATTTCTAGTGTCGTTGATCATCCTCTTTCTTTGTTAATTTTTATATAGTAGTTCTTCTTACGACGTATATTTGCACCTTCTCGGGTGATTTCTAGTTATTTCTTACGTTGTAAGGAATTTCCCTCAGTAGGAGAGGACATTTTGATTTGATGTGTACATTGATCTCAACCATTAAATTATCTTAGACAACTATCGGTGTAGAGTCGTCCGTTGATCTTAACCATTAACCTCTTATATAAGCATATGTCTTCAGATGGGATGTTTGTTGTGCCTTGTCCGTCGATTTTTCTAAACAACCATTAGAGGCATGTACACCATCAATTTTGAAACTCGATCTCCCTCAACCTTTTCTGTGGTGCGATGTGAATGCATGTCCATTGGAGATGCAATTCCTGATTCCTCTATAATACAATATAACTTCTATCATTAGACAAACAATGCAGATTGAAACAATCTAGTATGAGGGAAAACCTCTATCTCTTCATGTGGAGTATTGTTATTCAACACATGGCCTGGTTTTGTATACATATTGTAATATTTGGGAGACCAAGTGGATTTTAGAATTCTCTTTTAATGCATGTTGTTTTTTCTTAACTCATTTTCAGAACAAACAATCACATAGTTGTAGAATTATTTCATCACAATGTCTTTTAGTTTAGAAAGTACAGAGTAATCTTACAGTTTCCTTTGAGTCTTTGAAAGATTTTGTCTTCTCTTCCTCTCTCTTTCAAGTTATATACAAATATTATGCTAACTCATAGTATCTACTTACTTGGTTGTACAATGGAGAAATGTTACAATATTGAATAATGAATGATGGTTGTATTTCCTTGAGGGAAGAGATTTTGTTTAAAGGTGATTAATAATCATATGATAGAATTCATAAAGATTTAGCATATTATCTAGATGATGGTTAACTGTTGATATGGTAAACTTTTAAGGAAGGAAAATTTGTCTAATATTTGAGGATTGAATGACTAAATTGTGTTATTATTAAGTTCTTCATTGTTACTTAATTATGAGTCTAGATTGAATTTGGGTATGGGAATTAGATGCTTCCTTGTTCCTCAGAACAATTGCCAGTCTTGAGACCTTAAATGGTCAAAATCAATTGGATGAATCCTGGACTTGAGCGTTGATTATGTGTCTTGGAGGTCCTAACCTTGTAGGTAGGTTGGATGGATAGATATCCTGGATGGCTTGTGTTATGATTTTATTTGTTAGTAGCATTGATGTTGTATAATGAAACTTGCAGTATGGGATGTAATGATAAATGAATGTGTAATATTGAAGTATGTTAATGTCGAGTAACATTTGTTCATTGATGTTTCTTTAAAACAAAAAAATACCACTACTATACCCACTTACTTTCATGTCGTAACATAGGGGCTGCTACAATAACACCTTTTCATTATAAAATATTTTGGTCACGATTTCCCAATGAATATGGGATATATCGTTTTTCATAAATATTCTACTATCTCTTCATATTTTTACTTCAAATTCCTTACTATACTTATTATTGCTTTTGATTTATATTTTTTTCATCTTCCAACTATGATTGCTTATGTTTTCACAAAAAAAGTGTAGCCACATTTGCCTCGCATGCACAGAGCTTATTCTTCTACATCGTCGAGCTTCAACAAGTTGCAAATAATCTGCCACATAACTCTTCAGTGCAATGTTGTCTTCTCACATAGAGACCCATTAAAGTGCAGGGGAATTATTTTCATATGCAGTTTTTCTCACCTTCATTCACATGGAATAACACAAGTACATACTCAATTACCTCTGTCTGGTTTGATTTTCAATGTAGAAGCTTCCTCGATTGTCTAATTTCGATGCGATCCTTGGAATTTTCATTCACACATCATAGTCTCCCCCTATTTTTGACATCAATGACAACAAAATTTCCAACAATACATGCAACAACACAATTTACAACAATACATGCGACAACACAATTTACAACAATACACACATATATGGTTATGACTAGCACTGACTATCACAATTTCAAAGGAGAATAGTAATGAGAAAAAATGATATTGTCACCAAAAATCAAGTGTCATAATCATGGAGTTATAGTCATAGTAAGTGATCATCACCAATACAAACATACGGTGTTGGTCAATGACCATTGTCTTTAACGTTTCTAAAATAATAAAGGGTGATAACCCCTCTTTGACACTCATTTTTCCTTTGTGTAAAAAATTATAACGGTTAAGGAATGACCATCACCGTTTCTAGTAAATAGAAAAAACATAACTAGCAACAATCGACAAAATATTGTTGTTAATTCAATTGTGTTCTAAATTAAAGATTTCCAACAATGAAATTCAAATATTATTCAACGATACAAGTATATTATGAATGGTTTGAAACTGACAATGTAAGAGAGTAAGATAATAGATTGCTAACAGTTTACCTCTTTGCAAACATTGCATTGGAGCTCTTGCATTTTTATTATACTCTCAATATAACAAAATACTTAGTCAAATTCATGTCCACTCTATTAAGACACTATTCAAGGTGATAATAATAACATATGTTGATGGTCAATGACCATTTCCTTTAGTTTTTATAAAACAAAAATGGGTGATAGCCCTTCTTTGACACTCATTTTTCCTTCATGTAAAAAATAATGATGGTTAAGGAATGACCATCACCATTTCTAGTAAATAGAAAAAAAAACAATTGGCAACAATCGACATAATATTGTTGTCAATTCAATTTTGTTCTAAATTCAATATTTCCACCAATTCAATTCAAATATTATTCAACAATTCAACTCTATTATGAATTTGATTGAAATTGACAATGTAAGAGAGTAAGATAACATATTGCTAACAATTTTCCTCTTTGCAGAGATTGCATTGGAGCTCTTGCTTTTTTCTTTTAGTCTAAATATAAAAAATTCTTAATCAAATTTATCTCCACTATATTAAGATACCATTCAAGGTCATCTGGGCATTGCTAGTGCACTTCTTGAGGTCAATAAAAAGTTGGTAAAGATTGCCAAAAGTAATGGAAACAATACCTTGCATTCCACTAATAGGCTTGGACATATATAATTCATTAACTTTCTCTTGGATAATGATCAATAGATCACTATTAGGAATTATAAAAAAGGATAGACTACACTATATAAGGTTATTAAGAGAAATATAGTTGATTTGGTTGAAGAATTACTAAAAACAAATCATTATATGGTGGTGTGATATGGTATATATTAAATATGGAACAAAGTCATGTTAGTATGATGTTTTAGTGAGTATGGTTGCATTGTAAAAAAATTGTCTATGCACTCGAAATAACCAATGATTTCTTTCTCCTATCAATAATTGATTTGACCCCTTAACATTTTGAAAAAATATCAATCTTTAATTATTACCTATAAAATTTGTTTTTCTAAAACAATAGATTTATGATTAATCAATTATCACATGGTAGATCATACTAGTATACCTAGTTGTGGGATCTATGATTTATCCCATGGAATATATTGGGTTTTTGATTAGGTGCAATCATAGCTTAAGTATGCTTCATACAATGGAGCCACATTGTAGGAACTTAGTTTTGTCAATTTTTTTGAAGAGGAGAGTGGAAATTTTTTGGTTTATATTTGTAGTGGCCATGCCATCTTCTTAATGCTTATTAGTCATGTTGTAACATGTTTCTTACTTTTTTCCTAAACAATATTATAAATTTCCTCCCTTCTCAGACTCCTAATATTTTTCCATGCATTTCCATGCATTGGGAGGGGATAAGTTTATCTATAAGTTTGGATGTGATGTGGATTCTATCACTAAGTGTCAACATATCACTTCAAAACATATTAGTGATGACTTGAATTGGAGATGATAGCATACAAAATAGGTATATCAATTGATTTGCATGCTATGTTGTATAATCTAGTATCGTACTTTGTTATGCAATAATGTAATATAAGATTCTTTTTCCAAAAATTCTAAGATCAATTATCTTATTGTTGGCACAAGCCATTTTGGGGAAAAGTGCAGTAATTAATGAAGTTAGTTAGGAAATGGACCATAAAAGGAGCACACACTAGAAAACATGGAAAAACAACATCGAAAAACCAGGAAAGTCAAATGAAGGATGAAAGATGCAAATCAACAAAGAAAACTGTTGGATTTTGGACCAACCGCGATCAAGGAGTTAGAAAGTGGACAAACCTATTCCACCTAGGGTTAGTGGGTTAGGGTTTTGGTAATTTTTGTAATGGGTAATTAACCCCTTTTGTAATATAAATATGTGTTGTGAGATAGAAGAGAGAGATCTAGAGACTTATGTATGAGAGATTGATATCGATATGATAGAGATATGAGCAGACAGACATATATATGAATTGTACTCAAGGGTAAGGTTGCAAGATGTGGAGCTTAGTGCGATCTTGTCAGCCTCAAATGTAATGTGTGCATCTCTATAATTTTGATGCATAATAATAAAAGAGCCAAGAAAGCCATATCTTTATGGATGTAGCCTAGGGGGGTGAACCACGATAATTTTGTGTCTTTGTGTGGAATGTTGTGTTATTTCTTGTGATTGTTTAGTCATGATGAATGAATTAATCTGTTAGAAGTGACATACAACACACAATATAATGATAGCATAATTATTGCAGAATGAACCTTAATGAATGTATCTGATTAAACTTAATAGTAGATCTGAGAGGTAATGATGTGGTGATGTAATAAGATAATGGATCTAATATTTTTTGAGGTAGAAAGAATGTCTCCCATCCAAAAATAAGTCTCCCTTCCAAGATTGCAGACATATGGGTCCTGCAGTCACCCATAAGACATCTCGGGTGAGACTGCATTGTGCACTCTGTGCGTAGTGTTTCCTTCTAGTCTGATTGCCAACACCCTTCCTCACAACTCGCAGGTCAGAAGGCCTACGTAAGCTTAGGATATTTATTTCCCTTACGGCCCGAAGAACTCTCAAACAACTCTTCTATTTCCTTATCGGGAAATCTACACCCACAACAGTCTTCACGAGATCTCCTCTTCACACTCGAGAGATCGGAACTCGCGACTTCGCGAATCCAATGGTCGAGCGCTACACTCTTGAATCCCCGAATGCCGATACAGTCAACGCTGACCCTTTCCCTATCGGGATTTTCTCTATCACGAATTCGGCCCTCGCGATGTTGAGTAACTCATATTCCTGACTCCCGATTCCCGATATGCCAAAACTCCGACGCACGCGTGAGTTGACCCTTCAACGTCCCGTCACCTCTATCAGGATTTTGGACTTCGCGGGATCGCGAATCCTGATGTCAATGTTTCGGGACTTCTCGCTGCGAAACCCCGAAATGGTGTGCCACCTGTCCCCCGTCACCGAATCTTGTGGCCCCACACTAATTTCTTAGCCGTCGGGATATCGCGTATCGCGATTTCGCGATTCCTGTTGCTATATTCACAAGACTTCAACCCATGAAACCCCGATGCATGATCCCACGTGTGAATCCGACGGTCCTCATGACTCAGATCTACGGTCCTGCCCCTCCTGAGCTTCGAACCTTCTGAAATACTTTTCCATATCTCCCTTGCACCTCTGCGAGATCTAATGGCTTCTTGGATGGCGCGAATCCTCCTCGAAGAATACCGACCGTCTGTTCCTCCTGATGAAAATTTGCGAAATGACTAAGTGTTCCTCCACGAAACTCGTCCACCTGCGGCGCAAACTTACGACGCTTCCCTCGAACTTCCAGTCACAGCTTCCCTGCGCTATCCTTCAACAATCTCGAAGGCCTTATCCTTCCTGAGCTTTCTTATGACTCTGAGCCTTAGAAAAAAACTCGTGCGCGCACTCCTTGCGGAAACCTTCAGACACTTCCAAGTGCTGAACCTTCCTTTCGACTCTGCGCACACCTGCAACAACAGTCTCTCAATACTCTGCTTTGATTCACAAATTTGAGGCTTAGCTTGGCCTGTGCACTCCTTGCATAGCTCCTGTGCCAAACCTGCACTTCCAAGAGAATGAGAACAAAAGTGACTCTATTTGAACCCTACGTCAACGCACTCCTTGTGGACACTTCAATTGCACTCCTTGCAGGAATTCTCGGCTCAAATAGAGAAACAATTGAAACTCATTTCTTCTTCCTCTTAAACTTCAAACTCAAACATGAAATCATATACATTGCATATAAAGCAAATGTATAATAGGAAACAAGCATTCATGAGCATATCATTCAACATCAACACACAGAGAACAAACACAAAACCATGAATTTGAATCAAACTCTTCTATTAATTCAAATATCAGTACATGGGTGTTCTTACACAACTTCTCTGCTTCTCTCTTGCTCTTCTCTTCTTGATTCAATAATGTTACAATACACAATGAGGGTGTCTATATACCGTTTCCCCCTTGCGCTCTCAAACAGTCTAATCTAGAATTAAATTCTATCTACCTGCATTAACTACTTTAAATGCCTCCTACCTACTAAGGACGAGAGATAAAGGCTCAAGGTCCGATTACATTATACAAGTGCGCCTCATCTTAATGACTTCATTTAAGATCACGCAACAACTTCAAGAAAATTTCAAAATCTGTGTTGGCGCTTGTCCAGCTGTTCGATTGCTTCCGCCCTGGCTCGCTTGATGTGGGAGATGCTCCTGCATCATACTCCCTCACTTGAAAAATTTCATGGGATCCTGTCCATGAGCTCCTGCATGGTCTGTCCATGCTTCTGTATCTCTGTCTCGGTCTCCCAGCTGGCATCTTCAACTGGATGATTCCTCCACTTGACCAGATACTCAAAGTATTCTTTCCTCCTGGTCTTCTTGCCAATTCTTTTGTCCAGTATGCGCTCCATTTGCGGCTTACTTGCAACTGGCATCTGCTTTGTCCACTGGATCACTGGCTACTCAATTCTAGTCTCTGTTTCCTCAGCATTATATGGGTACAAATCTGAGATATTGAATATCAGAGAAATTCTGATCCCATCGGGTAATTCAATCTCATAGGCATTCGCCCCAAATTTCTTCAAGACCCTACATGGCCCGATTTTCTTCATCTTCAACTTATTATATGTTCCTCTTGGGAACCTTTCTTTTCTCAAATGTGCCAGAACCAGATCACCAACCTCAAACTAAAGTTGTCTTCTATGCTGATCTTCTCTGCGTTTATATTCCTAGCTTGAATTTAACAGTCGCTCCTTCACCCGGCTGTGAAGTTCCTTCATCGCCTCTGCAAATTCTTCTGCACTAGTGCTTCTAGTCGCAGTTTGTTCTTAATCCCTTAATTCAGAAATTCCTCTCGGTTGCATGCCATAAACAACCTGAAATGGACTCTGCCCTATGCTTCTGTTAACTGAGTCATTATAAGCAAACTCTGCATGTGGTAATATGGTGTCCCACTGGCTGTGGTGATCTGTCACCAAGCTCCTCAGTAAGTCTCCCAGACTTCTATTTACCACTTCCATCTATCCATCCGTCTGAGGATGATAAGATGAACTAAATCCCAAGTTAGTTCCCAACTTCTTCCATAAGGTCATCCAAAAATTCCCTATGAACTTAGTGTCTCGATCTGAAACTATGCTCTTCGACAACCCATGAAGTCGAATGACCTCTTTGAAAAACAGGTTCGCAATGTGAGTTGCGTCATTGGTCTTCTGACATGGAATGAAGTGTGCCATCTTAGAAAATCTATCCACCACCACAAATATTGAATCAACACCTCTTGGTGTCCTTGTCAACCCCAATACAAAATCCATGCTAATTTCATCCCATGGCCTCTCTGGTATGGGCAATGGTTGATAAAATCCCGCATTTTGCTTCCTCCCCTTCGAATTCTGGCAAATTTTGCATCTGTCTACGAATCTCTTGACATTCGCTCGCATTCCTGGACAAAAATATGACTCGTTCAACTTTGCGAACGTCTTGTCATGACCAAAGTGTCCTGCCAATCCTCCACTACATTTCTCCTTCAAAAAATTCTCCCTCATGGAGCATTTTAGAATACACAGTTGATTACCTTTGAATAGAAATCCTTCCTGGATCATATAATCTATCCATGGTTTTCTGTCTTTGAGAACTGGATTCTCAAGCGCTTCATATGCTTCCTTAAAATCTTGATCATCTGCGTACATGTCCCTGAGATCATCAAAACCCAACGTTTTGACTTTGAACTCCTGCAACAACAAACATTTCCTGCTCAAAGCATCAACAAATTTGTTAGGAGTACCATAAATATGTTTTATCACAAAAGTGAAATTTTTCATATACTCAACCCATTTGACATGTCTTTGATTCAACTTCTCTTGTTGAGTCACAAACTGCAGTGCATGATTGTCACTATATAAAACAAACTCTTTCGGGATCAAGTAATGCCTCCATTTCTTCAAGGCCTGGATGATAACATAGAACTCCTTATCAAAAGTGGAATATTTCAACTTTGCTTCATTCATCTTCTCACTGAAATACGCTATCGGCCTGTCTTCCTGACTCAAGACTGCTCCGATTGCAAATCCACTTGCATCGCATTTCACTTGAAATGTCTTCTGGAAATACGGCAACACCAAAACTGGTTATTCCGTAATCTTCCTCTTCAACAGATTAAAACTCTTTTCAGCCTCTTCAGTCTAGTGAAAAGACTTATGTCTCTTCTTTACTATATCCATCATCGCTGCACTAATTCCACTGAAATTCCTGATGAATTTTCGGTAGAAACTAGCCAATCCGTGAAAACTTCTCACCTCAAATACATTCTTTGGTGATGGCCAATTCTTGATTACTTTCACCTTATCTGGATCCATCCTCAACTCATTTGCCGAAATAACAAACCCCAAATAAATGAGTTATGTATTCATGAATGAGGACTTCTTCATATTTATCAACAACTTCTCCTGCTGTAATCTCTTCATCACTGTAGCCAAATGCTTCAGATGCTCTGCCACTATTTTACTGTAAACCAGTATGTCATCCAAATACACAATGAAAATTTTTCCGATGAACTCCCTCAAGACTTCATTCATCAACCTCATGAAGGTACTCAGTGCATTTGTTAAGCCAAATGGCATAACAAGCCATTCATACAAACCTTCGTTGGTTTTGAATGCTGTCTTCCATTCATCACCTTCTCTCATGCGGATCTGATGATAACCACTTTTCAAATCAATCTTTGAAAAATACCTTGCTCCACTTAAGCAATCCATCAGATCATCCATCCTCGAAAATGGAAATCTGTACTTCATGGTTATCTTATTAATCTCCCTCAAGTCAGTACACATCCTCCAACCTCCATCTTTCTTCGGACTGAGTACTGTTGGAACAACACATGGACTCAAGATTTCCCTGACCAAACCTTTGTCCAATAAATCCTGGACTTGCCTCTTGACCTCCTCATTCTCTTGTGGTGTCAATCTGTATGCGGCTTTATTCGGTAAACTGGCTCCTGGTATGAGATCAATATGATGAATCACACTCCTGATCGGTGGTAACGAACGAGGTAATTTGTCCACTACTATATCAGCAAATTCTTCCAACAGTTCCTGAACTTCTTCCGGTAAATCATCCACTCTTGTGCTAGTCAGAACAATCTTAGGCTTTCTGACCACTATGAACTGTGGATCCTCCTTATTCTTAACCTCTGTAAGAAGTTCCTTCCTGCTCATGAGAAGTATTGTGTTGCTTACCTCCGGTTTCACCTCCTTATCCTTGATTGGAAGCAACATGTGTGTCCTCCCATTCTTCTCCAGGGTGTATGTGTTCATTCGCCCATCATGAATCACATTCCTGTCATATTTCCATGGTCTACCCAGCAATAGATGAAAAACATCCATATGAATGACATCACATAATATCTTATCATTATATCCTCCTATCTTGAATTCAACTAAACATTGTTTAGTGACAGTTACCTGGTGTCCCTTCTGTAGCCATGAAACTCTGTATGGGCTTGGATGATCAGTCATCTCCAACTCCAGCTTCTTTACCATCTCTGTAGATATGATATTATCCATGCTACCACTGTCTACGATGACCTTTCATACCCTGTCCTTGGTCTTGCAAGTAGTCCTAAAAATTCTGGTCCTTTGGAATGAACTTTCCACCTCCTTCTCAGGTGTCAAAAGGACTTTTCGCATCATCATCGATCTTCCACCTTTAGCGTCTTCTGCTCAACATCCCACCTATATGCCTCGGCGATGTGAGTTTCTCCCCCTTCTTTCTTCTTATCTAGACACTCGTAAGACTTGTGCCCATTCTTTCTGCACGTGAAGCATGTGATTACTCCACCTCTTCCTTTTACTCTTCCTCTAGTACGAGGAAAAGTGTTGTTATCAGCATAATCTCCTCTCTGCTCATTATGCTGCCTTCTCTGTGAGGTTCCACCTCTCTCAATTTTACCCTGAGGTTTCTTCCATTCCTCCTTGGGATTCTAATATTTATCCTGGGCAACTGACTTGCCTCTGGGATGACTTCTGCCTCTGCCCCTCTGACTCTGCTTCCGGCTTAGCTTCTCCTCAAATTTTAGAGCCATCTGATAAGCATCTTCCACCGTTCGGATAGTTACCATGCTCATCTCATCCTGGATATCATATCTCAGGCCATTCATGTATCTGGAAACTTTTTCATCATCGCTCTCCTGATGACCTGCCCTGATGTTCAGTTTGTAGAATTCCTCCGTGTATTCTTTTGATAGTCTCATGTTCTGCATTCTCCTGAACAAAGAAATTTGATAATCTCTGGGGATGAATTTCGCCTTCATCTTCGCGATCATTCTGTCCCAGCTCTTGATCTTCTACTTTCCCTTGCAGCGTCTGTCAGCTTGTAGTTCATCCCACCACAATGCTGCATGTCCCTTCAATCTAGTGACAACATGCTTGAATTTCTTGTCTTCTTCGACATCTTCATAGTCGAAGTATGTGTCCAGAGCTCTAATCCAGTCTATAAGCTCCTCTGCATCCAAGTTTCCCTCATAAACTGGAATGTCCATCTTTTCTCTTGCACCCATCCTTGTAATATATTTGATCAAACGCTCGTTTGATGCATCTTCGGCTGCAACTTCTTCTTCACGTTCAACCTCAACTTCACTCTAGGAATCACTCAGATCCCCCACACAGACTGTGCTTCTTTGCGTTGTCTCCATGTCTTCGAGTCTAGCTCACAGATCACACATTTCTCTCTCCATAGCTGGATTTGTCATCTACTGACCTCTTCTTCTCGGCATTTCCATATCCTCTAGATTGGGTGATTGCATGTCCCTTCTCCTGGGTGGCATGGTGAATTCTTCTTCTTCTCTTCTACAGAAAGCAAAGAACCTTTCTTTGCTCTGATACCACTTGTGTGTATCAGAGTGCTCCTTACCTTTTATGCCTCCCTCGCCTGAAATATACATACAAGAATCAAGCTCTGATACCACTTGATTGCCAATGCCCTTCCTCACAACCCGCAGGTCAGAAGGCCTACGTTAGCTCAGGATCTTTCTTTCCCTTACGGCCTAAAGAACTCTCAAACAACTCTTCTATTTCCCTATCGGGAAATCTACACCCACAATAGTCTTCGCGATATCTCCTCTTCACACTCGGGAGATCGGAACTCACGACTTCGCGAATCCAATGGTCGAGCGCTGCACTCTTGAATCCCAGAATGTCGATATAGTCAACGTTGACCCTTTCCCTATCGGGATTTTCTCTATCGTGAATTCGGCCCTCGCGATGTAGAGTAACTCGTATTCCCAACTCCCGATTCCCGATATGACGAAACTCCGACGCACATGCGAGTTGACCCTTCAATGTCCCGTCACCTCTATCAGGATTTCGGACTTCGCGGGATCGCGAATCCTGATGTCAATGTTTCCGGACTTCTCGCCGCGAAACCTCGAAATGGTGTGCCACCTGTCCCCCGTCACCGACTCCTATGGCCCCACACTAATTTCTTAGCCGTCGGGATATGGCGTATCGCGATTTCGCAATTCCTGTTGCTATATTCACGGGAATTCAACCCACGAAACCCTGATGCATGATCCCACGTGTGAATCCGATGGTCCTCGTGACTCAGATCTATGGTCCTGCCCCTCCTGAGCTTCGAACCTTCTGAAATACTCTGTTGTATCTCCCTTGCACCTCTGTGAGATCTAATGGCTTTCAGGATGGCGCGAATCCTCCTCGGAGAATACCGACTGTTCGTTCCTCCTGATGAAAATTTGCGAAATGACTAAGTGTTCCTCCACAGAACTCGTCCACCTGTGGCGCAAACTTATGACGCTTCCCTCGAACTTCCAGTCACAGCTTCCCTGCGTTGTCCTTCAACAATCTCGAAGGCCTTATCCTTCCTAAGCTTTCTTATGACTCTGAGCCTTAGAAAAAAACTCATGCGCGCACTCCTTGCGACAACCTTTAGACACTTCCAAGTGCTGAACCTTCCTTTCGAACCTGCGCACACCTGTAGCAGCAGTCTCTCAATACTCTGATTTGATTTGCAACTCTTAGGCTTAGCTTGGCCTGCACACTCCTTGCACAGCTCCTGTGCCAAACCTGCACTTCCAAGCGAATGAGAACAAAAGTGACTCTATTTGAACCCTATGTCAATGCACTCCTTGCGGACACTTCAACTGCACTCCTTGCAGGAATTCTCGGCTCAAATAGAGAAAAAATTGAAACTCATTTCTTCTTCCTCTCAGGCTTCAAACTCAAACATGAAATCATATACACAACATATAAAGAAAATGTATAACAGGAAACAAGCATTCATGAGCATATCATTCAACATCAACACACAGAGAACAAACACAAAACCATGAATTTGAATCAAACTCTTATATTAATTCAAATATCAGTACATGGGTGTTCTTACACAACTTCTCTACTTCTCTCTTGCTCTTCTCTTCCTGATTCAATAATGTTACAATACACAATGAGGGTGTCTATATCTTATTTCCCCCTTGCGCTCTCAAACATTCTAATCTAGAATTAAATTCTATCTACCTGCATTAACTACTTTAAATGCTTCCTACCTACTAAGGACGAGAGCTAAAGGCTCAAGGTCCGATTACATTATATAATTGCGCCTCATCTTAATGACTTCATTTAAGATCGCACAACAACTTCAAGAAACTTTCAAAATCTGTGTTGGCACTTATCCAACTGTTCGATTTATTCCGCACTGGCTCGCTTGATGTGGGAGATGATCCTGCATCATAGTCTCTAGAAGGGTCAATGGTTTGCAGGGTTTTGTTGGAAATCTAAAGTAGAACCCAGGTCAACCCAGGAAATGTCCAACAAATGGTTGTATAGTTATATTCTTGTGGATCAGTAGCAAATCATTTGGATCAAGTCTTATATAACTAATGAGAAAACACAAGACCAACATCACTAACTCAACATCAAAATCAGAGAAAAGAATGAGACCATTATATGTGAAATGAGGTAAATATTCTAGAAGGAAAATCAAACACCATAAATAATTATTTTATAATATGAAATATTACCAACTTGGAACTATGAGGACACATGACCCAACAATTATAGACAAAACACACAGAGAACAAACACAAAACCATGAATTTGAATTAAACTCTTCTATTAATTCAAATATTAGTACATGGGTGTTCTTACACAGCTTCTCTTCTTCTCTCTTGCTCTTCTCTTCCTGATTCAATAATGTTACAATACACAATGAGGGTGTCTATATCTTGTTTCCCCCTTGCGCTCTCAAACAGTCTAATCTAGAATTAAATTCTATCTACCTGCATTAACTACTTTAAATGCTTCCTACCTACTAAGGATGAGAGCTAAAGGCTCAAGGTTCGATTACATTATACAAGTGCGCCTCATCTTAATGAATTCATTTAAGATCGCGCAACAACTTCATGAAACTTTCAAAATCTGTGCTGGCGCTTGTCCAACTGTCCGATTGCTTCTGCGCTGGCTCGCTTGATGTGGGAGATGCTCCTGCATCATAGTCTCTAGAAGGGTCAATGGTTTGCAGGGTTTTGTTGGAAATCTAAAGTAGAACCCAGGTCAACCCAGGAAATGTCTAACAAATGGTTGTATAGTTATATTCTTGTGGATAAGTAGAAAATCATTTGGATCAAGTCTTATATAACTAATGAGAAAACACAAGACCAACATCACTAGCTCAACATCAAAATCAGAGAAAAGAATGAGACCATTATATGTGAAATGAGGTAAATATTCTAGAAGGAAAATCAAACACCATAAATAATTATTTTACAATATGAAATATTACCAACTTGGAACTATGAGGACACATGACCCAACAATTATAGACATAGAATTGTCTCTCCTACCACAACACTACAAATTTTTGCAACACCTAAAATAGACAATGTGAGCCCCATAATATTCATGCAAAAAAATATTAAGTGATTTCACATATTTTTGAAAAATGTATACCACATATTCATGATAAAGATCTGTGTGTCTCTAACTTGCTCATAGGGTAATCATGTAGCTTGTGTGCTAGTCAACACCAATCTCAAGCCCATTAAGTAGATCCCCCTGACTCCCATTAGGAATATACTCATAGACCAATAGATTTGAATCATTATCAATACACCAACATCATTATTAGTATATGCATGATCTACTCCAATCTATCCACCTATACTTTCAAACCATTTTTATTGGAAGTGCCACTTTTACCATTACTCCAAATGCTTTTAATTTCGACTAATTAACCATTAACATATTTACTGACTTAAGGGGAATTGTGACCTCAAAACTAGAAATCTGGTGCAAAAAGCCCATCTTTTTGTGTCAAGATCCCCAAAATCAACCCCTGTTTCACAAAATGGTGCTATTGGTAGCACCCCTTTTTTTCCAGGATGGTTTAAACTGTGACTTTCTTGAAATCATTGTCTTGACAACCAATACAATTGCAGAAAATTGACCCTAAAATCGAAAATTGATGCTACAAGTAGCACTCTTTTTATTTTTATAGTTAAAATTATGACTTAATTGAAACAATGACCTTGACCACAGACAATGCAATGAACAAAGAACTTCAAATTTGTTTGTAAATCGAAAAATGGTACTTTATTTATTAATCAATTTTATTTTATTTTTTAAATTTACATTAAAAATATAAATTGAAAAGAGAAACTCTACAGACATATTTTTTTTTTCTTTAAAGAAAAAAAAACACATCTCTCTATTTATTTATTTTTTAAGAAAAATATCACTTTTTAGAGAAAAACACAATTTTTAATGAAACTTCCCCCCTTCCCCCCCTTTTTTTAAATGAAAATTGCATTGTTTAATGAAATCAATTTTTTAAAATGAAAAACACATTTTAAAATTGAAAAAATCATTGTCCCCGAGGTGTAGGACAGTCGGTGATGGAGTGTGTTGTTAAGCCACTCCGTGATGTTAAAGTCACTGGTTCGAAACCTGCGGGGACAAAAAATCCAACCATGTTAAGGGTTGGTGTGGCTCAGGCCGGGTGCGATCCCGGGTGATTTTGACGGCTTAGATGCCCCTGAGTCGCGGTTTCTCAAGCCACAGGTTAATCGCGTAGCCAACAGGTCCCGCACAAATTAACAAACAAAAAAAAAATTGAAAAAATCATTATTTTTTTTATTAAAAAGATGCCATTGTATTTTGAAAAAGTTAAAAAAAATCAAACAAAAAATAAAAATAAAAATAAAAACATTAAACATTAAAAACAAAAATTTAAATTAATAAAAAAAAACAAAAATTTAAATTGGGAATTAATAAAAACATTATGTATATATATATATATATATATATATATATATATATATATATATATATATATATATATATATATATATATATATAATTAAACATTTTTTTTTTTTTTTTTTAAAAATAAAAATAATGAAAATAAGCTGAGGGTGAGAAGGGCAATGCTGACATCACCCCTCAAAAGCGGGTGAGAAGGGCAATGCTAGACATCACCCCCTCCCCCTTTTTCTTTGGTTTTAAACTTAAAACCAAAGCACCTCCCTCTTTTCTTTGATTTTAAACTTAAAACCAAAACAAAGGGGATCACCCCCTCCCCTTTGCTTTGGTTTTAAACTTAAAACCAAAGCACCTCCCTCTTTGCTTTGCTTTTAAACTTAAAACCAAAGCAAAGGGGGGATGGGGCGATGTTGGAACATTATCCTTCCCCTTACCGACCTCATGAAAGGGGGTTGCTTGTATTAATATCACATATATTTTTAATAGGTGATATCAATACATGACAACCCCTTTCCCACCACATGAAAGGGGGTGGTAGGAATTAATATCAAATATATTAAAATATATGTGATATTACTACATGCCTCCCCCTTATCCTTTCATAAGTGGGAGGACGATGTTGGGCATCATCCCCTCCCTGCTTATCTTTGGTTTTAATAAAACCAAAGCATAGGGGGAGGGGATGATGTCCAATATCGCACTCCCCCTTCCCACCTTCTTTTACTTTAATATTTTCTATTTATAAGATGTGTTTTTTAAATTACTTGTTTAATTTTTGTTTTTTTGTTTATTTAATATTTGTTTTCTTTTAATTATTGTTTTTCTATTTTATTTTGTAATTATTTGTTTCATTTTATGTGTTTATTTTTATCTTTTTTAATTTTAAAATTGTTTTTATTATTTTTTTTAAATTTGTTTTTATGTTTAGTTATTTATATTTTAATTTTGTTTTTCAATTTCTATTTTTTTTTAATAATTTAAATTTTGTTTCTTAATATTTCTTGTGTTGTTTTTTCTTTTTCTTTTTCTTTTTCTTCGTTCAATTTTTAAACCTTTTTCATAATATTTTTTTATTCTTTTTAAATAAACAAATGTGTCTTTTACTTTAAAATTGTGTATTTTCATTAATCAAGGCGATTTTTCATTTTAAAAACGGGGTTTCTCATTAAAAAATGTGTTTTTTTTTTTTTCAAAAATCATGATTTTTTTCTTTTAAAAAAATTAAATAGAAAAATGTGTGTTTTTTTTTCTTTAAAGAGAAAAAATAAACATGTATGTGGAGTTTCTCTTTTCAATTTTTTTTTTAATGTAAATTTAAAAAATAAAACAAAATTGATTAATAAATAAAGTATCACTTTTGGATTTACAAGCCAATTTGAAGTTCTTTGTTTTGAGGCCATTATTTCAATTAAGTCGTAATTTTAACTCTAAAAATAAAAATGGTTCTACCGTTAGCTTCAAGTTTTGATTTCAGGGTCAATTTTCTACAATGGTATTTGTTGTCAAGGCAATGATTTCAAGCAAGTCACAATTTTAACCACCTTGCAAAAAATGGGTGCTACATGTAGCACCATTTTTTGAAATGGAGGTAAAAACGCGACCTCTAAAAGGCAAGAAATCTAGAGGTTAAGTTCGTAACTTTGTTCATTTCTCAATGTGGTGTTGCAAGATAAATTGTCATGACCCCCTTGGAGACACAATGCACCCAAATCAACAAACCCAAAAAATGATTTTTCTCTATGCTCTGATCTAAGGCATACCCAATGCCCGAGTACCTATAATTTCACCCTATTGGACTGATTCGAAATTCCAATACCAAATAATTAATAAAGGAACATGGAAGAACCACATACAATAATCAAAATTCTTGCTAATTTTAAACTAAAATATTAACATGTCATGCAAAACAATAACCAACAAGTAAGCTTCATAGCATAAACATATCATATCTCAGAGATAATAATAATACATAACGAAAATAAATATACAAGTAGAGATAACCACGATAGAGAGAACTTATATTCGGTTTAACCAATCACCCACTGGTTGTAGACCAAGGACGTTCCACCTAACCTTAGACATTGTTGTTCCAAGTCTCTACGACAGGTTACCCCTGAGCCAAGGCTATGAATTCACAAGGAAAAGTTTTGGAATGACATTCAGCTTCCCAAACCAATCAACAATCAAGCTCTCACAAGTTTCTCAAACACACAACAAATCTAGTTCACCAAATCTATTTCACTTCATCCCGCACCACCCAAAGAAAATGAACCCCCTTCACTTCCATGCAGTCCCTCAAGATGTCCACCTCTTTCTAGGGATCCAATGCTTCTCATAAGAAAATATCAATGCTAAAAACTCTCAAAATTCTCAGCTGTGGATAGTTCTCTATCCAATGTCATTATTCTCATGCCCACATGCATCCGTCCCTTTATGGAATAATCATAAACTAATTATAGAAAGCCAACCATGGTTTCTTTCCTTCACCAATTTTTTTTCCTTTCCCCATGTATAACCAAGAATGAGCAAAAGAGTGAATTAGAGAGGAACAACTCCAAAAACAAATTTTGAGTAAGAATGAAGGGCCAACCCCCAAGACAATCAAGAACGAGGTTTAAATATAGAAAGCACGATGTGTAACCCCCTCTTTCTCTCCAAAATTCTAAGGTGGGGTAAAATAAAAATAATTTAAAAGTGTGAAGGCTTAGCCCCTCAAATTCCCCCCTCTCTCGTGGAATCATAGCCCCTTATAACTCTTGTCCATGTTCGTCTAATAGCCAATGATGTATTTTATTATTAATAATGATCAATGTATTACATTTCCTAGGCACTCCATCCTTTCATCAAATAAACAAAATACATTAATAATATGGGCACTCAAAACTGACATATTACATGAGACATGGACAAAATGATAAGTTTCTTCCTCTCTCTAGGGCATGTAGCACTGCAACGATTCTCACTTGGTAGCTTGGATAAACCAAGGATACTTCATTCAAAATATGCCTCTTCACCTTGAGCATAGCCATACTACATTCTAGGCTATGATAAAGTCACACATTCACTATATGCAACTCACTTGTACACTTAAGCTTTGTTGATACATTCAAAACTTAGCCAATTAAGCATACATTCATGAAACATGCAATACACAAGAGAGACACTTGAAAAAAACAAGAGAGAGAGAGAGAGAGAGAGAGAGAGAGAGAGAGAGAGAGAGAGAGAGAGAGAGAGAGAAGTAAATAAAGTATGGGTGGCTGCAATGTGCATAACACCTGACTTATTAAATGAAATACATAGTTACAATACAAATAACACTATTGGCTCAATTATAATGCCTTGGCAGAGTCACACGACTCGCCTCACACCACCAAATATTTCCAAACACTCTGCCCAATAGATCCACCTCACTTCATTATCACAACTCACTTTGCAAGACCATCCATACTAACAAAAAAATGGACCAAGCCTTGCCTTAGTCACTTATGCATCCCCATCCAAGTTTGCACCTAAGTCCCCAGGATTTGGTAAAACTTGCCTCTTCGTCTATACATTCCTTTATAGCCTTCCCTCGATGCCTTGCATCATTTTTTCGTGGTTCTTTTAGATGAGCACTCTTACCCAAATCAACACGTCCTTTCATGGATCAATGTGTCCCTCCATGGACCAATGCATCCCTTGTGGACTAGCGCACCCCTTGTCGACCAATGTGCCTTTTCACTTAGTTATGTTTTCCTGAACTAACACATCCTCTCATATCAATGTGCCCCATCACATGGTCATGTCTCTTTCCTTGTGGTTAAATCCCTTGGTGTCGGTTGACTCCAACTCATCATAAGGTGTGTTAAGAGGTTGAGACAACCTCCCCCATCATGCCACATGTTGCCAAGGTAAACAGGTCGACTCCTTGTGTGTGCATGCCCAAGTCGCTCTACCCATGCTCTTTGTGAAACCCAAGTACATGTCTTCTATCACAAGCTATGTTCATGGTGTTCCCCCTTGGATCCTCTTACTCAAGGCATGCACCCAAGGCTCCCATGCACATGCCTATAAGACTTTCATGTTCCCAACCGATCCAATGCTCCTTACATTCATCGACCAACTCACCTCCAGACTTGCCCAAGGAGCACACATTCTCGATGGGTGTCATGGAGGCTTTACATCCTCCCTCACTCAAAGTTGTTTCCATCACCAAAAAAAATCGTTGAATATGATATCCATGGTGTGTCTAACTCCACCTGTAGATGTTGTCTAAACACTGCAACTATTTCCTTCTACAACCACTACCAAAATAACATTCCCTCGGAAATATATTCAAAATTTGGCCAAGTGTTGGGTTCCCTTAACTCATTTTTATGTCCATAATTTTTACTACATTGTTCATGTGTCATGTACATTGGATCCTCTCAAGTTATGAACTAGTTGGGTGATCAATCCAACTATCGTGTCCATCCATAGAAAATGCACATATCCACGCTAAAAAAACTCTTTTATGTCTGCCTCATAGTCATCTCTTCCAATCTCCCTTGTCTATTGAGTATCCCACTGCATCCTCAATATTGTATCGGAAACCTCCTAAAAAGGTGCCCATGGGTTTCACTATCTTCTTTGTTGTAGTGAGCCTCGTGCCATGGTAAAGGAAGACAAATATTGAAGCCACCACCCCAATCCTTAACATGTTCGTCACACTCTGCTGAACTTTGCTTGAACCCTTCGGTTGTGGGTAAGGTCTTGACCTTTGCCTCAATCTACCAAGTTGCCTCCACAACCCATCATACCCAACTTCTATTTTCATCGAAGTTCTTGTCATTGTCAACTGTTGTCTATCATATCCCATGCTACCCAAAGATGTTGCAGTTGGAGTGACCTCTTGTTGTTGTGTCATGTTGTAGGGTCAGTCAATGCTCTCACCAACTCCCTTGATTAACCTGATTGCAAATATTCTAGGAATCCATCCAAGCTTCTTCTTTGTCATCATAGGAGACTCAGTGTAGCCTCATCCAAGAATACCAAGTCACTTTTGTGGATGATGGGCACTGCCTTAAAAAGTCAAAGGAAGTCTAGTCCCAATATCATCACGTGATTATCAAATAGAGAAACCAAAAAATCCATGTTGCTAAACCACTCCCCCACCCTCAATGGCGAAAAATGATCATTGTTCAGTTCACCACCTTGCATGAATTCATGTTTCTCTTAGGTCTACGATGGACTGACTTCACAACTCGTTCGCTCACAAAGTTGTGGTTTGCGCCAATGTCCCCTAAGGCCACCGTATTCATCCCACATATTATTCACAAAACAAAGTCCCTCAACATCTTCACTTTGTGTATACTGTCCTTGACATCTTGTCTTGAAGTCTTGTATGTGTGCTACTAACACATCCACGACCTTCGTCATTTCTTCCCTAGGTCTCTATTCTTGGAATGTCTCTGTCAAAGGCTTGGAATCTTACACTGTTGATGTAGTTTGAACTTTTTCCAACTCAACCAACTAAGCCAACATTCCTCTCAAGGTACAATCTCTCACAAAATGATTGCATGAACAAAAGTAACACTCAACCATCTTACCTTTTCTCTTAAGTGGCTTGGGTTGCTTTTCCATTGCAGTATTGTATTGGGAATCCTTGTCTAGTTCTCCAAGTCTCATTTCGTGTACCATCCATCCAAATTCTAGTTCGAGGGCTTCCTTCGGTTGTGTTTGAGCTTCACCTTGTTCCACTCATCCTACAAAATAAGTTTACCTTGCAACATGACAAATTTTTGTGACTGATATAATTTTATGGGCTTTTCATGGTTCTAACGAAGATAATGTCGCCTCCTTTTTTTTGATATATATATATATATATATATAATCTTCTCTTCTTTTCTTTAATAGATTATTTTATTCTAAAATGTAAAGAAACGTAATTGAATTTTTTTTATATAAGTTAGGATAGCTATGTTCACAGTTACAAAAATATATATACTAATTTTTCTTCCAACAAATAGACATGTCATCTCATTGTCTCCAACAAGGTCAAAATTACATACATAATCTTGTATAATTTTTACTTCTACAAATGTTGTATTCACTGTTATAATGTAGTTAATTTTCTTGTTTAGTTAAGATATGGTTTGTAAGTTAACGTGATACTGGAAACACCATCAAAAAATTCATTTGTACATATCATGATTTGGCATGCTAATGATATAATGAGGGCTAGCATTAGTTTTTGGAATACTACAAAGACTCTAATTGACAGAAGGAATCATCCAAAAACTAAATGATATAATGAGGGCTAGCATTAGTTTTTGGAATGCTACAAATATTCTAATTTATAGAAGGAATCATCTAAAAACACATTTAGTTTGACAAGTTACATCATCTAAATCATTTGATCGTATCATCTATGATCGTGGAGAGGCAAACAACAACATGAAATCGAATCATCTAGTGGTATTAATGGCATTCATGCTTATTGAAATTAAACAAATGGATGTTATTTTTTTAAGTGAAGGTAAATCAGAAAATGTTTCTCACTCATGCTACCTTTCCATGCACTTGTCACAGTGGTTCTCAACATAGCAGTATTCTATCCACGCATGTACAATGACACATTACTTTTGGGTAAAATTAGATCTATTGATCCACCACCCCCAATATACCTTGGATACTATGAGGGTTGAGAAGGACTTGCACTTCACATGCCTATACTGTAGAAAACCACATGGTAAAAAAAAAGGTTAAAGTTACTCTTTAGAAAAGGTTCACGCATATGGAAAAGTGTGCTTCATTGGATAATGAGATTTTATCTACTATGAAAGAAGGGAACTATGTATACTTTACCTTCTTTCTATTTTGAATTTAAGACTTATAAGTTGTATGCATCATGATTCAATTGTTATGGAAATGTCATATATAGTTTTTAAATTCACTCTAGTCATTTTTTTTTCAAACCAAATATTTAATATAGACTACACAATTATTCAATGTTCATTATGTTCTTCAACAACTATAGATTTATTCGAAAGATATTATTCATTAAACTATGATTCATTCTTAAATATTTAGTTTTGGGAGTTATTTTTTGGATAGTGTTATCACCATATAATTTTCAAACGACGTTCAAGAGTTGGAATTTTAGCGAAAAGGTTATGTCGCTAAAGAGGTATGATATTTTAAAGGAACGAGCTATATCTGACGACGAATGGACAAATATGGTGAAAGCGTAAAGGGTAACCCTCAACGAACCGTCGATCTTGAAAGTGGCCCAGATCAACGACCAAGGCTCATATCAGAGATCGAAATAGCACGATGATTAAGAAATCGAGGGCGGACCGGGGAAAACCGTCATGGTTTTATCAGTGGACACATGGTGCCCTCATAGGGACATCAGAGAAAATAGTAGTTTGACTTAAACCACTTTCTCCAACCCCTGATGCCACACATCCTTAGAGGGACATCGGGGCAAAAAGCGATTCGCCTAAAACCATTTTCTCCAACCCTCGATGCGAATGGATACCTATAAAAGGAAGACCCCCCGGCATTATTTTTTCATAATTTGAAGCATTCGAATGTTCGAAAATTTGGCGCAGAGCATCCATTTGAAACTCAAGCTCAGAAATTGAACCGGGTTCGCACTTCTTTCGTCGCTCACCAGGTATCTTCACCATGGCTGCTAATCCTGTTGTCTTATTCGTAAATGAGCCAGCCATCTCTTCTAAAGAAGAATCCCTAATTGATAGAGACTCTGACATTTTCGACACACAGATAACAGTCTCACCCATTTCTGTGTCCAAATCAAATTTGTTGGACAATGTTGGAACTGACCTACCTTTCCTCGAAGCGGCTCAAGCCTCCATCACCCCTTACGTCATAGAAATAGTCTTTCCTTTCCCTGAATTTGTAAGTTGGTGTGTAGAATGATATTTTCAGGAAGAAAGAGTTATTCTGAATAAATTAGGGTCTGAAGTTTTATGTGAAATAGATGGTCCATCGCCTCGACACACCCTCATCATACCCGAGTCTTCATTCACCATGTCAGAGCCCTTTGAGGAACATAAAATGATTACAATTTATGGAGAATTCCCACAAGAAGTAAAAACCTACTTTCTGCAAACCATTGTCAAGCCCGAGTACCATTCATAGAGTCAGTCGTTTCCTACCAGCATAAGCGTGATGATCATCGAAGTCCAGTGGGCTTGTTCCCTATTAAGTCAAATTTTAGGATTGGACACTGACAAGTTTGTGGTAGAAGTCATGCTAGGTTTCCTGTTGACTTTATTTATGTTAGAGTCTAATCAGTTAATCTGTGTCAGTTTTGACAAATTCATTGTTGACAATATGCATCAACAGTTGGTGAATTTCAATTCATTAAGACATTTCAGATATTACACTCATTTGCTGAGGATGTTCCTGGAATCTAACAAAACCGAATTTCCTGAGACTACATTCATTTCAACTAAATGTAAAAGGATCACCATGCTTATCTTCATAAATAAGATTATGTCCAGGGTGTACAGTCTTATATTCGGTTCAGACTTGCCAAGGGTCCTGGAAGAAATGAAAAGATGTTTACAACCAAATCCAGAGAGCAGGATAGGTGACTTGATGATGTTCATACAGTCCATAGCGATTTGGGTATATGGCTACCAGGAAGAACCTCATATTTTACCAGTTTTTATGACCCCCAAAATATTTTCTTTGGATTTCATAAGACAGAGGATCATCTCAGAAAATGAGCACTTTTTGAAATCACACAAGGCTTCTAATCTAAAATTTCCTTTCATAGTAGGTCCCTTTATGGTGAAGAACAAGTCCTGTTTGCCTCAGATTCAATCCAAACTCAATGAATTTGGGTTCACGTAATTGCAAGGAAGAAAATACGACCCACACCAGATCATTTCAAAGAGGAGATTGGCAAGAAGACAAGGTCTCTATGAACACGAGCATGTTGAAGGATTCAATAAGTTGACCGATCTAGAAAATCGTGTAGATATGGAGGTCACTATGTAGCATGATCTAACAAAACAAACAGAACCAGATTCCCAGCAGATCCCAACACAAAAACCTTCTCCTAGATTGATTGTCAAAGCTCCTAAATTGAGCATCTACAATAAGAGGAATAGTTCAGAGGCCCTGGGTGGCAGCAGCCAGCAAGATACTCTCAAGAAGATGAAAATCACATCACCCTCTCAAGTGGTCAACCTAGAAGGAGAAGAGCCCAAAGGAAAAACATGCATGGAGATGGTGGAAAATGCAACCAAGGATGAAGGAGCAGGTACAAGAGATAGACCGCAAACTGAAAGCAACACAAAGGTTTTTAGTAGCAGGAAACACATATTCAGCCAGACACCTGGGGCTGTTTATCAGTCCAAGGAATATTTAAGGAACCAATACGTTGTGAAGGGAAGTATGGCCAACAATGAAATAAGATACCTTTTCCCGAAGTGGAAAAGACTTCCCAGTCTAAAGCCTCCTTACTGTCAATCAGAGATGTGGAAAAGAAAACATTTAACATAGTAGTGGCTGATGATGATAAAGTATCTGAAATCAAAATGCACTATGAAAATATTGGTGCCCCTGACAAAGTAAAGTTTCACAGAAATGTCAATGATATGCTATATTCTGATTATCTGGGTTTAAGTTTGAGGGTTGCAAGATTGACGACACATGAAATCAAACTAGATGGACAATTAAAACAAGAAAAGGTATCCAACAAAGCTTGGATGACACAGGTCAAAAGACTAGAGTCTGAAGGCCCTCAAGGGGTGAAAGCTTCTCTGGATGAAAAGGATAAGATGATCCTAAGCTTAAAGAAAAGGCTGAAGATGTCACCGACTGACCATCCACAAACAACATAATTGATTGCCTTGGAAAAGGAAAAAGAAACATTCAGGCAAGAGGCACTCAATTGCAAAGCTAAAGTGTTGTAGTTGGAAAAGGAGAAAGGGAATTGGTCACAAGCACAGGCAATGACATCATATGTGGTTGTCATAGTACCTACTAATATAGAGGCTAGATATAGCACTGAAGAGTTGGTCCAAGCCATGTCCCAGGTGAGCATCAAAGAAGGTGAGATCAAAGGTCTCAACGATGTTATAGAAAAGTTGAAAAAAGAGATGAAAGTGAAAGATGAGAATATGGCTCAACTTCACAGAGATAATCAAGATTTGCAAGAGAGGGTGAACAAGATGAAAATCAAGCTAAAGGGAAAAACATTGTTGCAGGGAGCCAAACATGTCATATGGGATGTTATTTCTATAGAAGCTGCTAAATTCATGGTTTATCTAAATTTTATAAATGACAAAGACAGTGTGGCTTCAACAACTTGGAGCAGGTGTGTTGTTGTTAATGAAGTATTACCCAAGAAACCCTCAGAATGGGCTCAAAATGCTATTGAATTGCTAAGTTATGTGCCGACCACCGACCTTCAAACTATAAGGGTAAAAGACATGATTGCATTGATCATTTCAGATAGGAAAATCATTGTAAAACATAACCTTCTTAGATCGGTCCAAAAAAAATCTTTGTAGATGGAGCACAACATATAGGAGTTTAAAGGTGCATTTGAACAATTGTTTATCAAAGGTCTCCCATCATTTTGGAATGGAAGAGGTTCATTATACAATCAGGAAGATTACAATACTCTCCTCATGCAATGCAGAATGGACCATTCTAAATTTGAAGCTATGGAAGAAAGTCTAAAAGGCCCAAGTCTGGTAGAATATCTGGCTACAAACTTCGAAATTCTGAATAAGTTCAAGATAGTGAAATTCAGCATGCCGACTATGTCCTATTCTACATGCATTGACTTGGAGATTTTGATTAAGGAGATGATGGATTGCCGAATCCCCTCTGATTCGCAATGGAAGGAAATCATGTGGATGGGTAAGACAAAGTGCAATATCGCTGGAGCCAACCAGTGATCTCCAAATGTCATCAAATTTGTAGATCCAACAGAATACCAAAGCAAGATAGATGGCGTAAAATAATCCGAACAGACAGAGCAATTCCCATAATTTTGGAAGCGTTTTATTTTGTCAATCATTGTAAATCGTTTCGTATACCGAAACTGTCAGTCAAAACTGTTTTGGAAACTGAAATGCTTCAGTTTCAGTTATTTTGATCAAATTGTATAAGTACTGGGTTACTTGAATAAACAAATGTTGGCAGAAGTGCAAGAGCACCTTTTGGCTGTTTCAAAATCTATTTGTAAATTTCTAAATCTGAATTGAATATAAATGCAGAAGATTTTGAAGTCTCTATGAAAAGATTCTAACGGGTGGTGACATGAGCTTTGTTTCCTTTCATCGTATGTATTTCATGTGACCTATTACTTCATTTACATTTTCTTCCGTTTAAATTGGAGAGTTAAAAGCCCAGAATTCATCTTGTGATGATCTTGGCTTAAGCAATTTAAAATGTGTGAATGTCTTCTTAACCTATTCAAAATTCATTTCAGTAATGATCTGATGTAGTTATTTGTTTTCTTTATCTTCCTACACTCTATTTAAATTTAAGAATAACTCAGATTCATCACCTCATTTAGCCTTTGTCCTCTGGAGATTTCTATCAATCGATGCATGGTTTTCATTCACTTTCAGAATTTTGACTCCATAGCCCTGAGTGCTCCTCCCTTCCTTTCCAACAATTTTATTTAAAAACCCAAAAACAAACCAAATCTAGCCACCAATTTCCAAAGAAATATCAAGTGACACAAAAGATCCCTCTCTGAGTTGAGCAGGCTAGTGCCTCAACTCTAAAGTTGGTTGAAATAGTTAGCTCTATCGTTTGTCTATTCAGTCGGACAAAATTTACAGAGTGCTAACATTTTGGCACCGTTGCTGGGGATGAAATTGAAAAATATTCCTTGGGAAAATGACTTAAATCTTTAGTTTGATTCCTGAGGGTGATAGTGGATCACATATCTTATTGGCTGAGATTATTTTTACCTTGGCGAATCCATTATTTAGTGACCAGTTACACCACACCTTGTGAGATAGAAATCCCGGCTCCTAAGAAAATCCACACCAGGAGAAATCTAGACCTAGAAGGTACAATCCTTGTGTCTCACCTTGAGAAGATTGTATGTAGAAGAAAAGAAAGGTCTGTGACCCCATTGTTGCGCCCAGATCGATATCTGTCCTTTCCTAGGGATGGATTGACTAGCATTGAAGACCTTGTATTCGACGTGAAACACGAACAATCCCTATTTAGAACTAAGTATGAATCTTTTCTAAACGAGACTATATTTGATGAAAAGAGGTTCCAAGACCTAGTTTTAGCCACATCTATCAAGCCTGTAGCAACCCCTACTCGAAACCAACATCCACTCCAACCTCTCATAGCAGCCATGGAAACAAGATTTTCTCCCCTCATACTACTTGCTCATCTGCATGACTTGCCTCAAGACTACAGTATAAGGATTAAACTATATGATGCCGAAGGTAACATATCAGCCCAAAAACATCTAGTCTGGTTTAATGATTTCATAGACTTGGAAGAAGTGGACTATGAAGATGTGAATATGAGGATGTTTACACAAATCCTTATGGGAGATGTGAGGAAGTGGTTTAGAGCCCTTCCAGCAGGTAATATCACATATTTTGAAGCCTTTGAGACAAGCTTCCTTTCAAAATGGGGGGATAAGAAAAATCCCCTTTAGTTGTTGACCCAGTATAACAATATGAAGAGATCACTTGATGAGACGGTACAAGAGTTTTCAGCCAGATTCATGAAGGTGTATAATGCTATTCTTGATGAAGTAACCCCACCCCCCCCAAGGCATCTCAACTCAAATATGTTGATTATTTTGAAATGACTTTTCTTTATTATTAAGAGAACTAAGATATACCACATTGGATGATATGACGACTAATGATATAGAGGTAGAAGTGAACTTGATGGATTCAGGGAAGATGAAAACCAATGCTAGCAGAGACACTAACAGAGCTCAAGACAAGGCACGACCTTCAACATCTCAAACTTCAGAGGAAATATTCGAAGCGATGATGAGAAACATGGAGCAGATGATGGAAAGGATGGCCCTAGGAAATAGGCCTAACCCCAAAGAACAGGCTGGTGGTCCACCCAGAAATCCAAGAAGACCAACCATTCCATAGATTAGGCAAAGAAATCAAGGAAATAAGGGAAATCAAGAAGATCCAGCGAAATTAGGGAAGCTAGGAAAATCAGGGAAACCAGACAAATCAGGGAAACTAAGGGAATCAAGCGGAACAAAAAATCAGGCCTCCCTTCCAAAATAATTATGTAAACGAAGGTTATGATGGATATTTCGAGGATAACATGAACTGCTGTGATGATAAAGAGACAGAGGTATTTTTAACCAAATAAGAGCATGACGAGTTCATGGACGCAAATGAGATCTTTCTGCAAGATGAAGAGGAAAGGGTATCAGTAGAAAAAGAAGATTATGAGATTGGACTACAAAAAACCATCATGCAATTCCAAAGGAAATATAATCTCCAGAATCAAAAAGTACCCCCAAACCCTCCAAAGAGTAACCCTTCCAAAGAAGCTCAGAACAATGTACCTTCTTCTAGTCAGACCAAAAAGGATTTTGCTGCAAAAGATTCAGCTGCAAAGGACTCCACTATGAAATATTTTGTTGTGAAGGATACCATGAAAAAGGGGAAACAGAAAGAAGAACCTCAAAAGAAAATATTGACAAGAGAAATGGTCACCAAAGAAGTAGAAAAGACCCCATCATCTTTTGATTTCAAAATTGAGATGGCTAAGATAAAAAATTTGGTACCATTTAATGAATTGATCAGGAACAACGAATATAGAAATTAGATCATCAAGATTCTTAAAATGGGATATACATATGATACCCTAAACATACAATATGATCACCCAACTATCCTATTTGGGCCAAGAGTAGAAGAAAGTGGTGAAAATGAAGAAGTCCCTCCTTTTTATGTCAGTTTKAAAATCCATGACATGATTTTGCACAACGCTATGATGGATTCTGGAGCATCACACAATCTGATGCCAAAAGTAGTCATGGACCAATTAGGTCTCGAGGTCACAAGACCTTACAAATATCTGTTCTCCTTMGATTCAAGAAAGGTAAAATGCCTTGGCATGATCAAATACATGGTCATTTCGTTGGCACAAATTCCAGCAAAGAATATGGTGATGGACGTAGTGGTCGCCGATATCCCTCCAAAATTTGGTATGATGTTGTCCAGATCATGGGTTGCAAAATTAAAGGGAACTCTCCAGATGGACATGTCTTATGCTACTATTCTTGTCTTTGGTCAGGACATAAGACTGTATAGGGAGGTTTTTCTTAAACATATGGTCAACAATAAGTCACAGCCTAGAAATCATCCTATATATTCAGTGGAGACTGAATTAGGATCTTCCATCTTCTTCAATGACCTGTGCTCCGAAGAAGAAGAAACATAAGTCGTTTTAACTAACAAGGATGAGCTTAAGGGGAAAATGGAGGAACTTTCAGAGAAACAAGATGATGCAGAGGACTAGTTATGGAAGATGAATTTCGATGGAGCTTCCTGTAGAGAAGGAGCTGGAGCTGGCGTATGAATCAACCACCCCAAAGGAGACACAAAATTGTGTTCCTACAAACTTGTTTTTGAATGCACTAATAACATGGCCAAATACAAAGTGTTGATATTGGGATTGAAATTTTTAGAAGAGCTAGGTGCCAAAACAATTGCTGTACATGGAGATTCTGAGCTAATTATAAATCAAATCAAAGGCATCTACCAAGAAAAACAGCCCAGACTGAGAGCTTATAGGAATCTGGTGCTAGAACTCCTTGAGAAATTTGGAGAATGCAATCTATTGGCAATTCCAAGAGAGAAGAATCAGATTGTTGATGCTCTGGCCACTTCCGTAGCAGTTTTTAAAGTCCCAATATTCCTCGAGAAAAGATACAAGGTGGAGTTAAAGTACATGCCAATAGTACCGAACAATATGAAGCACTAACAGGTCTTTGAAAATGACAAGCAGATAGAAAGCTTCCTCAAAATGGAGAACGAGTTCGAGAATTTGAACATTGAAAATGAATATTGCGATGATGAGGTGGATGAAGCCGCTTTCACGAAAGAAGGATATTTCGAAAATCAGATCGCTGGCATATATATCATTCAACTGAAGAGTAATATCATCCCCAAGGATTTGGTACCATTAGAAAAACGTTTTGATAACAATGATGTAGCCAGAAGTCTGAAGATCACAATAGATGAAGGGGACATGGAATATTGCAATATTGGGACTCTAGAGGATCCAAAGAAGGTGAAGTTGTTTAGGAAGCTCAACCCTGAAGTCAAAGAAAGGTATGTAAAATTAATGAAATAATTCCCCAACATTTTTTCTTGGAGCTATGATGATCTAAAAGTTTATGATACCAGTATAATCTGAGATGTTATCCCAATTAAAGAAGATCACAAGCCATTGAAACATAAATTAAGAAGAATAAACCCTCTGTTGTTACCATTGATAGAAAAGGAAGTAAAAATTTTTTTTGAAGAAAAAATCATAGTGTCCCTGAGGTTTTCCAAATGGGTGGCAAATTTGGTACTAGTCCGGAAAAAGAGTGGAGAAATTAGACTGTGTGTAGACTTCAGGAATCTAAATAAGCTGTCTCTAAAGGACAACTATCCATTGCCTAAAATGGATTACATTCTACAGAAGGTATTAGGCTCTCAAAGTATGTCAATGCTAGACGGTTTCTCTGGATATAATCAGATTATGGTGCACCCTGATGACCAGGAAAAGACTGCATTCACTACACCATGGGGAACGTTTATGTATGCAAAAATGACTTTTGGGCTTATGAATGCAGGGGTGACATTTCAAAGAGCCATGGATATATATTTTTCTGATGAGAAAGATAAATTCATTGTTATCTACCTTGATGACATTATCGTGTATTCTGGCTTGGATGAAGAACACCTAAAGCATCTCACAAGGGCGTTTGAAAAATGCAGGAAATTTGGCATATCATTGAATCCAAAAAAGTCAATTTTTTCCATGGAATAAGGGAAGCTCTTAGGACACATCATTTCGAAGGAGGGGATAAAGGTGGACCCCAACAGGGTTGAAGGGATATTGAAAATTGGCATACCCAGAAGAAAAAATGAGGTACAATCTTTCCTGGGGAAGGTAAATTTTCTGAGGAGGTTTATCCCAAATTTAGCCGAAATCATAAAGCACATCACCAACATGCTTAAAAAGGGAAATGAAATAAAATGGATTCTTGAAGCAAGAAAGTCCTTTGAAGACATCAAGGTGGCATTGACAAAGGCTCTTGTATTGGCCAACCCATATTTTGAGAAAGATTTGATATTTTTCTCATTCACATCAGAACACACAACTGCAGGTGTATTACTCCAAAAAGATGATCAAAGTTTTGAGAATCCCATAGCATACTACAGTAAAAAATTGAGAGATGCTCCTTTAAAATATGATATCATGGAGAAGCAAGTGTATGCTTTGGTCAAAGCATTGAAAGAATTCAGGGTTTATATCCTACACTCACATACCACAACTTATGTTCCCAGCAACTCAGTGAAGGACATCTTAACACAACTCGACCTTGAAGGGAAGAGGATAAAATGGATTACATTACTGTTAGAATACGATCTTGAAATCAAGCCCACGAAGTTGATCAAAGGACAGGGACTTGCTAGACTGATGGCACAAACAAACTGCGAACTCTTGGGAATAAACTTCATTACAAATTTATTAGACCTTGCAGTAGAGGAAGAAAGGGTGACTCCACAAATATCTCAAAAATTTCTCGACTCTGCATGGTATGTAGATATCATTTTTGTGTTGAACAATCTGCAAGATCCTCCTGAGTATAGTAAAACGAAGGCTAGATTTTTAAAACTCAAGGCAACTAAATTTTGTATAGTAAATGAATTGTTGTACTGGAAAGATCCAGGGGGAATTTCATTGAGTTGTTTGACAGAAGATGAAGCAGAGAGAACCATCAAAGATTTCCACAAAGGTGAATGCGGAGGTCATCATTATTAGAAGAAAACTGTGCACAAAATTTTGAGAGCTGGATTTTATTGGTCTAGCATTTTTCCTGACGTTTATAAAGAAGTTTCAAAGTGCCATGAATGTAAAATATTTGATGGAAAAGGAAAATTAAAATCTCTGCTGCTAAAACCCATTTCAGTAGAAGCTCCTTTCAAACAATGGGGCCTAGATTTCATAGGAGAGATACATCCACAATCCTCGGCTCAACACAAGTAGATATTGAATGCAACAGATTATTTTACTAAGTGGATCAAGGATGTTCCTTCCAGACATGATACAGATGATGTTATCATTCGGTTCATGGAAGACAATATACTGTCCAGATTCGGATGCCCGATCAAGATTATAACAGAAAATGTAGTGGCCTTTAAGTCTAAAAAATTGGAAAAATTATGCAATGATTACAACATTACTCTTGGTCATTCCACGTCATATTATCCTTAGGGAAACAGATTGGCTGAGTCTTCGAACAAAATCTTGGTCAGAATCATCAAAACATTGTTGCAAGAGAACAAAAAGGCGTGGCACAAAAATCTCATCCATGCGCTGTGGGCTGACAGGATATCCCCCAAAAGAGCTATTTTCACATCTCCTTTCTAGATCGTGTATGGTACATAAGCCATTTTTCCTAATACATTGGGATTTTCGGTGATGAAGTTGCTACAAGAGAAAGAGGTAGAAACAAATGCCAGTCGGAGGAGGGATGATGATCTCATTAGCGTACAATAGACCAGACAAAAGGCCTTCAATAACACCTAGCTTCATCAAGACAAGATCAAAGAAGCATTCGATAGACATACCAAGGTAGAAGATTTCAAACCAGGAGACTGGGTACTAAAATGGGACGCCAGAAATGAAGTTAAAGGTAAACATGGGAAATTTGATCACCTATGGCTGGGTCCATTCAAAGTCTCAGCCTACCACGGGAGAAATGCCTATTTATTGGAAGAAAGTAATGGAGAATTTTCCAGAGGAGGGCCTGTGAATGGCAGGTTCCTCAAGCATTACATTGTTTGAAAAGGAATCACCCCACCATTCATTGTATATAATCATTCTACTTTTTCCTTTACGCATTAAATATTGAAATAAAAACAGTGTAGATGAAGCCCGAGGTGAAGGCCCTGAGCTATGATGAATAGATTTTAAGTTTTCAAATAAAGATCAACAGATTCAGATCACATTGATAAATCATAGCCCAATGGGAAGGAAATTAGTCTATAGTTCTTTGCTACCTCATAGGGAGGATAGCATCTCCAGTTGGAGCCAATGTTATCACCATACAATTTTCAAACGACGTCCAAGAGTTGAAATTTTAGCAAAAAGGTTATGTCTCTAAAGAGGTATGATATTTTAAAGGAATGAGCTATATCTAACAATGGATGGAAAAATATGGCGAAAGCGTAGAGGGTAACCCTCAACAAACTGTCGATCTTGAAAGCAGCCTAGATCAATGGCTAAGGAACATATTAGAGATCGAAATCGAGGGTGGACCGGAGAAAACTGTCATGGTTTTATCGACGGATGCGTGGCGCCCTCAGAGGGACATCGGGGAAACAAGCAGTTTGACTTAAGCCACTTTCTCCAACCCTCGATGCCACCGTCGTTGGGTGCATGTGGAACACAGATCTTAAAGAAGTCTGGATCAACAACTGAGGATCATATCGACGATTGAAGTAACACGAAGATTAATGAAACAAGGGTGGGCTGAGAAAAACCATCATGGTTTAAATCGTGGATGCATGGCATCCTCAGAGGGACATTGGGGTGAAAAGAGGTTTGTCTAAAATCATTTTCTCCAACCCCTGATGCGAACGGATACCAATAAAAGGAAGACCCCCCGACATTATTTTTTCATAATTTGGAGCATTCGAATGTTTGGAAATTTGGCACAGATAATCCATTTGAAACTCAAGCTCAGAAATTGAACCAGGTTCACACTTCTTTCGCCGCTCACCAGGTATCTTAACCATGGCTGCTAATCCTGTTGTCTTATCCGTAAATGAGCCAGACATTTCTTCCAAAGAAGAATCCCTAATTGATATATACTCCGACATTTTCAACACAAAGATAACAATCTCGCCTGTTTCTGTGTCCAAATCAAATTTGTTGGACAATGTTGGAACCCATCTACCTTTCCTCGAAGCGGCTCAAGCCTCCATCACTCCTTATGTCGTAGAAATAGTCTTTCCTTTCCCTGAATTTGCAAGTTGGTGTGCAGAACGATATTCTCAGGAAGAAAGAGTTATTTTAAATAAATTAGCGTTTGAAGTTTTATGTGAAATAGATGGTCCATCGTTCCAACACACCCTCGATATACCCAAGTCTTCATCCACGGTGTCATAGCCCTTCGAGGAACATAAAATGATCACAATCTATAGAGAATTCCACCAGAAGTAAAAACCCGGTTTCTGCAAACCATTGTCAAGCCCGAGTACCATTGAAAGCGTCTATCATTTCCTGCCAGCATAAGTGTCATGATCATTGAAGTCCAGTGGGCTTGTTCCCTATTAAGTCAAATTTTAGGATTGGACAATGAAAATTTTGTGGTAGAAGTCATGGTATGTTTCATGTTGACTTTCTTTATGTCAGAGTCTAGTCATTCAGTCAATGTCAGTTTTGACAAATTCATTGTTGACAATATGGATCAACAGTTGGTGAATTTCAATTCATTAAGACATTTCAGATATTACACCCATTTGTTGAGGATGTTCCTAGAATCTAACAAAACTAAATTTCCCGAGTCTGCATTCATTTAAACTGAATGTAAAAGGATCACCATGCTTATCTTCATAAATAAGATTATGTCCAGGGTGTAGAGTCTTATCTTTGGTTCAGACTTGCCAAGGGTCCTGAAAGAAACGAAAAGTTGTTTACAACCAAATCTAGAGAGCAGGATAGGTGACTAGATGTTTTTCATACAATCCACGACAATTTGGGTATATGGCTACCAGGAAGAACCTCATCTTTTATGAGTTTTCCTGACCCCCAGAATCTTTGCTTTGGAGTTCATAAGACAGAGGATCATCTCAGAAAATGAGCACTTTTTGAAAGCACACAAGGCTTCTAATATAAAATTTCCTTTCATAGTAGGTCCCTTTGTGGTGAAGAACAAGTCATGTTTTCCTCAGATTCAATCCAAACTCAATGAATTTGGGTTCACGCAGTTGCAAGGAAGAAAATACGACCTGCACCAGATCATTTCAAAGAGGAGATTGGCAAGAAGACAAGGTCCCTATGAACACAAGCATGTCGAAGGATTCGATAAGTTGGCCAATCTAGAAACCTGTGTAAATATGGAGGTCACTATGCAACATGATCTAACAAAAAAAATGGAACCATATTACCAACAGAGCCCAACATAGAAACCTTTTCCTAGATTGATTGTCAAAGCTCCTAAATTGAGCATCTACAATAAGAGGAACAATTCAGAGGCCCTAGGTGCCAACAACCAACACGATACTCTCAAGAATATGAAAATCACATCACCCTCTCAAGTGGTCGACCTGGAAGGAGAAGAGCCCAAAGGAAAAACATGCATGGAGATGGTGAAATATGCAACCAAGGATGAAGGAGCAGGTAAAGGAGACAGACCACAAACTAAAAGAAGCATAAAGGTTTTTAGCAGCAGGAAACACATATTCAACCAGACACCTGGGGCTGTTTATCAGTCCAAGGAAGATTTAATGAACTAGTACGTTGTGAAGGGAAGTATAGCCAACCATGAAATAAGAGACCTTTTGCCCGAAGTGGAAAATACTTCCTAGTCTAAAGCCTCCTTACTCTCAGTCATAGATGTGGGAAAGAAAACATTTAACATAGTAGTGGCTGATGATGATAAAGTATCTGAAATCAAAATGCACTATGAAAATATTGGTGCCCCTAACAAAGTAAAGTTTCACATAAATGCCAGTGATATGCTATATTATGATTATCCGAGTTTAAGTTTGAGGGTTGCAAGATTGACGACACATGCAATCAAACTAGATGGACAATTAAAATAAGAAAAGGTATCCAACAAAGCCTGGATGACACAAGTCAAAAGACTAGAGTCTGAAGGCCCTCAAGGGGTGAAGGCTTCTCTGGATGAAAAGGATAAGATGATCCTAATCTTAAAGAAAAGGCTGAAGATGTCTCTGACTGACCATCCACAAACAACATAATTGACTGCCTTGGAAAAGGAAAAAGAAACATTCAGGCAAGAGGCACTCAATTACAAAGCTAAAGTGTTGCAGTTGAAAAAGGAGAAAGAGAATTGGTCACGGGCATAGGCAACGACATCAGATGTGGCTGTTATAGTACCTACTAATACAGAGGTTGGATCTAGCACTGAAGGGTTGGTCCAATCCATGTCCTAGGTGAGCATCAAAGCAGGTGAGATCAAAAGTCTCAATGATGTTATAGAAAAGTTGAAACAAAAGATGAAAGTGAAAGATGAGAAGATGGCTCAACTTCACAGATATAATCAAGATTTGTAAGAGAGGGTGAGGAAGCTAAAAACCAGGTTAAAGGGAAAAACATTGCTGCAGGGAGCCAAACATGTCATATGGGATGTTATTGTTGCAGAAGCTGCTAAATTCAGGGTTTATCTAAATTTTATAAATTTCAAAGATAGTGTGGTTGCTACAACTTGGAGTAGGTGTGCTGTTGTTAATGAAGTATTAGCCAAGAAACCCTCAAAATGCTATTGACTTGCTAAATTCTGTGCCGACTGTCGACCTTCAAACTATCGGGATAAAAGAAAGGACTGCATTGATCATTTTAGCTAGGAAAATCATCGCAAAACATAACCTGCTCAGATCGGTCCAAAACAAAGCTTTGCAGATGGATCACAACATATAGGAGTTGAAAGATGCATTTGAATAGTTGTTTATCAAAGGTATCCCATCATTTTGGAATGGCAGAGGTTCATTATACAATCATGAAGATTACAATACTCTCCTCATGCAATGCAAAATGGACCATTCTAAATTTGAATCTATAGAAGAAAGTCTGAAAGGCCCAAGTCTGGTAGAATATATGGCTACAGACTTCGAAATTTTGAAGAAGTTCAAGATAGTGAAAGTCAGCATGCCGACTATGTCCTATGCTACGTGCATTGATTTGGAGATTTTGATTAAGGAGATGATGGATTGCGAAATCCCCTTTGATTCACAATGGAAGGAAATCGTGCGGTTTGGTAAGACAACGTGAAATATCGCTGGAGCCAACTAGTGATCCCCAAATGTCATCAGATTTGTAGATCCAACAGAAAACCAGAGTGAGACAGATGGCGTAAAATAATCCGAGCAGACAGAGCAATTCCCATAATTTTGGAAGCGTTTTATTTTGTCAATCATTGTAAATCGTTTCATATACCGAAACTGTCAGTCAAAATTGTTTTGGAAACTGAAACACTTCAGTTTCAGTTATTTTGATCAAATTGTATAAGTACCGGGTTACTTGAATAAACTAATGCTGGAAGAAGTGCAAGAACACCTTTTGGTTGTATCAAACTTTATTTGTAAATTTTCTGAATCTGAATTGAATATAAATGCAGAAGATTTTGAAGTCTCTATGAAAAGATTCTAATGGGTGGTGATATGAGCTTTGTTTCCTTTCATTGCATGCATTTCCTATGATCTATTACTTCATTTACATTTTCTTTCGTTTAAATTGGAGAGTTAAAAGCCCAGAATTCATCTTGTGATGCTCTTGGCTTAAGCAATTTAAAATGTGTGATTGTCTTCTTAACCTATTCAAAATTCATTTCAATAATGCTCTGATGCAGTTATTTGTTTTCTTTATCTTCCTACACTCTATTTAAATTTAATAATAACTCAGATTCATCTCCTTATTTAGACTTTGTCCTCTGGAGAGTTCTATCAGTCGATGCATGGTTTTCTTTCTCTTTCAGAATTTTGACTCCATAGCGCTAAGTGTTCATCCCCTTCCTTTCCAACAATTTTATTTAAAAACCCCAAAACAAACCAAATCTAGCCACCAATTTCCAAAGAAATATCAAGTGACATGAGAGAGCCCTCTCTTACTTGAGCAAGCTAGTGCCTCAACTCTGAAGTTGGTTGAAATAGTTACCTTTATTGTTTGTCTATTCAATTGAACAAAATTTATATAATGCTAACAAATAGGATACTACTAGCCAAAAATCCTGTGATGCAAATGAGAATAAACAAATTCTAATAAACTTGAACAAAGCTTAAAATAACATAAGGAAAACTCACCATAGAAAAGAAAACGATTACTATAGAGAAGCCCATGGCCATCTTCCATCAATGAAGATAGAATGAACCACCAAACAATAATATATAAAGTATAACAATATGAATTAAAATAGTAGCATAAAATAAATCCCATCTCCCTTAAAGTTCAAACTTCAACAATAAATTTGGAACGGTTAAATATAAATCATAAGCTAAATACTTGTCATATATTCTTTGAAGGGTTGAAGATACAAATGATATTATAACCATTAGTGAATAATCCATGGGAAATACTTTGAAAATGTAAAAGAGGAAAGTGTGGCATTTCATTTATTTATGTAATATTTAAGTGTTAAATAATCACTATTAAAATTGAAAATTATTTAGATTTGGACAAAAGTATGACAATGTATTTTATTTTTGATCGTTTTTTACTGATGAATTTCTAATGGATATGAGAAAAATATAAATGGATTGTGTGTTTGAAGACTTGGTTATAGACCAAAATCCATGTACTTGTAATTAAACACATGATATTAGGACTCATGGAAATGAATACCTCAAAGTTCTATTAAATGGGTTTGACAAATGGAATGGCTTAAGAGATGGATATATGAAAATTTGAGATCTATTTAGGGTACCCCAAAGTTCTATTAAATGGGTTTGACAAATGGAATGGCTTAAGAGATGGATATATGAAAATTTGAGATCTATTTAGGGTAGGAAGGATGTTTTTCATGGTTGAGGATACTTTTATAGTTGAAAAGCATACACTTAGGACTAAATAAATGTTTTTTTAAGTCTTTTCGATTATGAATTGGGAGTTAGATCGATATATATCAATCGATACAGACTAGGGCCTCTCTTAGGGGATTCAAACCAACCATCTACTTTCATGAATCTGTCCAAATATTTAATGACATTAATGACAATTAGTTGACATAAACCATTGGGATCCTTCGGCTCCACACACACACACATCCTTCCAAATAACTCCCCAATAAAGTTTTGGCTACTTCCCTTCGTTAACCTAAAAGGTTTTTCATATTGGGATGAATATTCAATACTATTGATTATGGAATAGGAGACCTTATTATTNTCCTTCGGCTCCACACACACACACATCCTTCCAAATAACTCCCCAATAAAGTTTTGGCTACTTCCCTTCGTTAACCTAAAAGGTTTTTCATATTGGGATGAATATTCAATACTATTGATTATGGAATAGGAGACCTTATTATTGAGTGAAGTAAAGTTATCTATATTTTTGTAGGAAAAATATGTGTAATTCTTTTTGTGCTTAACATGGAGTTAACACATGACATTCAAAAAATATATATTTTAATATTGGCCACAAATAAAAAAAATTCAATTTCTAGCTTAAGTAAAATATTTTGTTATAAATTTTACTTTAATAATAATAATAATAATAATAATAATAATAATAATCTAATTTTAAGGTCTTAAAGTGTACATACCCCAATCTCTTTGGATTTGAACATATAACTTCCTAAGAAGAAACACATATTTATATTCATTAAATTCATTAATTAATTATATATATATAAAATGAACTATTAATTGAAATGTTTAATTTATAAAATTTAATAAATGAATTATTAGTTGAAATATTTAATTTATAAAATTTAATAAAATTATTTAATATATGATTAAAAATA
>SNQJ01S0003816.1:26445-117905 GCA_010110895.2 Picea sitchensis
ACCCACCTTCTGACATCTTCATATTAAATAATCTCTTCATTAGAAATACCTTATTCGACGCCGAGGGTTTTTCATGAAATTTGGCCAACGCGTCCATCAAACCCTTCGTTGTCTTTTCTTTCGAAATATTGAAAGCCACCGACACTGCCAGGCTCAGCCGTATCGTTCCTAGAGCCTTTATGTCAAGAATCTCCCATTCTTCATCCTTCATGGCCGCCGACTTCTTTGCTACTCCGCTCAATGGTAGGAATAGATCCTTCTGATATAAATAGTATTCCATCTGCATATTCCATAACTGGTAGTTTTGGCCGTTAAATTTCTCGACCCTAAACTTTCCATCTTCCGACATTGCTCCCACTCAAACCAGGAACCCTCTTTTCCTGTGAGTTACCTTATGCTCTGATACCAGTTGTTAGAAAAATAGGACCGCGGAGAAATAAAATAAAACAAAACACATAAGACACACAATACAAGAGAGACACAGATTTACGTGGTTCACCCAGTGTGGGCTACGTCCACCAGAGAAATTGCCATGTCCTTGCTTTATTATTATCCAGCAAATGAAGGGATACAACCTACAGCAAAACCCGTTGTAACTTCCCCTTCTTTCTCTCACAGTATCCTCTCTCAGAATACAATATTCACCATCAACCATAGCCGCAATACATTTCCCTCATAAAAGAGAGTTGCCTTCTAGGGCAAAAAACCCTAACATAATCTCTACCGTTAGATTTGTGACCTTATAATGAACGGTCCAGATTTACAATGAAATTACAATATACTTTTATAAGGCAATTTTTGCTTCGGGGGCTTCGCCCCCAGCCGAGGGGATAGGCCCCCCGGACCCCGTAGAGGGGGTACCCCCCCTCTGCACTCCCCCGCATGCAAGAGTGTACATACTTCTGGGGTGTAAATACTTCATGCGGTATAAACATGGCTGAAAGTAAAAGACCTATAAATCAGGAAGATAATCAGGCTCCACAACCAACAACATTCACACCTTTCCTCACTGCAACCCGTGGATGCCCTCATTTTTGGTGAAAAATAAAATAATCCCATGTTTTCGAGTGGGTTTTTTGGTTGGGCTCGTTTCCCAATGACCATTTTTCGTACATAATGGAATCCAACTCCCCAAACCTCTTTGGGAAGATATAAAACAACCATAGAGGAATAAAGATGGGACCAAAAGTCCCTTGGTGGAAAGTTATGCTACCAGCATCTAGCAAGCCTCTTTTTCCTATATTCTTTGAGAAACATCCCCTTTAATCTGGAAACTCCTTTTCCATATCTTATTTCTCATTTTATGTGACTACAGGGTGTCTCCTTATCCCTATCTAAGCCATTGAGAGAATTATTTATCGATTGAGTTGATCCTTGAGTATTCCTGGAGGAACCAAGACAATTGGCTTCAAGATGGTGCCTAAGGTTGGACAAGGTTGTAACTTACATTTTCCACTTGTTAGTAATAAAATATCTTGTTTTCCCCCAAAATTGTCATCATTGTACATTTATCTTTATGCTTACTTTAAATTTGACATATAATATGCACATGATTTTGATCGTATAACTACTTTCGTCGCAACCCTAGTTTTGTGTCTATCTTGCAGGTTGATTCTAGTAGAATATCAAGAGTTCTTCAGTGAATTAGAGCGGGGATCAACATCAAAAGGGAGAACAAGGTGCACCTTATTTTCTCTTCTCTATCCCTACCTTCTTTTTATTAAAGTAGTTATTTTCTTTGGTTTTTGTGTGCGTGTCTCTGTGGGGAGATTATTATCTATTTCACTTGGTCTTGCTCTAGTGTGATTATGACCCATGATCACAGGGGAAAAATCCTTTAATCAAAATCGATGACTCCACTAGGGATACTCCTATTTGGGTCAATTTGGTTGAGGTGTCTTGTTTGCTTGTGTTGTCTTTTATTGTTAGTTTCTGATTCTTTTTTAGAGTCTTTTAGCCTCACAGGACCTGTTGCTAAGTCCTGAAGCCCTCTCTTTCTAAGTGGCCATTTCCTTTTCTGACCTTACCTGGTTATCCGCATGTTGCATCATTGTAGCATGCATACATCTGTGAGTTGAATCCTTACAGCCCGCGGATATCCACGAGTTTCTCTAGTAACAGTCGTGGACCTATATGAATTTGAAGTTTTTTAAATTTCTCTTCCCTTTTGGGTTGAATGCTTGGTTTGATCAGTCACCTGAACTATCCTGAGTATTTTTTTGGTGTCTCTTTGTTAGGTTTTGAATGCTTGATATACAAAAAAATATTAAAATATTTTCTTATACTATTTAGTATAAGGTTTTTTAGGTAGACTAAAAGAATAGCCTTGTTTGTCTGCATTTCCATATTAACTATTGTTTATGTTGTTGTGCATGTTTCGTCACTTGGGTGAGAAAAACAATGGCACTTGCATGCCTAGTTGGTCCTGCTAGACAATACAAAAGTTTGTGAGTGGGTTAAACAAGCCAAACACATGTAATAAAAAAATAAACAAACTAAAACAACTAAAGAAATAAAAACTAGAATGCATAAGAAACTTACAACCATAAACAATCAACCAATGACCAAGATTATGCAACCAATGGATAACTATATTAGTTAGCAAAACACCGTAGAGAAAAATGAGGACTTATGGGTCTCCTCTTCCTCCTTGGGAAGGATATTGAGTTCCCTAATGGAGAGCTCTTATTACAATGGAAGAAAAATGGAAAATGATGAAGAAAATCAATGCCTATTCCCTCAAGAGGTGAGTGGAATGGCCTATTGCAATGGTGCTTGAACACTCCAAAGAGAAAAGAGGATTCTCAAGGGAGAATTGAAGCAACATAAAAAAAAATATGAAGATCTTGGTTTCTTAGTGCACCCATGGCTTCCATTTATAGCATTTATTTAAGGCAAAATTCAATTGTTTCTTAGTGTGAACAAGGGGCCCTTTAGGGAACCCTTTGGTCCTTGACCAACCCCCAATTCAGATTTAGCTCAGATATGGAGGTCAAATCAAGTTGGAAGTTGGTTCATAAGTGGTTGGGGGGGCCGACAAGAACCATAAATGCTTCGTTCCCAAGAGTGTGCGGATTTTCTCGTACATAGTCGCGCATTTGACGCATTGTGTGCTCTACGGGCTTTGTTGGTCCGCGTATTGTGAGTGTGCTTCCTTTAGTGAGTTTGCGCATGTCAATTTTTTCCCAATTGTATAGTTTTTTCCTTTTGAAATTCATTTCAGTGATGCAGGTAAACTAATTGTTGTCGGCATTGTTTTATTTATGTAACCATTTGCGTGCAATGTTGCAGACAAAATTTAAGTGATAACATATGCCCTCTTATCTGTGAGGTTAGGAGCATACGTATAGCCAAAATACATCAATGTTTCTTCTACTGAGAGTGTCATTGTAATGAAGAGCGTTGACAGGAAATGCAAGAGAGATACGTTGGAGGGAGAGGGGAAACTGTGGAACCCAAACCTTTCTCTAGGGAGAGAAAAAAGAAAATTTGTATACAAATGAGGAAAGCATGTCCCATGCTCATGTCATGTAACTCAAAATGTAAGACAGTAACTGAAGTTGTATGTCGATGTAGATAATTGTAGTTCCCTCCAGGGCGGTTTGATAAAGACAGATGACAATTCTAAATGGTGAACATACTCTGAAATGAGGCAAGGACGCCTGTAAGAAGTTTTGATGCCTCGTAGGCATTGATGGCCTAACAAATTCAGAGGTCATTGGATGGTATAAAACAACTGCAATAATCGCATGGCAAGACCCATTGTAACATGAGATTTTTCTAAATTTGAATGTTATGGGGGTCAACGAAATCAAAGAGAAATGATGATTCTCTCTGTGTCGTCTGAGGCTCCTCATTGTGAAGGTAATGAGAGCCAAGATATTTATGCCCTTCTGTAAACTGTGTTGATGTCGACAGAAAGGGAGAGGCGACTCCAAGAAGAGAAGGGATTTGTGAAATCCAAGGAAATGAGATCAGGGACTAATAGGGAACATGAACGAAGTCAAGATGCAGTGAGACTCAAGACTTCCCTTGGTTGGGGTATGGGGTTAAATTGTGCCAGAAGTTGGACAAAGTGAACAAACTCAGAGATCATGGGTACATGGGCTTTGGAATACTTAGGGTTCGTGAATGATGTTGGAATGAAACAAGGAGAGTGGATTCCCCAACCAAGGGCGACATGGGTTTCATTTCCAGAAAAAAGAAGGTCATCAAGGGTGACGACAAAAAGATAAGTAAATGTTGGAAACAAAGGATTTTTACAATTACCAAATAAAAAAATAATAATTTAGGATGAGTGTACAAATACAGAAATGGGTGCCCGAGTGTGAGATGGCTTGGCCTGTGAGGGCGCAATTTGCGAAGAGAACTAGTAGAGGGTGGGTGACCCATGGGTGGTTTTTTGTATGAGGTAAATGAATGGAGAGAAATCTATGGATGGGAAAACTGATGGTGTATGAGATGGAGGGATAATAATACTACGGAGGTGTAGTCAAATAGAACCGTGATGAGATAACCTGGGAGTCCACTAGGAAAGCTAGAAATATGATGAGAAGAAGTATGTGGTTGATTCTCGGAAGTGCATAAAACTATCGTGACTCCCATCCCTAGAGGGTGAAAGCAACATGAGTGTCGATTTGCCAAGGGGAACTATGAATGGGACCACTCATGTGAGGGAGATTACTACTGGGTGACAGTACCAGAATCCAGCAGAGGTGATGGTATTGCAGATCCAGATGTAAGAATCCTAAAGGTAAACATTGGAGGGTGTGACTGGGAGATGAAATTGATTTTCATAGGGAATAATTACATGTCAGTGTCGAACATATACCTGAAGAGGTTGCACCGTTTGTGATAACCAAGTACCTGCACACATAAAAACCAAATACCCGACATGAACAATATCTGATGATAAAGAAAATATAACAGTTATATGATAATTTTGAACATAAGCATGCGTCCCTGGAAGTGATGTGAGAAAAATGATCCCCCAGAGCCAATTTCAGATGGTGACCCAGGGAACGTGACTGCAGAGATGGTGGGACCATGATCCTGTGGTTGAAGATGGATCGAGAAACAGAGGCTTTGGGCTCGTGTAACTGAGTGTGGAAGTTTGGAAAAAGGGACTATATATGGCTGGTGGGGCCACAATGCCACCTCATTCGTACGCCCATCATCCCCTAGTTGGAAGAGGACTCCTGCTACTGAAATGGTTGAGGCTGACAAGTAGAGGATGTAGTTGTGATCATAGTCTGGAGGACTAAACAAATGGGCATTGGATAGAGCCTCTTTTAAATCATCAAAAGCGATTTGAGCATGTTCATCCCATCGAAATGGGATATCATGACGCAATAGGTGGAGGAAACCATGCGCGCAGGTGGCATAATCTAGGACAAAGCAACATAAAAAGTTAGCTTTACCTTGTAGGCTCTACAGTTGGCGTAAATTCCTAGGTGGTGGAATTTATGTGATAGCTTGGACCTTGAGGGGGGCCACCGTGATGCCGTGTTGGGAGACAATGAACCCAAGAAGGCGTCCGGTGGTGACGCAAAATACACACTTGAAATGTAGCACTTGCATTTTTTGGTCCAAAAGGCATGACACGATAAGAAAAAGTACCCCATGGGGTAGTAAAAGCGGTTTTATACTGATCTGCTGGATGGATTTGGATTTGATTGTAGCCAGAGAATCCATCCATCAAGGACAATGCCTCGTGGCCAGCATAGTCATCGATAATTTGGTCGATGAAAGGGATTGGAAAGTTGTCTTTGGGACAAGCATGGTTGAGATCGCAAAAGTCGGTGCAGACGCGAATAGTGCCCTATTTTTTATTAATGGGGATGGGGTTGGAAACCCATGAGGTATATGCAATGGGGTAAATGAACCCAGCAACGCATAACTTGTCGATTTTGGCTTTGATAGCCGCATCTTTGGATGGGTGAAGTGGGTGCTTCTTTTGACGAACTGGGGCGACAGCTATCCATGTGTCGATGAGATGTTCAACTATAGAAGGATTGAGGTTGGGCATCTTCATATATGACCAGGAAAAAATATCTCAGTATTCCTGAAAGAGATATTTGTAATTTGTAAGTTCCTCAGGGGAGCATGCGGCGCCAATGGTGATTTCTTCTATGATTCTTGGTTTGATGGAAATGTCGATTTTGACGGTGGGGGAGATATTGTCCATGTTGCCTTCCTCAAAATAATTTGGGGCAGGGATAGGGTTGTTGAACCAATCTATGAAGGAATGAAATCCTTGTTTTCTATTGCACATATAGAGGCTTGGCTAGGAGGGTCAAAGGCTTCCTGTGAGAGAAAAAGAACGCGATGATGGAGTGCATTCCATGGGTAGTTGGGGGTAGTGAGTTCCTCCAGGATATCTTCATCGTAGTGGAAAATGTGAGAATATAGTGGATCCGGGGAGGTGACATTGGGGATTGTCATGGTGTGGGTGTCCTCAAGTGGCGAAGATGTAGAGTAGATATCTCATACATGGTGTGATGGCGCGCTTGACATAAACCAAATGTCCAGATACTATAGGTGATAAACTTTGGTAGGGGGTAATATTCTGTGTGGGAAATGAATCAGAGAATTGGGAGGATTTGGGGGAATATCCTCATACATTCTATCTATGAACCATGGAGGGGTGGGAAGTGACTCAGGTTCATAGGAGGTGATGTTGACAGTATCTAGAGAGGGCAGGACCTGTGGTGAGGTGGTCGGATGTGGTTGAATAGGGGTTGAATGATGACCTTTGTATGCCACAATCAAAGGACATCGGTATGTGAAGTGAGAAAGTGAGTCACAGAGACTGCAAGGGCATCTCATCTATTCAGAGACTGAGGTGGAGACATAATGAATGTCAGTGACGTGAGTACCAGAAAGTGGTTGTGGAGAGGGCTCTTGTTGAACGTTTTGGTGTACTGCAGTTAGAGTCTGGCGAAACTAAGGTAGAGTTGGGCAATGATGAGTGTAGTAGCCATATTCTGAACAGATGGCACAAGTGAATTTGGTTCACAACCCTTTACTTCCTATAGTGGAGGATGCAGTAGTAGTACTAGATGTGCTTGGTGTTGGTTGTGGAGCTTGATTATCTTCCTAATTTAGAGGTCCTTGCTTTCAGTCGTGTTTATACCCCATGAAGACTTTACACCCCAGAATTATGTACACTCTTCCATGCGGGGAAGTGCAGAGGGGGGTTACCCCCTCTGCGGTGTTCGGGAGGGATATCCCCCCGGTTGGGAAGTCCGGGGGCAGCGTCCCCCGATGGGGGTTCGAGGGAGACTCCGCTGAAGGAAAAATTTCCTTGTAAATGTATATTGTAATTTCCTTGTAAACCTAGACCATTCAATATAAGGTCGCAGATCTAACGGTAGAAATTATGTTAGGGTTCTTTTATCTAGAAGGAAACCCTCTGTTATGAGGGAAATGTTTTGCAGCTAAGTATGTGAATGAATATTGTATTCTGAGATAGGGAGACTGTGAGAGAATGAAGAGGAAGTTACAGCGAGTTTGTTGTAGGTTGTATCCCTTTGATTGCTAGATAATAATAAAGGAAGGACCTGGAAATTTTTTTGGTGGACGTAGCCCACACTAGGTGAACCACGTATATCTATATCTCTATTGTATTTTGTATCTTCTGTATTTTATTTCTGCATTTGTTTTATTTTATTGCTCTGTGATCCTATTTTTCTAACACTTGGTGAAGCTGCGAGCGATGTGATTTCTCGAGCGAGTTGGATTAGATTGTGTAACTCAGGAAGAGAAGGACATCTATTAGTGGGGCATCCCTCTCTATTGCATAGTGTGCAAGGAGGTTGAACTCAGGGAGGAAGTGGAGTTATGGGATCTTTCTTCTTCCACCTGCCCTGAGTCGTGGCAGTAGTGCTTGTAATTGGGGGTGAGGGTGGTGCGGTCGAAGCTTGCACTGGAATCTTCATCGGGATTCCCTCTAACTTAGGAGGGAGAGATGGTTGAAGAACCATTGCGGGTGGGTGTAGATACCATATAGGGATGGAAAGCACCATGTTAGGAAGGGTAAGCGTCATGGCTACCTGAAATGATTGAACCCGAGGTGGGCGGTAAAAGAAGGGAATTTGAGTAATGGCTTGAGGGATTGTCTCCCATACCGGTATTTTCCCATGGACGGGGGGGGATCAAGGATAATTGGTGTAGTAGGGTTCTCAAGGAATTCATGAGGTAATATCTCTTCAAATGGTGGAACATCAAGGTGTGGAGAGGCCTCAGTGGGAGGTATGGTGTCCCCGGTGTCGGTTCCATTAGAAGATACGACACAAACTTGTGTTGAAGGGTTTATGAGAGGTGGTGCTCCATGGTATACCCCCAGTAAGCATGGGTCCTTGAAAACTCTGGGGGCCATTTCAATGAGGGAATAAACATCTAAGATAGTGCGGACAAAAGGCAAGACGTTTGTCGATGTTGGCGGAATGGTTAGGCTCATAATGTGTAATGTGGTCGATGGTGATGATTTTTCCATTATGGGGGAACATCATCGTTTGAAACACAGAAGAGGCTACTTCCTTCATGACATACATGTAGCTATGTCCAAACAATATATTTTAATCGAGTGAGGTGTTGATAACCTTAATTTCGATGAGGATGGTCTTTCCCCCAAGTTCGACGAGGACATTTTGGAAGAGCCCTTCAGGGGAGGATGGTTGACCATTATAGGCTCTCAAGGTGATGGAGGATGGTATTAGCTCAGGGGAGCCAAGTTTTTTCCATACATTTTTGGACATGATGCATGTGGATGCACCTTCATCGATGATACATCGATGAACCGTGATGTTTCAAATCTTGACTGGTATCTGGAAAGATACCAGAGCGGGGAGACGTGGTTCTCCGCTATCTAGATCAAATGTGATGAGTCTAGTATCAGCTGGGTCAACTGCCCCCAAGGTGGAGTGTAAGGATTTCCAATAAGTTGGAAAGGTTTGGAGGACATCCAATAAATACATGGTTGCAGGAGATGGTGTCAAGTCATCGACTAGACTATAATTGTGTGTTTCCCTAGCCTGAGGGTTATTGACGTTCTGTCGTAATGGAATGCAAGGTATATGAATGGTTGGTTCAGTATTAGGGCATGGAATCATCAAGGGTTGTCATGTTGTAGCTGGAGTTTCTTCCGAGGTGGTTGGAGTATATTCAGAGGGCATGTCGTATTGATGATCACACGTTTGAAGAAGAATTTATTCTTTTCTAGTGAGGAGGATATTGCGCTCCGTCGGGTTTCCAGGGTGGATGGGCCCTGGGTTTTGATACTGCTCCATTTGTGATGGGGTGGGGTGTACCTCTTGTTGGGTATTCATCACACCTTGGTGTGGAATAGGGTTTTGCAACACGACCAGGGGTGGATTTTGCAAGTACTGTTGTGGAGCCTGCTGAAGGGTAGGTGGTGTTGGAGGACGTGGCACGTTCATTGATTCTTTCATCTGTTTGAAGTCGGAAATTTGGAGTCAATAGTGAGTATAATGTCCATACTCACCGCAAAGAGTGCAGGGGAAGTTTCTCCTAAGATTTTTATTGTTGTTCTTCCCTTGGTGTTTGTTGTGATTGTCCCTTTGGGGGTTCTGGTTACCTTGATTCTAGTTGTCCCCAACAGGTTGGTTTTGTTGGGGGTTATTTTCGCATGGTCTCGGGTTATTATTGTTTTGGCATTTTCCTTTCTTCTTGCAATTATTTGGCTGATGGGATAGATTTTCCATATTCAATTGATCAAAAGTATGAAGTTGTTGTATGGGAGAGGGATGAACAAAGTTAACGTCGGCATGTGTTTTCCCATGTGGAGGAGCCACGGGCTGTGGGGGATTAGAAAATGGAAAATATGGATTGTTTTCTGGCAAAAATCCATAGGGCTCATAGGAAGGTGAAGTGTTTTCACTAGTGCCTAGGTTATATGTTGAGGTAGAAGGGGAACCTGAACTTGGTTGAGAGGCCTGGAACATCATGGGTGCTAGCAAGGGTCCACTCAAAAGGATATGGCTATTGGTAAGGGGGAGGAGGGTACTAAGATGGCCCTCCATATGGTTGTGGATATTGAGGTGCACCATACATAGGTGGTGGTTGACTGTAAGGGTTGTGGTGTCGCGTGGTACCAATCAACCCATCTGTAGCGTGAGACATTCCAGGTTTGTCCTAGCCAAATGGTATGGGTTTGGGTGCATCAGGTAATATTGCGTATAAGTAACCTGATTGAGCGTAAATGAGGTCAAACTATTGGGATTTTTTAATGGATTCCTCTTCGGATTGGGGGAAGGTGGATTCCACATCTTTGGAAAGTATAGAGACGAGTGATTTTAGAAACCAATCGAGACGTTGTTCTTTGGTGGTTTCTGCTTTACATAAACTATGTCATCAACACCATTCATGGATGTGGTCAGAAATATGCATAGATGAGGTTTGTTTAGACTCGGAGAGAAGTTCCAAACCAGTGTCATGACAAACTGGTAGTTGAAAAAAGGCCAAAAAGGCTTTGGCCAAGGATTCAAAATTCACACGGGACCCTGATTTTTCGTCCACATGTAATTTGATTGATGGACCAATGAGTGTTCTTTTAAATAACCTTAAGTGGATAGAGTCATCCATAATGTTGTTTGAAGAGCACCATAAGTGGAAGGTCATAACACGGTTGACGGGATCTTCCCCTGGTTTTCCTTCAAATTTTGGAATATATGAAGGTAGTTTGGTAGGCATATTGGGCCATGTGGGGTCATGTAAAATGGGATCATTCGTGAGTTTAGTCAAATCAGGAATGTTGAGAGATTCCAAGTATAGAATAGGGGAATTTGTTGGAGGATTAGTTCCATCCATTGTGTGAGTAGGTAGTGGACCTAACCCTTGGAAGATATTTGGTGGGGTTGTACTTCTTCCTTGAGAAGAAGTTTGATCGTCGCCTCCTTGTGAAGGACAGCTAGAGGATGGATGTCCTTGGGATTTGAACCCAAGCAAAGTGGAACCAAGTAAAGTTGATCCAAAAATAGTGTCACTCACAGGGGTGTGAGATGGTTGAGCCGGTGAATCGGCAAGACTAGGAACTCCTCCTAGAATAGGAGGGATATTTTGCAAGCATCTGGAACGATGGGGATTTTGTGGGTCCCCTATGATGTCCGACTAGCAAAGTGAATGTGTGAAAATGGTGATGAGCGAAATAAATGAACAAATATTTGTATAATTTGTACCTTCACAAGATAATATAACTCATAATTGCATGTAATCAAATGAGCATCATACATAAATCAATTGTAAATAAGCATACATGTGGATAGATGGATTTTGTCCACGTGGGGGAACAAATAAAACAAATGCATGTGTCCTCAAAAGATGTATTGTCCTTCCTCTCAAATAACACTAGACCTTCCAAGAGAACTAAACAGTGAGGTATGAAGCCACCAGAAGAGGAACTAGTGAAGGATAAAATAATCATTTATAATGAGGGGTACAGGTGCATATCCCAAAAGAGCTGGCGATATTTCCCAATAGCCACACAAAATTTGATCAAGGTGCAATTGCAGCCCACAATTTCCACCTGGGTAGATGTCCTAAATTTGGTCACTAAGTACCTCGTTCAAAGTGCGCCATTTAGATTTCCAGCGTCAGAAATGGGTCACGAGTTGGATCCCTTCCAAGAGTTGGGTGACTCAAGGGGGGACGCACAAAAAACCGGACCTCGGCCTTAGACCCTTCATGGGTATCTCCCTACCTTATGGTGTAGGAACACTTGAGTTGGAGGATTTGAAAGTTCCCTATTTGTCAACTTCTAATGTTTGAAAATGTGAGAACTAGATAACAGGGGGTTATTTGGATGCCTACACCCGAGATCCTACCTAGACTAAACATTTATTTTGGCACCTCCTGTAGAGGAAAACTTAGTGAGTTTTTAGAAAAGTTTTGGATGTGGTGGGCTAAGAGATTGGGGGTGTGAACCAATCTCGTTTTGAATTAAGTGGGTGTGGATAATTTCTTCAAGAAACAGTGGGACATTTCGGATTTCCTTTGGAGAAAACCTACTTCAACCTCCACAATTCAAGATGGAAATTATGTGAGTGAGGAGTGACTTTGTGTGTGAGCAAGTGAAAGAGTGTGCCAGATTTTAATAAGTTAGGTGTGAATTTGCAACATGTGGACTTCATGTGGTCCTTACAAATCTGTGTTACCTAGCTTACCAAGTGTCATTGGTCCTTACAAAATTTAAAATCCCTAAAGAACTAGCATGTGGACATATGGGTCCTTACCAATCCTTTAAACTCCCTAATGTTGTTTATACTAAGAAATCTTGAAAAAAATATCCTATATTTCAAGCATGTATGGGCCCTTACAACTTTAATATGATTTCAAAAAGAAACTAAGAGGAGCCCTAGGGGGGCTTTGTCCTCTCCTAAAGATTTTTTGTTAAGAGAGATGAAATGTCTCCTTAACCACCTTTCTGATTCTCAAGATCATTTTATGGTGCAAGAGAAGAGCATACTCAATGATTAAAGTTAATTTATGGTCCCAATGTAAGTGTTGTTATATGTGATAGCAATAATCTCAACTTACATTTTACAAACAAAACAAGTCATCCATGTGGCAACCAAAAAAAAAGAGGAGAATACTTGGTTCTTTTTACCCCCTAAGTGCCTATGTTTATCTAACCTTTCAAATGGGAAAGGAGTCTAAGTGGAGTGCATGGGCATTCCAAATTGTATGAAAACAAGAATTCGAAGGCTAGGGGCCTTCAAATCATCACAAAATACCCTTACAATTTTGAAAATCTGGAAATGTGAGCGGGTTACAATTCTGACAGAGGCGCAGTGGACGCACAGTGCGCAGAATTCGTAGAGAAAAGAATCCTTTTGGGTGCATAGTGTGCTAACTGTGCATCTGTGGAATGGAATACCCGTGCACTTTCCGATACGCGTCGGGGGGGATTTTTTTGAGTGAATTTCTCCTCCTCCAACTCAAAATTTGGCTTTTGACAGGTAAGGATGGGTCGGATTTGGTACATACAAAAGAAATTGATTAAAAAGGAGTACTCTCTAAGCCCAAATAGGGTGGAATTTGATACCTTATCCCCAGTATGGTCATCAATTTGGTGTGCTCGTTTCGTCACTTATGTGAGCAAAACAATGGCACTTGCATGCCTAGTTGGTCCTGCTAGACAAGACAGAAGTTTGTGTGTGTTAAACAAGCCAAACACATGTAATAAACAAATAAACAAACTAAAAAAACTAAAGAAATAAAAACTAGAATGCATAAGAAACTTAGAACCATAAACAGTCAACCAATGACCAAGATTATGCCACCAATGGATAACTATATTAGTTGGAAAAACATCATAGAGAAAAATGAGGACTTATGAGTCACCTCTTCCTCCTTAGGAGGGATCTTGAGTTCCCTAATGGAGATGTCTTCTTACAATGGAAGAAAAATGGAAAATGATGAAGAAAATCAATGCATATTCCCTTAAGAGGTGAGTGGAATGGCCTAATGCAATGGTGCTTGAACACTCCGAGGAGAAAAGAGGATTCTCAAGGGATAATTGAGGCAACATAAAAATACTATGAATATCTTGCTTTCTTAATTCACCCATGGCTTCCATTTATAGCATTTATTCAAGGCAAAATTAAATTGGTTCTTAGTGTGAACAAAGGGCCCTTTAGGGCACCCTTTGGTCCTTGACCATCCCCCTATTCGGATTTTTCTCAGATATAGAGGTCAAATCAAGTTGGCAGATGGTACATAAGTGGTTTGGGGGACGACAAGAACCATAAATGCATCGTTCACAGGAGTGTGTGGCTTTTCTCGTACGCAGTCGCGCATCTAGCACATTGTGCTCTCTAGGGGCTTTGTTGGCCTGTGCACTGTGCGCGCGCTTCCTTTAGTGAGTTTGCGCATGTCAATTTTTTCCCAATTGTATATTTTTTTCCTTTTGAAATGCATTTTAATGATGCAGGTGAACTAATTGTTGTTGGCATTGTTGTATTTATGTAACCATTTGCATGCAATGTTACGGATGAATTTCAGTGATAACATCTGTGTCGTCTTGGTTGAACGTTTTCTATCTGTTTGCCTACTTTCTACCTTGTTTCAAAAAGAAAAAAATATATTTGTATTCCTGTGCTTATTTTCTTTTGTAAACGAATTTAAAAAAAAAAAAAATATATTGTTTGTTTATTGCTCGTTTCTTGAACCCTTGCCTTTCATATTTGAAAGAAAAGAAGTAGTTACTTATCATTTTGGTAGTTATATTATACTTTGGTAGTGGTAACCTTTTTATCTAAAAATAAAAGAATTCAGTAGTACAAGTTTTTCATCCTGGCATGCATTTTCATCTTGAGGTGTTCTAAATCTTTTACTCAAACTCTTGTTTTCATCCAAAAAATAAAATAATTCATTGCATAAGCATTGTTTCATCTATTTTGATTTGAAGAAATTGATGGTGTGTTCTTATATTGCATTTATTTTGGAGTCGGTCTAAAATGTCACCAAAATTTCATCGGCACCCCTTTAGAGTCAAAACATCCTATTAAAATGAGCGCATAACTAAAACTTATAAGATACTTTCATTTTTCTAGGGTAAACCAACATGTTTAGGCTAGGGCCTTGGCATAGGTTGGAGAGTAAATTTCTCCAAGGCCACTAAACAAACATAAGTGTCTCAGATAGGAAGTGTAGAACCCAGTTTTTGTATAGGTTGGTCGGGAAGCTCCTCTAACACAATATTTAAACACGAGGTCACGTAAGGAATAGCTGAGGATATTCCCCTCCAAAGTTGGAATGAACGTAGTGGAAATATTGTGTATTGGGGGTTTCAATTGTACCCATACCTCCATGATAGGTGGTGCTTTTGAGGCTTCAGTATTTGCTACCCTGCCCACACTTTCAATCCCGACTGTCGACTGTACCCCCCGAGCTCTGACTATGAGATAGTATCCATATTTTATCTTCCTAGGTAAACCACAAGGTGACTCTCTGGTTTTGTCATAATACCTGGGGAATATTTTGTATCATGCACGTTTGTACTGTTGGAGGGTGCCCCACGAAGAGTGGGTACTTACATAGATAATGGTGATTTGTGGAGGTCAATATAATTTCTTCTCATACCTTTGTTTGTTGGTCCATAGGACTTAATAAACTCATGCCTTCATTCGAACGGATCAAAGCCTACTTTGTTATTTTTCTAGTCCAAATACTTAATCCACTTGAGTCGGAATTTTGACATATTTGTTTGTGTCTATTTTATCTTTAGGGACTTTTTTAGAAATGTGTTTGGTGAAGGTAGTTTAACCTTAGGCAGGCGATTCAATTGTCACCGAGATCTGAACACTCAAAGTGGCCAACTTACCTAATTAGTTGATGAAAATAGAAGCTCTTATGCCTATTTATCAGTCTTATAGTCAACATTCCATCCTTCTGCTGATTTATTTCATATGCCGCAACATTATCAACAACACTTGCAAACATGCAAGCATTCTCACTTTATGGTTGTCCCAACCAGCCATAAAAATACTTGCTGCTACAGTAATTGCAGCAATTTATTTCTTCCTGAATCATGTTTCCTTTTTTATCCCGGAAGTTTTCCACTCTTCTGGATTCCTGAATCTTCATGTGCTCTTCATTGTAACCAATGTGCATGATTCTTTCTAATCTGAGCCCTTTCTAGTCAAATCATCTTGGATGGCTATGCTTTTCCATCCAAATACTAAACTGATATTAACCTTCATCTTTTATGTACTTCCTGGATTCATCTATCCCAACTCATACTTCGATGAATTATAATCCCAATCATGTTGTCCTATAGACTATGGATCTTCAACATCCATTTATTTTTCAAACTGAACTATCCCATCTCTTCCTTCACTAAATAATTTAGTATTTGAGTGTTCTTGCATTCTTCTCCACTCCTTGCAAACTAGCCTCAAACTTGGCTTGCATAGCCAATCTCTTATCATATTGTAGGGATGAACATATGCCTCCTTCCCTGGCTGCATAGAATTAATGGTTTTTTAGTTCTCATGGTTTTTGAGTTGCTAAAAACCTTCTTATAGGACTGCATGCAATTAAAATATACACACATAGAACTCTTGTGGAAGCATTATATATAGAACGTAAACATTGAAATACATCTTTAAATGCACAGATTCATATTGAAATAATAGTAAATGCATACATGCAACATATACAAGAAATACCCATAAATATAAACACAGTTATAAATCATACACGTGATAATCCATAAAAATAAACACTGAAATAATAATGCAACATGTAAATTTATCACACAGTTGACACTTAACTTGGTATGATGCATGTATTCCTTCCACAAACCTCCCAGCCTTCTACCACATTGTTCATCACTCTCAACAGTGAATCACCCCCGAGATGGGACTAAACTCCACCCGGGTAAAGGGTTCCTAACCAAGCTAATGGCTCATGGAAAACAGGAAAGACTCTGTCATAGGTGCCTACTCAAACTAATAGCCTACAGTATCCCATTCCCCACATGCATGTCCCACCCCAGGAAGTGTGCCCCTTCTCTGCTCAGCAGTCCTTCGGCTGCCCCACTTTCCTTCCAGAGCTTCAACAACAGGCCGGACAGGAAGTCTCAGAGCACTGTAGTTGTAGTATAGCACCTTCAGGAAATCAATTCCCAACAATTCTCTCACCTAGAGAGAAATTTCTCACGGGCCTGATAAGCCGCCTCTTAAATATCCCACGGGCCTAACAACCCGCTTCTTCAGTATCCCACGGGCCTGACAACCCGCTTCTTCAGTCCAAATCCCTAGCTAACCAACTACACAAACCTATATGGCCATGGATACAAGCTCCGGTACAGTGACAAAAAGTATGGAGGATAACTCACTGCGTGAGTGAAAATGGTCATGGCCTCATGGTTGAATGATGGAAGGAATGAATAGTCTGCATGATGGAAAATATGATAGGAAATGAACTAAGTCCCAACAATATGTATGCATGTCCCCAACTTGACACTTGTCATGTTGGGAGCTACTTTGGCCCACTTGTCCCCAACTTTAGAACTTAGGAGAAAATAATTATCCATACTTTATACTATAAGAAATATTAATATAATATTCATTTTTGGCTTAAGCTCCCTAGATTATCCATTTCCTTAACTTTTAGGCCCCTCCCTTTCCCAAACCATTGGAGTTTAGTCCCCCATCTCTTTTATCGTGGTCGGTCTATGTGCAACGATGTATTTTATATTTATTATGAGACATATACAAAAATAGGTGCACTGGCCTTTAACATCTAGGCTCTCCAGCCTAATCAAAACATAAGTATCCTAGCTTATAATAACTTGCTCACCAACCTATAAAACACAACATATACAAAAAGGCTCGTTGGCCTCACAATCGCGTGCACTAAAAATGTTGTGCACGGTATCCGAGAATGTGCCCATTTCTTCATTTTACTGTGTAGTACATGCATGCACTACACCATGGAAGATCCATGCCAAAAATATATGAAACAACTCACCAGCTTAAGTACATTATTACATTTACAGTTGGGGTTCAACCTGGGGATATTACAGGTTCTTCTGGTTGAATTGTTGTGGTCGCGACAGTAGCAATAGGGTCTACATCGATGATCTATCCATTTTCAATATTTTCTGGATCATATTTTGAATCAGGGTTCAGATCCTTGTCTTTGACCTCAGCCACCAATGATTGTTTCGAGCGACATTCATCAGTGTTGTGCCAGGGGATTTTGTGGAAGTTGCACCACTTCCCAATGTCATTCTTCATCTTTCCTTTACCCTTCTTTTTTTGTGTCTTGTGTTATCACTATAACAATTTCTATGAGAAATCCAGTTTCCAAGCCTTAGCGAGGCACTAAACTAATGTGGAAGCATGATAAATTGGAAGACAGGGCCAAATACAACGGGAGGAGACTAAAGCTAGCGGGAGTGCAAAGTTGATGGGACCTAGTGGGCCACAGATCTCAGGCACCGCAGATCAACAGTGAGGGATCATATCGGACGGAGAACTATTGCGGAGGTTAATTATTGAATGTTGGCCGATAAGAATACAGTGGTTTCGACTCGGGACCATGTGGCACCAACGGATGCATTTCGGGGAGAAACGAAGTCTATCCCAAACCGCTTTGCCTCATCCCTGAAATTTATGAAAGACAAGTGCTACAGATACTTCTGCGAAATGGATAGCGAAAGTAATTTAAGGGTTAAACCATTTGCAGACGAATATGATCAGTTTCACGTATATCAGTTTTCAAGTCTCAATTTCCAGATTTCAAGTGATTTTGACCAGTCTTCTTCCGAGGTGAATTCTGGGAAAACCAGAGAACGTTTTGAGAAACCAAAAGAGATTTATATTCAACACGGGCCAAAGAACAATAACCTCTCCCATATTTCCCATAGTTGTTACATATTGGAAGAATCGAGTACATCTTGGATCCTTACATTTCTGGATTCAAGATTTTCTTATGGGAAGACATCTTTTTCAAATGCAAATCCCGGATAGATGGAGAAAAATTTCACAAAACCGAGAGTTTTTATCTCAAGACAATATGATATACAAAAACTTCCCCCAGATTTTACACAGGTGTCATGGATTGGGAGATTCGAATAAATTTTTGAACCCTCTTTTTTGGTTTTCATGATTTCCTATTCGAGACATGTTTTTGCGGCACGTGTTCCGGCTAGTTGGAGATGAATTTGGAGAAACTGAGAGAGGTTTTTATTCATAATGATCTTATCTACAAAAATCCTTCTCATATTTTACACAACTATTATGGTTTGAGAATTACAGGTGGCGTTGTGAAGCTTATTTTTTCTTGTAAACAGTTTCCAAACGAAACGTTTCTTTATTTGTAACTAGTTTGGAAACAAAAGGACTCAATGTTTGTATAAATGTTGAGAGTTGTGAATGTATTAGTGTTGGAATAAGTGCAAGGGACCTTTTAGTTGTTTCTGAACTCAATTGTAATTTTCTGGAGCTGAATTGAATGCATATGCAGAAGCTTTTGAAGTCTCTATGAAAATATTCTAATGGTGGTGATATGAGTTTTGTCTTCTCTCATTATATGTATTTCCTGTGTTCTTTGATTCTGTTTACACCATCTTCTATTTAAATTGGATAGTTAAAAGCTCAGAATTCATCTTATGATGCTCTCATCTTAAACAATTTAAACTGTGTGCATTTATTCTTAACTAATTCAGAATTCATTTCAATAATGCTTTGATGCAGTTATTTGCTTTCTCCTCCCTCTTACACCCTTCTTAAATACAATTTATAACTCATATTCATTGCCTCATTTATCCTTTATCCTCTGGAGAGTTCTACTGGTCATTCATTTTTTTCATTCAATTTCATAATTTTGACTCCATAGCCCTAAGTGTTTGTCCACTTCCTTGCCAACAACTTTAGAAAAAACCCCAAAACAAACTAAATCTAGTCAATGATTTCCAAAGAAATATCAAGTGACATGAGAGATCCCTCTCTGCGTTAAGAAATCTAGTTCCCAACTCTAAAGTTGGTTGAAACAGTTACCTCTGTCGTTTTTCTATCAGTCGGACAAAATTTACAAAGTGTTAACATTTTGGCACCATTGTCGGGTATGAAATTGAAAAATATCCCCTGGGAAAGAACGACATGGTTGAGTTCTAAGGTTTGAGAGTAGCAGACACTTAGGCACATATTGGATGTATTCCTTCTCTGGTGACTCCACACATCAAAAAATTAATTTGAAGGTGATTCCACTGGTAGAAGAATCCAGAAATTTAAATTTTCACTTTTCACTCCACTCTCAATGCAGAATCCATCTTCCAAAACAGCATTGGCAACTCCATTTTTCAAAGATGAGTTCAATATATGCAAGGTATTCTCCCATGAATCGCTCTCACATTCCCGGTTTTCCAAATCGCATGCCTTGTGTAGATTGGAAAACATATCTACCAAAGTTCAAAGATCAAGAAGGAGATGATGTTGCCTTTCATTTGATAAAATTCCACATGCACATACATAGGGTAGGGGATAAATTGCCTCAATACTTCTTGATGAAGATGTTTATGGCAACCTTAGAAGAAGAAGCATGATCATGGTATGAAGGATTGCCATCTGCTAGTCTATTTTCCCTCGAAGATTTTTATTTAGTATTTTGTGTGAATTATACGGAAAGTTACCCATCTTTAGTTCTGGTTGAAAACTTCTATGGAAACTTTGACAATTTTATTCAACACATGGGGATTTATATTAATGGAGAATACTTAATGTATGATGAAATCAAATAATCCCTTTACGAACTAGCTTCTCATTAGGAAGAGCTAGTAGAGACCAGTTGTATTGGTACACAGGATCATTCTGAGAAAACATTAGTTTCTTCTTTGCTTGAAAATGAAACAAATCTGCATCATAATGTTGACAGTCAAGTTATATCCCATGAAATTAATGAAAATTTACAGCCTTGTCAGCCTTATTATAGTCAAAAGTATGGGGAGAATCATTCGAATTGTTTTTCAACTCATTCCTTTTCTAAAGACTTGTATCCTGAAGAAATTGGGGGAAATGAGGATATTGAAATTGTATGTGCAGAAAATCTAGGTAGTAAAACCATTAATAAATATAGCTACTCAAAGTTACAAGGAAATATCGAAGAAGAGTGGGTTGTTTTTGGTCTTTTGGATGTTGCAGAATCCATTCATGATTTCACATCTCTTGATTTGACATATTTAGAAATTTTAAAAAGCCAGGATGACATTCTTATTCAAGAACATGAAGGAGCATTTTGGGATTTTTCTCAAACACATGAGAATGTCCTTTCATCTAAATATTTCCAAGAGCACATAAAGCATGTATCTACTGGAGATGATGTGAAAAATGGTCATCTTGTTGCATGTCCATTTGAGAAGGGTAAATTAGATGAAAAAGATCCTTGTCTTTGGACTGATTTTAAAAAAGGGATAGTTTTACATGTTTTCAAAGACCCTTTTGACAGTAAGATGAAATCATCAGAGAAGATAGAATACCTATTGTTTAAGAATGCAAGGATAAAATGGGGTTTGTAGTTTGATTTATCATTTGTCGAGTTCTTTTTTCTATCTGGAGGAGCTAAAAGCAAGTTGAAGTCAAAAATCCATTTACTTGACTGGCTTCATTGGAATTTTGAGATCACTTGATTCAACATTGGTNTTTATCATTTGTCGAGTTCTTTTTTCTATCTGGAGGAGCTAAAAGCAAGTTGAAGTCAAAAATCCATTTACTTGACTGGCTTCATTGGAATTTTGAGATCACTTGATTCAACATTGGTTTCAACAAGTATGGTAGGATCATTTGTATATAAATAAGCTTGAAGACCAAGCATTTTTGTTAGTTTTAGTTTGTACTTTAGCATGTGTGTTTTCAGTTTTCGGCAGCTATTGGTTTTCAGTTTCAACTTTTAGTGCATTTAGTTTTTGATGAAGGATTGGTATAGGTGTAGTCTTTGAGATGGGATCAATTGAATGGATCATGCTCTCGGTATACTTTTTTTGTCACCATGCAGGGAGGACGTCGTCTGTAGTTGGAGCTAGATATTGACACATGCAAAATTTAGAATTGTGGCATAAGAGAATTTTTTCTCTAAACAAAGCATCATTGGGTTCTTGGATTGTCCACATTAAATATTTGATTGAATTTGGGCAAAAAATTTCTTCATTATTGGGAAAATAAAAATTTTGGCTTTATTAAGCTGACTTTGGCTCTTATAGTCATTTTCTCCACCCTCGGGTTTATTACAGAGCCATAGTTCATTTTACCAAAATTATTGGGCCCGTAGGCCAAATCTTCACTTATCCAAGCCCTACAACTATTAAGATGAAGAAACTAAGTGTCATGCATCAAGTCACATGGAGGAGGAGCCCACAAGGGGCGCTAAGGGTGCACTATGCGTCGATAACACTTACAATCATCAGTGGATATAAATGAAATACTCTCATTTATATTCATCAGTGTGGGATAAACACCCACAGAACAATAAAAGGAGTGTCAGGATAGTTCGAGTGCTCATCCAAATATCAAATGCCTGGCATTCGACTAAGCGTTGTAGGTGTACACTGGAGGACGCATGAAGGTGTCAAATGTCTGACACTGCAAACCAAACTGATCTGAAATTATTACTATCATCATGAGCCTCCTCAGCGTCATCAGGTTGGTTGGAATCATGATAGTTCCCTGAAAAGCAGGCAAGAAGAGTCGAATTTGCAAATATAGATGGAATATTGATGCAGGAAGATTCAACTTTCTTCTCGATTTGATCGAAGTTGTAGAGGATGATCGATTGCAGGTGGAGGCAGTGTGGTATTGTCTACAACAGAGCACAAATTCTTTTGACTCTGCATATAAAAGCGCAAGCTCCTCTTCATAGTGTTGATGAACACACAGCACATTATAGGATAAGAGATGAGATTGGAGAATTTTGCTAGGTCGTCTTCCTTTCCAACTGTCTACGAGACCATCTTCATGAATTAATAGATTCCCAAGAGGCCTGAAATCTGGTTTCCTACCATTTCCTAAAAACTGCAATAGAGTGTACACCTGCGTGCGTTGTAGGTGTACACTAGAGGACTTACACAGGTGTAAAATCTTGTTCACACATCAACGTCCAAGCATCAACAAAATCAAGCGTCGGCCATAAGAAGCCTGTGTATCTGTCCATCATTTGTAAGGAGATTTTGTTTTTGTTTTCATGGATTTTGAAAAGAAATGAAATCCTTGGATATTGAAATTTGTTTTATGTGCACTCGATGAATGTGATATGTTAAGAAAGAAAAGGGAAAATGGAGACATCCATGGCCCATCCAGTTCATTCAGATTTTTGACAATGGCCTCCCCACCTGCTCATATCTTTTGAAAAGTTATGAAGAATAATTATTCACGACGTCGACTCTTACTACAACAGAATAGCTTTAATGCGGGAAAAACACTTCTCATCTAAAGAAGATACCATGTACTGGCATCAATCCAATTGAGTAAGAAGATTTCATTTTCGTTTTGTCCACAATCATTTTGTGTTGGAACCGTTGCAGAGATTCTTGGGAAGGAAGTCATATTTAAAATCCGTTGCGAGATCAAAGAGCACCTGGAGTTAACATGGAAGTTGGGATAAATGTTATACTTGTCAAATCTTGCATTTTGTAATGTATATGCATGATTTGTTGCAAAATTCATGTGGTGATCCGAGGCAAATAAAGTGTTTTAGTCGTCGACATTTCTAAATGTTGAGGTGTCGCTCACCATGGACAATTGCTATACAGAGCTAGATAATGGTGAACAGAGTTCCATTTTATCACAGCTGGATTGGTGCTCGTGTGTGATATTATTTAGCTGGATCTACACTGCTGATGTACTTCATGATTTAGTGTTGTATGTTACATCCATTATGATGGTCTTATTACCTGTTGATAAATACACAACAAACATGTTCAAAACTAAGACATTGAGTCGGAGCTAAAATATCTATTCACCATGAAAACAGAATCTACTCAAAGGATAACGCAAGATGAGTGCATAGCCATGTCAATCATCTGGGTGATTGATTGCAGGGACTCTACCGAGTATCCGAGGATTAATTAACAATGATATTTTACCGATGGATAATGGTGCAAGGTCAGAGAAGGGTACACACATGTTTTGGAAACAACCCAATGGATAAGCACTCGGTCTGCCATTATTTTCTACCTCACAGGGAGGAGAGCATCCCCATTTGGATCCCATGTTATCACTATAACAATTTGTTTGAGAAATCCAGTTTCTAATGCTTAGCGAGGCATTAAACTAATGCGGAAGCATGATAAACTAGAAAATAGGGCCAAATACAGTGGGAGGAGGCTAAAGCTAGTGGGAGTGCAGATTTGATGGGACTCGGTGGGCCACAGATCTCAGGCACTGTAGATCAATGGTCAGGGATCATATCGGGTGGAGAAATAGCGTGGAGGTTAATTCCTGAAAGCGGGACGATAAGAATACTATGGTTTCGACTCGGGACCACGTGGCACCACCAGATGCATTTCGGGGTGAAAAGAAATCTATCCCAAACCAATTTTCCTTGTCCTAGAAATTTCTGAAAGAAAATCACTACAGAGATATCTACGAAATGGCTAGAGAAAGTAAGTTGGGTGTTAAACCATTTGCAGACAAATTTTATGAGTTTCACGTATATCAGTTTTCAAGTCTCAGTTTCCATATTTCAAGTTATTTTGACCAATATTTTTCCGAGGTGAATCCCATGCAAATCAAAGCACGTCTTGAGAAACTGAAAGAGGTTTATATTCAGCATGGGCCAAAGAATAATAACCTCTCCCATATTACTCATAGTTGTCACATACTGGTAGAATCAAGGACATATTGGAGCCTTACATTTCCGAATTCAAGATTTTCTTGTGGGAAGACATCTTTTTGAAATGAAGATCCTAGAGAGATGGAGAAAAATTTCACAAAACCAAGAGAGGTTTTTTCTCAAGACAATATGATATACAAAATTTCCCCCAGATTTTACACAGGTGTCACGGATTGGGAGATTCGAAGAAATCTTTGAACCCTATTTTTCAGTTTTCATGATTTCTTGTTTGAGACATGCTTTTTTGGCACGTGTTCCAGCCAGTTGGAGATGAATTTGGAGAAACTGAGAGAGATTTTTCTTCATAATGATCTTATCTAAAAAAACCGTTCTCATATTTTACACATCTATTACAGTTTTAGAATTACAGGTGGCGTTGTGAAGCCTCTTTTTTCTTGTAAACAGTTTCCAAACAAAACTTTTTTTATTTGTAACCAGTTTGGAAATGAAAGGACTCGTTGTTTGTATAAATGTTAAGAGTTTTGAATGTATTAGTGTTGGCAGAAGTGCAAGGGAACCTTTTAGTTGTTTCTGAACTCAACTGTAATTTTCCGGAGCTGAATTGAATACATATGCAGAAGACTTTGAGGTCTCTATGAAAAGATTCTAATGGTGGTGATATGATTTTTTTCTTCTCTCATTGTATGTATTTCCTATGTTCTTTTATTCCGTTTACACCGTCTTCTATTTAAATTAGATAGTTAAAATCTCGAAATTCATCTTATGATGCTCTTAGCTTAAACAATTTAAACTGTGTGCATTTCTTCTTAACTAATTCAGAATTCATTTCAGTAATGCTCTGATGCAGTTATTTGTTTTCTCCTCCCTCTTAACCCCTTCTTAAATACAATTTATAACTCAGATTCATTACCTCATTTAGCCTTTATCCTCTAGAGAGTTCTACTGGCCAATCATTTTTTTCATTCAATTTCAGAATTTTGACTCCATAACCCTAAGTGTCCCTCCCCTTCCTTTCCAACAACTTTATAAAAATCCCCAAAACAAACTAATTCTAGCCAATGATTTCCAAAGAAATATCAAGTGACATGAGAGAGCAATATCTGAGTTGAGCAGACTAGTGCCCAACTCAAAAGTTTGTTGAAATAGTTACCTCTGTCGTTTTTCTATCAGCCAGACAAAATTTACCGTGTGCTAACATCATGGACTGGTTTTCGGGAGGATGTTGGTTAGGGTTGTCTTTACCATGCTTTTGTTGTTTCAGACTTGCATACCCAAACTCCCATTTGTTCTGGTGCCTAAACTTCTGCTCGATTTTGACAACATATTGATAGACAGCTCCCAATGATGAGATGTTTAGGAAATCCATTTCAGTTTGGATGTACCTATGGAGAGCCCCACGGTATTTCAGAACTAGGTTTCGCTCGGAGTCTTTGATACCCAGCTTAGTGCATAAGGTATGGAAAGTATATGTGAACTCTGACATTGTTTGTCTCTTCTCTTGATGCAGTGTGGTCCATCTCATGTACTAGTCTTCATAGTTATCAAAAGGGTAGTATTGTTCCTTGACCGCATCCACAAAAAAATATCAAGTGGACTCAGACCCATATATTCCAGATTCCTTTGTTCAACTTTTCTCCTAGTAAGTTTCCCACCAACGTTTGACATGGGGGAGAGACTTGAGGAGTGAAAAGGTGATATTTTCCCTATCGGAAAAATTGTGAACAGAGAAATAACCTTCTAGCAGATTCAACCATTTTTCTAAGGCATCTGTATCTATCTAACCTTCAAATACGGGAATATAAAAATTAACTTGTACCTTGAAGGGAGAGGTTCCTCCAAAGTGGTCTCTTGATGAATATTCCTATTTTTCTATCGGCAGGTGTTGAAGGAAGAGGAAACAATTATCCATCATTTCATCCCTCTGTCCCACGATACCTTGCTCAAGAAACAAGTTAAGAGAATATCTTTCTCCATCGTTTTTCTTTTCTTCCAGCATAGAGGGTTTCTTGGGCGAGCGAGAGCACTTTTCCTCAAGAGAGAAAAGTTCGAGACCCAACTTGCTATACTCGAACATGGTCGGGGACATGCACTAAAAAACGTCAAGATCAACATGTTTCGATACCACTGATCTAGATTATTTTCGGAACGAAATGAAAGTAGAGATATTACAATGAAATACACATAAACATTCCCAGAAACAGAAAAATACAACAATACATTATTTCTATTAATGAAAGAAATGTACAGAGACTATAAAAATACAGAGTACAAGACTCGCTAGAATGGTGGTAGCTTTATCTCTGAGAAGAGATGTGACAACTACGCTCATTCATAAGAAGATGATTACAATGAGCCTTTGAAGGCCTTTTTATGATAAACATGAATGCCAAAACCCTAGACATCCAAAAACCTAACCCTAGGAGATGAAGCGCCAAAAGTCATGTCAGCCCCGTTGAGGTAAGTTAGTACATTAACTTTCTGAGGTCGTAACTTTTGCATACGATCTCCGTTTTAGAAGTGTCATAGCCCCTTGGAAAGGTATTTTCGAAAACTATGCATTATTCCATCAAACTTTGACTTCGTCTATAGTTTGATTATGGAAATAAGGGAAAACACTATTTAGAGCCCCAAAACAGCCCTGGAAGTACAGAAAAATGTACTAACATGAAAACTTCTGAAATAATCTAGTTGGAATAGGTGGGAGGCCACCAATATCCACCTAGATTCTGCGTAGGGCTTCAGGATAGCCCCATAAGTGAAGAACCCACAATCACAAAGAAATGTCCCCATTACAAAGAAATGTGTTGAACTGAAAACACTCAATATGAGCCAGTTGGAAGTTGGAACAGGTGGGTGGCCACCAATATCCACCTAGATCACCCCTCTGATGGATATAAAGGAGTAGTAAACATGCTTAAATACTCAAAGCTAAATATGTAGACTTGTCGACAAGAAATCGGAATTATGATAACCCTGATTCGACAGAGAAGGCTAAGAAAAATTTAGACGATTAAGCCCCTCTCCACATAGAGAGGCCTGAGAAAGAAACGGTGCCACGCATACCTAATGGAGTTTACAGAAGGATGATACATAACCCTAATGCATGAGTCTCCCAGTTATTCAGTTGTGGGGGATTTGGCTCAGACGCCTTGTGCAATCTCCACTTTGGAGGTCCTCCAAATTTTCCCCTCACAACATACTGCATTGTTATCTTCCATAGAAGTTGTAGACTCTTCTAGTCAAGTTGTTATGAAGTTTTATGCTATTGATGTCAGACCACACCTTCCATAACACGTAGCCTTTCAGATAGGGGTTGTTTTCAACAATCTCTTAGTTAAGAGAACTTTCGTTGATGAAGGAGCTTCCACGTGCGTGATGTCTTTGTCATGCTATAAATCCATCAGTTCTCCTGAACTTACACCTTCTCCTACACTCTTGATTGTTTTCGATGGACGCTCGCTTCAGCCACATGTTATGATTCATTCATGCCAGTCATGCTAGGGGTAAAGTCTCTTTGTGTAGAGGTTGAAGTAGTCGACACGTCGCTCGACTATAATCTATTGTTAGAAAAAAGTTGGACCTACTCCATGACAGTTGTCGACTCAATAGTTTTTCGGATTACATGCTTTCCCCATGAAGGAATAATCATGAATATCGAACAGGTGGAGTCCAACTATTTTGACATGGAAGCTAATCAAGGGTATACTGTCCTTTGGATTGAAAACTCTCAAGCAGCCACTAAGAAAATCAGTTGTGGGATGTACCCTTCGCTAATGGGATCTTTTTATTTCCCCACACCGATTTCGTACGTTTGTGCTACTATGGTTAGTAGGGTCGCTTCGTTTATAAAGGCATATATACAGGACCTATGGACCCTTCCCTCACCATCTAGTATGGTTGAAGGTTGATTTCATGCCGAAATGTTCAAACCTTTGTTTGCAATAGAGATAGCTTATCCATCCATTCATTAGGCCACATTAGACCCAGATCAAACTCCAACAATCACTGAGGAGTATGATCTCTTTCCTGAGCCTATCTAGGCTCAGAACTCTTCAAACTCTCAAGACTATTTAAATATCATCTTACATTTAGACGAAGCAATTATTAAGGTGATGGTAGGAGATGAAAGGCCCTAGGAGGATTTGCATCATAGATTGTATTTCTTCCCTAAAATTAGTCAAGTTGAGAATGAAGAGTTTAAGTCAGTAGTTTTTGTAAGTGTTGATGGAGTAGTCAATCCCTTAGCTAGACATGATGTCTACGCCGAAGGAAACATGTCTAACATATCGAAAATGATCCTAGTCAACATTTCGAAGAATCTTGAAATTGTCGAAAACTTATTTATTGGACTGGAATGCTCACATGACGAGATCACTCAGTATACAACACTCTTTAAGGAATTTTGATATGTGTTCGCATGGTCTTACGAGGAAATGTCTGGCATTGATCCTTGAATATTTCAACATGATATTCAAACCTTTGAGAATGTAAAACTGGCTAGATAGAAGTTGATACCTGTGAACCCAAGAAAGGCAGCGGAAATCAAGGCAGAAGTTGAAAAGTTTCTCAACGCAGGCTTTATCTAACCTATTCCTCTGACGAAATGGCTCTCTAACCTTGTTCTTGTAGATAAGAAGTAGGGTATGATCCATGTTTGCATGGATTTTAGGGACTTGAATAAGGCATGTCCTCAAGACAACTTCCTGACACCATTCATTGATTAGATCTTGGATGAGTGTGCGGGGAGTAAGATATTCTCATTTCTGGATGGTTTTTCCAACTACAACCAAATTGAAAACTGTCTGGAAGACCAACACAAGACAGCCTTTATATTTCCTTGGGGTACGTTCTCTTACAGGAAAATTGTGTTTTGTCTTAAAAAAGTTGGTGCAACATTCCAGCGGGCCATGATGTTTTCCTTTCATGACTTGAAGCACATAGTGGAGGCATACTTAGACGATCTTATGGCTCACTCATGCAAGAGGGCCCAACATCTCTTACACCTTCGCTTAGTTTTTGAACGATGTTGTTTCTATAGGATCCGATTAAATCCACACAAGTGCATTTTTTGTGTGACCTCTGGTCGTCTTTTGGGATTCATCATTTCAAAAAAAGGGATCATGGTTGACCCTTTGAAGGTTCAGGTAATAACTCAGTTGCTTTCCCCGCGTATAGTCATACAATTTCAGATCCTACAAGGAAAGGCTAATTTCCTCAGGCGTTTTGTTCCGAACTATGCTAATATAACAAAGGGATTTATGTACCTTTTGAAGAAAGGGGTCCCATTCTGTTAGGAAGAATCCACGCAACGTTCTTTTTATGATTTGAAGAAAGTGTTGGTTTAGACTCCTTTGTTGAGTCCCCCTATTTACAATCGAGACTACTTGTTATATTTTGTAGTAGCTAAGTCTTTGATTGGCATGGTTCTAGTTTAGGAGGATGATGATCTCCAAGAGCACGTCATATATTACTTGAGTCGCACTCTCATGGGTCCTGAACTCAGATATTCCTATGTAGAGAAATTGGCGCTGGAAGCTTTTCATGTGGCTCCGACATTACATTCTATTATGAAAGACAATCGCCATCGCCTCGATCAATCAATTTCAATATATTTTGACTATGAGAATTATTGGTGAGAATTACAACAAGTGGATTGTTGTGCTTCAAGAGTTTATTTAGACTTTGCATCTAAAAAATCTAAGAAGTCTTTATTCTTTGTTGAGCTAATGTCAGAGTTTTCGGTATAAAACGAGGAAGGCGATATGATGGACTCATTTCCAGATGAGTACATTTTCCTCATCTCTTCATCCAATCTGTGGTATGGGGACATCCTTATATATCTCCAATCTTTGAAGTTCCTCTGAACTTATTGAGAGCCGAGCAGTGAAGGATCCTTCATACCGAGAAAAACTACCTCATTATCAATGAAAATTTGTATCAGCAAGGGGTGGACTCAATCCTTCGGCGTTGCTTAACTCTTGAAGAAGCAGAGGTTGTTTTGAATGACTAACATAGTAGAGAATGTGGTGGTCACTTGTCTGGGTTGGAAAAAACCCAAAAACAATTGTGCACAACATACTTTTGGCCTACAATCTTTAAAGATTGTGTTGAAGTGGTCAAGAAGTGTAATCCATGCCAAATTTTGACTAAGAAAATCCATGCACATCCTACTCCTAGTGGGGGGTTGATTTTATGAGTTTCCACCTGGCTTTGGCTAGGGGCATCGTTACATCATTGTAGTCGTCGACTACTTTACTAAGTGGATCGAGGCTATGCCAACTTTTTATAATGATGGGGAGACAACAACACTATTTATATTCAATCAGGTCATAGCTAGGTTCGGGGTTCCGAGAGAGATTGTCACTAACCATGGCAGACACTTCCATAACTACATGATGTCAGAGTTAGTATCAAAACTGGGGTTTAGGAAGGAACACTCGTCTCATTATTTTCCCTAGGATAACGGTCAAGTTGAATCCGTCAACAAGTCATTAAAAATAATACTGAGATGAACGATTAATTCAAATCGAACGAACTAGAACTTGATGCTTTACCTGGCCTTGTGGGATTATCGGACCTCGGTCAATACTTCCATTGGCTTCTCATCATTCCACCTCGTTCATGGAGTGGAAGCAACTTTTCCTATTGAATATGAAGTTCCTTCACTCAATATAGCAGTCAAGCTCCTTCCAGACACGACTCATCCTGAAGAATGTCTACTTTACGTTGAACATATCAATGAGAAACATCAAGATGAAGATTTAGCAAATGAAGTGCATAAGAAATGAGTCAAGTCCTAGTACGATAAGTAGGTCTATCCCAGGGTGTTCTTTGAGGGAGATATTTTTTTGGTCTACAACTAGGACAAGGATGCCTTCAGCTCAGGAAAGTTCAACCCCATGTGATCTGGTCCTTACGTCGTGCGACGGGTATTAGAGAAAGGATCCTATGAGCTTGTGGATTTTGAAGGAAATGTGTTGTCGGAGCCATGAAAAGGGATCTACTCGAAGAAGTACTATTCTTAGGCCTAAGAGCTTGATCATTAGCAATCTTTTATTTTATTGTTTATATTGTACGTATCTTTATTTACGTTTTTGGTCATTTTGTTGTGTTAGTAATTGATGTGCTTCTGTTGTGTTACAGATGCTCGAGGAGTCGTTGATTTACTTAGAATTTCTTGATGGCGTCAGTCGCCATAATCAACACCTACCATTCACTGCTTGGTTGATTTATTCTCCTTCTAGGCAGTTAGTTTCCATTGGAGGTGCATATCTCGGGGAAATTACCAACAATGTTGTTGCATATAGAATTGTTATTGAGATTTTGCTAGATGAATTATCGTATGGTATTTATCACCTTCAAGTGTTCATGGATTCACAATTGGTAGTTTTACAGCTAAATAGTGTATATCAAGTTCGTGATCCGATGCTATTACAGTTTTTCCTTAGGGTACGTCTTCTAGAACATTCTTTTGAGTTCAATACTTATGAGCATGTTCCTAGGAGAGTTAATGAGCTAATTGATGTTTATTCTAATTATGTGTTAGATTGGCATGTGTATCATTAGTAAAGTAAAGCACACACAAAAACATGTAAATATATATTTTTGCAAAGTAAAACACAAAATGTACATAACGCACAAAAAATAATATATATATCAAAATGAGATCCATCAAAGTACAAAGTACGGGGCCTCCTAGCCCCGAAAAGTCATATAATCTCATACAAGTACAAAATTGTGCTATGAGAACATAATATGTCTAGGCCTGAGGTCGTTGCACTCTATCATAACAAACTACGGTGTTTTCCAAACGCTGGAATAGTTGAATCCATGGCCTGGGTACTCCTACGACATGTCGTTGCATGCCTACTTGGAGGTCGTCAATGGTCGCTATAGGCACATTGTGAATGAAGGCTTCAAATTTCCATCCCAAACTATGCAAATTCTTCACCGCATCATCTCTCGATATTGCCTCCTCTCTGCCTCTCCAGCTATGTCGCAAGACATTTGTTAGTCTCACGGGTGCTCTGTCTACATAGAAGAAAAGTACTTGTCAGAATTTTGGATCTCACAAAAAGATATAAATTATTTTGTTTTTAAAAAATTAAAAATTAAATAACACAAAAAATGAAAGGTTACCTATGTTCTGAAGCTCATCTCTAGTAGGGATAATGACAACTGGATCGTTGGTGAAGTCGATACCCACATATGGGTATTCCTCGATGAAGGGAGTTTGTCTCTCCCACCAACCAAAGAACTGATGGTGCTATACACCCAGGCACCTACCTCAGCAGGTCCCGCACCTGACCTCCCGGTCTTAAGGATCATTCCAATTTCACCTTTGAGCCAAAGTGGCTCTTTGATTCCTCACTAGAATCTCTATTAAAATCCGATCCACAGGTCCTTATTTTCCCTTTATGACCTTCTGCACGTGATCGCTTCTCTTTCCACAACATGAAAATGAAATTTCGGACTTCGAGGTTTCCTGGCTCCTGTTGTCGAGAGAACCTCTATCCCCGCGCTCTCAATCTCCGAATCTCCAAAATGCCAAAACAGCTTTAACAGCATTTAGCCCCCTGGGCTATGCTTTGGTCCATCTGACCGCTATCCCCATGACCGCAGTCCTATGTCAAGGTTTATCAACACGAGAGCCCGACCTCCTGTCTTCTGGACTCCCGAAACGTCGATCTCCGAGATGTCGAAATGGTGCTCCCCGACTTCCTCTTTCCTCTTCGTGATTTCAGGCTTTGAAACACCAAAATGTTGAAGCTCTTGTCCTCGAAACTCGCGATATGCCAATTCCTGATTTCCCGAAATTCCACCTTTCTCGGGATTTCCTCCTTTTCACACTTTCCTTCTATCGTGGACTCCTGCCACCTGTCGCCTCCTTGTGATCCACTATCCCATATGGTTTCCGGACTTTCGGGTATCGGGAGTCCTAGACTCGCGATCCCAAAGCTTTTCGTCAACACGAACCCCAAATTATCGAATCCCGATTGCCGATGGGCTCTTCCCTTTCATGATTTTTTCCGAAGTGTTGGATTATTACCACGCGTCCCTTTAAGATGGACGGTTCAGGTCTGTTTCGGGGTTTTCACCCTGGAGATTCCCGATCTCTTGTCCTCAGGACTTCTGATATCCCGATTAGCTGCTCTCGTCGGGACTTTTGCCTCGACTGTTCACGAAGTCTTAACCCTCATGCAACTTCCTACAGATCCAACAGTTGTCGACGATCCTGAGCAAGATCTGATGGCTCACGATCTCTTCTTCTATACGCTCCTCTGTTGTACTGCCTCCTGGATGTGAAAACCTTTCAACGGTCCAGATCTCTCTGGCTAGATCCAATGGAAGTTGTTGCTCCTACCTAGCTTTGGTGCTTTCTTCCCAGACTTGGAAGAACTTTCAAATCTCAAAGGCCTCGACCTTTGCTTCGTCCCTATGATCTCTTGTGACCTCTGTGTGTAAAATCACTCACCCACACATATGAAAATGCGGTTCCTCTTGAGATTTAGAAAAACTCTAAACTCTTCCCGAGAGTTCTCTGGCCTCTGCACTCCTTGCAGCTATGGATTCATGTTCTTAGAGCACTACTCCTCCTGATATTTTATCCTTCTTTCGAATCCTTGAAGGATTCTTCAACTCCTGTGCCCCTACGGGGTCTCTACACACATAAAGCGCTATCTCTTTTGAGCTTCTCTTCTTGAATCCTCAAAGGATTCTGACGTTTGCACTCCTGCAGAGTCTTCACACACACACAAAGGTGCTTTCTCTTCTGAGATTTCCTTCTCCTCAGTCCTTAAGGGAATAAATATTCTTTCCTTCTCCTGCAGATGGAGAATTTACGAGGCCCTCCTGGTGCTCAGTCTACTCAAGCAACATATTGCTGCGTATTTCTGGGTATTCAATAACCCTGCGAATACGCTCAATGCCCACTTGGCAGAGCCTCTTACGAAACTCCTCAGAGCTTCTGCCTTCTTCTGAACTCAACAGAATCCCTTTTGTGCACTTAAAGTACTTTCTCCATGCCCACCTGGCAGAGTATCAAGAATCCTTCGTGATTCTTTCTTCTTACGAACTCACAGCAGAGTTCCCTTGTTCATCACTATACATATGCTCAATGCCCACTTGGTAGAGCTCTTGCAGAACTCCTCAGAGGTTTTGTCTTCTATGTCCTCCTTACACCTGCTCAATGCCCTTCTCGCAGAGCTCTCAGAATCATTAGTGATTCTGGCTTCTGTCTGAACTCACAACAGATTTCTTCTGTCTTCTGTGCACTCCTTGCACCTGCTCAATGCCTTCCTGGCAGAGCTTTGTAGAACTCACAACATAAGTTTCATCTACGACTGTGTTCTCATATACAGCCTCGCCTCCTGAGGTATTCAGCAACCTCACAGCCTTCTTCGAGTTAATGATTCCAGTTCCTAGGCCCACCTGGCACGCCTTTGTCTAAACCCGCAGAATTCAGAAGTGCATCTATGCACCGGTATCCAGAGACCACAGTACTCTGTCACGCCCTCCTGGCATGAAACCTCAAAGACGTCTCAAGCCTAAAACCAAACAAAACCCCTACAAATTCCTAGCATACATTCATACCATATAAATAACACTCACAGACATTCATTTAACACTAGAAATATGCAGGAAAAATTGTTGTTTATATTAAAATGGCAAATGCCTATTTACAATGGTGTTCCTGAGCACGGCCTGTAACAAGATCTCGGCTCCTTCTCTTTTGCTCTCTACTCACAGACTCTAACTCAACTACTTCCCAAAATGAGACCCCAAAAGATATTTTTTACCTGAGGGGGCTCTTCGAGCTCTTCCCTCCAAACCTCAACTACCCTATTCAATTACATTCAATGGTTGTCTAGTCTACAGATCGGATCTAGATCAAATCCTTCCAAACATTAAAGGCTTATCTACCTACAGCCTGCGCAAAGGCACGACTTCCCATCTCAACAGCTTAAAACATTTATTTACATTCATTCCTAACTTAAATGAGGACTGCGCCTCTCTTGAATGCACACGATTTGAAATCTGCCGACGTGGTTGGCGTGGCTGGTTGGCCGACATGGAGAGATGCTCCTGCATCATACTCCTTGGCTGCAAAAATCATGAGCTCCTGCTCATGAGCTTCCACCCTCAGCTATGGAAATCCTCCTGGATCCCAGACGAATTTCTAGAGCTGTTCATCTGCTCCAATCCCTCATCGTTGCTGCTGCCGCTTCCTTTCTTCTTCCCGGCACCTCCTGGAAGTTCTTGAGATCTTCAGTCGATCCCATTTCACTGAGATTTCTCCTAGTCTCTGGTTTACATATCTGAACCCTTTTTTTTGGTCTGTTGAGGTTTTCAGCAGGCCTCAACCACCATTTTAACAGCTTACATTGTCTTTTAGCCATCTCCCTGTCCCTTTTCCCTCCTGGAAAATATGTTGTCACTCCTGCAAATCTAAGTACTTTAGCCTCTTCCTACAGTCTTGTTGACTATCTTCTCGATTGCTACCTACCCGCAAACAATCACCATAGAGTCTCCAGCACTTTGTCTTCTTTTACTTTCTCTTTCTGTCTACAATATACAAACAGAATCTGTGCTCTGATACCAAACTGATGGCGCTCTACACACCCAGGAACCTACCTCAGCAGGTCCCGCGCCTGACCTCCCGGTCTTAAGGATCATTCCAATTTCACCTTCGAGCCGAAGTGGCTCTTTGATTCCTCACTGGAATCTCTATTAAAATCCGATCCATAGGTCCTTATTTTCCCTTTACGGCCTTCTGCACGTGACCGCTTCTCTTTTCACAACAGGAAAATGAAATTTCGGACTTCAGGGTTTCCTGGCTCCCGTTGTCAAGAGAACCTCTATCCCCGCGCTCTCAATCTCCGAATCTCCGAAATGCCAAAATGGCTTTAACAGCATTTAGCCCCCTGGGCTATACTTTGGTCCATGTGACTGCTATCCCCGTGACCGTAGTCCTATGTCGGGGTTTATCAACACGAGAGCCCGACCTCCTGTCTTCTGGACTCCCAAAACGTCGATCTCCGAGATGTCGAAATGGCACTCCCTGGCTTCCTCTTTCCTCTTCGCGATTTCAGGCTTTGAAACACCGAAATGTCGAAGCTCTTTTCCTCGAAACTCGCGATATGCCAATTCCCGATTTCCTGAAATTCCACCTTTCTCGGGATTTCCTCCTTTTCGCACTTTCCTTCTATCGTGGACTTCTGCCACCTGTCGCCTCCTCGCGATCTACTAGCCCGTATGGTTTCCGAACTTTCGGGTATCAGGAGTCCTAGACTCGCGATCCCCAAGCCTTTCGTCAACACGAACCCCGAATTCCCGAATCCCGATTGCCGATGGACTCTTCCCTTTCAGGATTTTTTTCGAAGTGTTGGATTATTACTACGCGTCCCTTTAAGATGGATGGTTCAGGTCTGTTTCGGGGTTTTCACCCTAGAGATTCCCGATCTCCTGTCCTCAAGACTTTCGATATCCTGATTAGCTGCTCTTGTCAGGACTTTCGCCTCGGCTGTTCACGAAGGCTTAACCCTCATGAAACTTCCTGCCGATCCAACGGTTGTCGGCGATCATGAGCAAGATTTGATGGCTCACGATCTCTTCTTCTATACGCTCCTCTGTTGTACTGCCTCCTGGACATGAAAACCTTTCAATGGTCCAGATCTCTCTGGCTGGATCCAATGGCAGTTGTTTCTCCTCCCTAGCTTTGGTGCTTTCTTCCCAGACTTGGAAGAATTTCGAAATCTCAAAGGCCTCGACCTTGCTTCGTCCCTGTGATCTCTTGCGACCTCTGTGCGTAAAAGCACTCGCCTTCTCGTATGAAAACGCGGTTCCTCCTGAGCTTTAGAAAAACTCTAAACTCTTCCTGAGAGTTCTCTGGCCTCTGCACTCCTTGTAGATATGGCTTCGTGCGCTTAAAGCACTACTCCTCCTGAGATTTTATCCTTCTTTCAAATCCTCGAAGGATTCTTCAACTCCTGTGCCCCTACGGGGTCTCTGCGCACATAAAGTGTTATCTCTTCTGAGCTTCTCTTCTCGAATCCTCAAAGGATTTTGACGTCTGCACTCCTGCAGAGTCTTCACACACACACAAAGGTGTTATCTCTTCTGATCTTTCCTGCTCCTCAGTCCTTAAGGGAATAAATATTCTTTCCTTCTCCTACAGATGGAGAATTTACGAGGCCCTCTTGGTGCTCAGTATACTCAAGCAACCTATTGCTAAGTATTTTCAGGTATTCAATAACCCTGTGAATACGCTCAATGCCCACTTGGCAGAGCCTCTTACGGAACTCTTCAGAGCTTCCGCCTTCTTCTGAACTCAACAGAATCCCTTTCGTGCACTTAAAGTACTTTCTCCATGCCCACCTGGCAGAGTATCAAGAATCCTCCTGGATTCTTGCTTCTTACGAACTCACAACAGAGTTCCCCTGTGCATCACTATACATATGCTCAATGCCCACTTGGTAGAGCTCTTGCAGAACTCCTCAGAGGTTCTGTCTTCTATGTCCTCCTTACACCTGCTCAATGCCCTTCTGGCAGAGCTCTCAGAATCCTTAGTGATTCTGGCTTCTGTTTGAACTCACAATAGAGTTCTTTTGTCTTCTGTGCACTCCTTGCACCTACTCAATGCCCTCCTGGCAGAGCTTTGCAGAACTCACAATATAAGTTTCGTCTACGACTGTGTTCTCATATACAGCCTCACCTCTTGAGGTATTCAGCAACCTCGCAGCCTTCTTCGAGTTAGTGATTCCATTTCTTGTTCCCACCTGGCACGCCTTTGTCTGAACCCACAGAATTCAGAAGTGCATCTATGCATCGGTATCCAGAGACCGCAATACTCTGTCACGCCCTCCTGGCATGAAACCTCAAAGACCTCTCAAGCCTGAAACCAAAAAAAACCCCTGCAAATTCCTAACATACATCTACAACATACATTCATATCATATAAAGAACACTCACAGACATTCATTTAACACCATAAATATGCAGGAAAAATTGTTGTTTATATTAAAATGGCAAATGCCTGTTTACAATGGTGTTCCTGAGCACGGCCTGTAACAAGGTCTCGGCTCCTTCTCTTCTACTCTCTACTCGTAGACTCTAACTCAACTAATTCCCAAAATGAGACCCCAAAATATCTTTTTTACCTGAGGGGGCTCTTCGAGCTCTTCCCTCCAAACCTCAACTACCCTATTCAATTACATTCAATGGTTGTCTAGTCCACAGATCGGATCTAGATCACAGTCTTCCAAACATTAAAGGCCTATCTACCTATAGCCTGCCCAAAGGCACAGCTTCCCAGCTCAACATATTAAAACATTTATTTACACTCATTCCTAACTTAAATGAAGACTGCACCTCTCTTGAATGCACACGATTTGAAATCTGTCGACGTGGTTGGCGTGGCTGGTTGGCCGACATGGAGAGATGCTCCTGCATAAAGAAGTCAGCATCGAAGGGGTTGCACATTTGTCCACCTCCTAAGTGAGATATCTTATCGATCCAATGGACCATGGTTAGCCATGGTCGTAAGTGTCCTCGTATATGTGTTCGCGAGCTCATCACGGGCACCCGCTCAAAGAATAATGTGCATAGGACACTTTCGAAGCAAAATTTATTTGCCTTCCTAAGGTTGCAATATGTTAATTTTTCTTTCATATTGTTCATAATAGTGGTACTCCAGTCATAAATAGTAGGGTGTAGGCATCAACCCCATAATTCATTTGTGCCCGTGATGTCAAGTGTAAAGAGTTGGATCCCATGATCTAAAACAAGGTGTATAGAATTACTCAGAGACTCAAGTTGGTTATTTGTTTTATTGGAACTTGCAAGCCACTCTTCTCGGTGTCAACAATGCAGTACTCGTTGATAAAATCATTGATAATTCGGCCTTCTCCCAGAGATTAGAAGTTTGGCACTTCCCCTCTCCTCGATAAGTCAGTTATGAATTAAATGTCTTCAACTGTAATGGCCAAAGACTGTCCGGAGAGCATGAATTCCTCATCATCTGGGTTCCAGTAGTCAATTAGGATATTTAGTAATCTCATTTGTGCTCTCATGCCACCAACTTGGAAAAATTTGTAAATTTCTCAAGAATGCAAAGCTTGTTTGGCCTCATCGTTATCAAAAAATGATCGATCCACCTCCTCATGTTCACATTCTCTCCAGAGAATGGACATCCTATCATTTTCCAAAAAAAAATTGATTTAGTTTTTTATTTTTCAATTTCCTTTCTGCGCATCTGCACCTTTTCTTTAAAACAGTTGCGGATATCCACAGGTTTCCTTAAGGAATCCAGCGAATGCATGTTGGAGTACTTTACACATGCCTAGAATTTATTTTTACTAAGGATTTCCCTATGTTTATTATTCATTATCCAGTCTCCTATAGTTTAGGGAGAATATTCTCTTCAGTTCACACTTCAGTTTGATCAGTTGAGTGGAGTCTAGATGCCACATTGGGATTATCACCATGCAACATTGGGATCATCACTAGATAATGCTCATTGTCCTTGGAATCATCACCATACTAGTGCGTTACTCATGGTTCCCTAATCTACTCCTCACTTCACTCTGTTTCAGTCAGTTAACTGAGGACTGAGAGACTAGTTAACTCAGACTAGGTGGCAGTTCACTCCCATAACTACCTGAGAGACTAGACAAGGTGGCAGTTTACTCCCGTAACTATTGGTGTGTGTCCAAATCACTCTAGAAAACCACTATGGTGCATTGGCTTCTCCTCCAGTGCACATTAGTTCAGTTATATAGAGTATATCATGTGTAAATTATCATTCATTCATTTGGTTAATGAGAATTCTTCCATTCTTTGTCTCATGCTTCTCTTTTATCATATTTTCTCTACAACTATGTATGTCAATTCCTAGATAGATATATTCTATGCAAGTTCAACAAATATACATGGTATCAGAGTCGATGGACTACTAGGGAAAAGACACACCAAATTATTTTTGCAGGTATCGAAGATTGAAGACAGCGGAAAAATGGAACTTCCAAAATAATTCATTCTTACACCATACAATTTCTTTGCATGGAAGGATAATATGATAGTGCATATTCAAGGCAGATGATTGTATAGGTTAACCATGAACAGAGAAACAAAACCAACATCAACCATAGAAAAATCCAAGTATCTAACTCGAATGGATGAAGCATTTGGAACAATTTGCAGTCCCATTTCTCCTGAACTCCTCTTTCACATATCCTCCCATAAAACTCCCAATGAAGCCTAGACCACCATGGAAGGGATTTTTGGAAAATAGGACGAGATGAGGGGACAAATGCTCAAGGTGGAATTGCTCACATTGGATCCAAAAACCTCCAACAATCTCCAAGATTTATTTACCAAATATAAGGATTTGTTGTCGCAACTCAAGGCTTGCAAGGTTGATAAATCTAAGGAGGAGAAACAAATGTTTCTCACCATTCTCTCCAAACTTGGTATAGAATACTCAGTGTTTGTATCCACATTTCATTCAGTTAGGTTTGCCTCTGGATCCACCTGGACGATGCCCTCTCTTGAAGCCTTTATCAAGTCTCTGACACAAGAGAAGAACAAGCTCATCAATATGGGAAAAATCAAAGGCCCAAAGGTGCATGCACTTACTGTGAAATATGGTAGTGGTCATCAATATCCGAAATCTAAAGACAAATACAAAAGGAAAGAACATCCAAATTCAAAGAAGGAAGGGTACTCAAAACCCTTCAACGATTCCACCGGATCCAAAGGTGGAAAGGGAAGAAAAGGGGAGAAATGCACTTACTTCCATAAATTATTCCATCCATAATCCACATGTATGAAAAAATAGATATATCTAATGACCCAAATACTTCAGCAAAACAACCTTGGAGATTGCATCTCCAAGGGTGCCAAGAAGAAGAAGGCAGAAGATCAGAATCCCAAGAAAGGAAATTCTATCCATGATTTGATTGCCATCAACTCCTCTCTCGATGCTTGGATCGTATATTCAGGAGCATCACACCACATGGTTGCTACAAAATAAGTTTATACTTCATTGGATGCATGCAAAGAACCTCCTATTCTGATGGGGGGAAACTCTCCAGTCGAGGTCACTGGAAAATGAAGGATTAAACTCACAAACGGAAGCTTCGAGAATGTGCTACACATTCCCAAAAAAATTGTCAATCTTCTCTTCATGTATCAGATGAAAAATTATGGCACCAGAAAGAGAGTAATATTCACACCCGATGCAGTGGATATCTATGACATGCAAACCAATTCCAGGGTTTCTACATTTTCTGAATTTATTGAACCAGATTTTGCATTACTACTTACCCATGCTGATGAAAGAAGTAGGATATGGAACGAAAGGTTCGAGAATTTAAATTTCAGATATATGCAGCAGCTTAGCAAGCAGGGAATGGTTGATGGTCTATCCGACATCCACTTCTCCAAAGGAATTTGTGAGGGATGTGTTCTTGGAAAACACCCTCAAGAGAAATTCGACAAAGGAAAGACTCAGAAGGCTTCATTTCCTTTAGATCTGATCCATAGTGACCTCATGGTCCCTTTTTCGCATCCATCAATCAGTAAAGCAAGGTACGTGCTCATTTTTTTTGATGATTTCTCATGCTTCACATGGATTTTCTTTCTCAGGAAAAAATCAGAGGTCTTTCAACACCTCAAAGATTTCAAAGCCCTTGTAGAGACATAGTCGTGAAAGAGAATCAAAGTCCTCCAAACATATAATGGGAGAGAGTATGTCAACCATGAGATACAGAATATTTTTCATGAGGCAGGGATTCAGTTGCAGCACACGGTTCCCTATAATCTGCAACAAAACGAAGTTGCTTAGCAGAAAAATAGATCTCTAAAAGAGATGGCATCTTGCATGCTACATGCAAAGTCACTTCCACGGATATTATGGGCTGAAGAAATTAATTTTGCAACCTACATCCAAAAAATATCTCCCCATAGATATGTCAAGGATAAGACCCCCTACGAGACATGGAGCTGCCTCAAATCATAAGTGACCCACTTTCATATTTTTGGTTCATGTGCATGGGCTAGGATTCCCTCTAAGAAGAGGAAGGCACTTGATCCACAGAGTGTATATTTGTTGGATACCCTGACAGTGTGAATGGATACATACCCCTTGATATTTCCTCGGACCATCATTGAGAATAGTGTCCAATTCGAGGAAAGTGTCTCACATGTACCTCAGCAGTCGCATGAAGACACCTTTGTTCTTCCACCTGTCAGAGATGATGAGCATGCACATGTCAACTCTTCTTCAGATGAGAGTTCTGATTCGAAGTATTCACATGATCTAGATACATAGTCAGTACAGTCATATGCAGAGGCAATGCATCCATATGAAAATGTAGAGCCAGAGCAGAGGCCCAACTGGGCCAAGACTACTCTTCAGGATGCAAGGGATCTTGTTGGGGATCCAGTTGATACTAGGAGGAATCAATCTGATTTCGAGAAGCCTCCTCTTACACTCACTACCACTGAATCGATGCCACCTAGGAATATTTTCTTGATTCAGTCTTCAAATTCACATTCTTATGGTGAGGCTGCTAGAAATCCCTTTTGGGAATCCACCATGCAGGAGGAGTACAACTCCCTCCTCGAGCACCAGACTTGGGATCTGGTTCCCCTTCCTTAAGGAAAGAAACTTGTCATGTGTAGATGGGTCTACAGGACCAAGAGTGTAGCAGATGGATAGGTTAGAAGATACAAATCCAGGCTAGTTTCCAAAGGATTTCGACAGGTGCATGGAATTGATTATGATGAGACCTTTGCTCCAGTAGCGAATATGGATTCCATACATTTGGCACTTTCCATTGCGGTAGCCAAAGGATGGGAAGTCCATCGGATGGATATGAAGAATGCATTTCTTCATGGCGATCTCTCTAAGGAAATTTATATGGAGCATCCCCAGGGATTTATGCAGGATTCATTTTTGGTCTATCAACTGAAGAAGTCTCTTTATGACCTCAAGTAGGCTCTGAGGGCATGGTATGCCAAGATGGAATCCTACCTGTTGTCACAGAACTTTGTACATTGCAAGTTGGACCTGAATGTTTACATGCTCAAAACGAGGTGTTGGAGTACTTCACACACACCTACTATTTCTTTTTTCTAAGGTTTTCCCTATATTTATTAGTCATTATCCAATCTCCTATAGTTTAGGGAGAATATTCTATTCAGTTCACACTTCAGTTTGATTAGTTGAGTGGAGTCTAGATGCCACATTGGGATTATCACCATGCAGCATTGGAATCATCACCACCTAATGTGCATTGTCCTTGGAATCATCACGAGACTATGGAATTACTCATTATTCCCCGATCTCCTTCTCACTTCACTCTATTTCAGTCAGTTAACTGGAGACTGAGAGACTAGTTAACTCAGACTAGGTGGTAGTTCACTCCCGTAGCTACCTAAGAGACTAGAATAGGTGGCATTTTACTCCCGTAACTGTTGGTGTGTGTCAAAATCACTCTATACCACCACTATGGCGCATTGGCTTCTCCTCCAATGTGTATTAGTTGAGTTATACAGAGTACATCATGTGTAAATTATCATTCATTCATTTGGTTAATGTGAATTCTTCCATTCTTTCTCTCCTGCTTCTATTTTCTCATATTTTCTCTGCAACTGTGTATGTCAATTCCTAGCTAGATCTATTATGTGTAGCTTCAACACATTTACAATGCACAAGTTCAAGATTTTAAAAGTGACTTTAGGCTTTATTTTTGGAAACATTTGACAAAATGAAGAATTGAAATGCAATACAAAGATGGAATACTTAATTTTTGTGAGTGGAAAGTAGTGGAGTTGCTCCAAGCTATGTGTTTTAACGATTTTTCTCTCCAAGGGTTTTGGTCAATTTGGTCACTTTGGTAATTATTTTGGGTGAAATGGTAAAAATAGAATGGTAATTGGGTAATTATATCAAATTTTATTAAAATTTTGAAAACCCACTTTCTAAAGTTTCCTTATTTTCTCCAAATTTTCAACTAATGATCAAATTTTGTAGCATTATCGTCGTGGTTGCAGGTCTTAAGAATTTTTCTTTGATACCTTTATCATCAATTGGTCGAGTCTTGTACGAGACTCTGGGCAAGTAATTTTTTTATAACTGGCATTTAGGTTAGGGTGCATTTCACTCAAACTGTTGCATTCTTAGTTACCATTTTCGTCTAAATGTAATTGAGGGTCAACCCCATCAACGAACGGTGAAACCTTTCTCTCTGCTTAAAACATCGTTTGATTGATGGTAGATCCTACCTTCCATTGGCACTCTATCATAGAATCATTTTTCATTATGGCGCTCATGCTGCAAGTTTGTGTCTAGGCTCGGGGGTCATGTTTAGTCCCGCCATGAGTTTGTGTTTGAACTTCATACTTCCTACTCTTTATCATTCTAAACTTTTCCCATGGGACCCCTATATTACATGTTTCTCCTTAACAGCATTATGAAGTCCATAGTTAAGATCTTTTCAGACTCCTTAAAATTGAAAATATTGTCAAGTGACGTTGTTCCTTGTACACTCGTTAAATGGATCTGAAGGAACGTCTATAAAGCACAAGTTTACCCCCTTTTACCCCTTTTTCAGACTAGACAAGACTACTTATGAAAAAGGAATACTCTAGTCTATGGGCTAGAAGAGTTCTCCTGAGTTGTGTTTTATAATTTTTTGGGCTCAGGGGACTAAATTTGCGAAAAAAGGACGAGGGAGTCCATAGTTAATCTCTTTTTAGACTCCTTAAAATTGAAAAGATAGTTGAGTGATCTTGTCTATATCACACTCTTTAAAAAGGTTTGAAGAGGAATCTTTTCGCTATAAGTTCAACCATTTTCCAGACCGATCAGACTATATACGAAAAAGGAATACTCTAGCCCTATTGTGGCGAGAAGAGTTCTCCTTGGTATGATTTTGTTCTTTTTCGGGCCCTCGAAATTAAACTTACGAAAAAGACCATTATGGGAGGTTTACTTCCCAAAGTTGAGGTGTATCTGCATCTGCATATTGGTTGCTCACTCTTTTAGGCCTAATGTCGGCTTCAGCATGTTGTTGTTGAACCAATTTTCTATGCATTCCTATAAGTTCCTAGCCTTGCAATTTATGCCTTTGTGATTCGACACCTTATCCTTCGAGGAGACATTTTCCTGAGTGTCCTTATCCTACACATGCTTTCCTTACATTGAGCATAGGTATGTTCCTTGCGCTCTAGAACTAGTTTTCTTGCATATGACACTTGTTTCCTCCACTGTACAATAAACATTCTTTTATTATTTTCCAGGCATCTATAACATGAAAAAGACCAAAAAAAAAAAAAAAAAAAGGGGGAAGACATCTAATCTCTTTTGTTGGCAGCAGTCTTGTCGCCCTTGAACAAAGCATAATCTTGATTCAGTATCTCATCATTTTGGTTTTAGTATGGATTTAGGATACTTTTTATCTCTTTGATTTTTTTCTCCCCCGATTGGTTATTCTTCCAACTATATGGAGCATTTGTTGATACCTCCTATGTCACAAATGTATCTCAGTTTATGAGTCATGTTGCCCAGGTCACATAATGTGTCGTTCTTATGTTCAAGGGAACTTTTTCAACCTATTTCGTCCATTCTTCACTTAGCCTTTGACCTTGCAAATCAACCTTCCCAAGTCAAGTCTCATCATCACAAGTATCAGTCTCTTCATCCTATCTCTTCCAAATTTTTGGCCTTCCACCACCCCTCGTGTTGGATGATGGAGGATTCCTTAATTCCTTCCTTCCAGCGGGTTCCCTCCCATCAACTTCGACACATATTTCTCTGGGAGAGGGATTTAGAGATATGTTTGGTACCTTGGGGATTGCATTCATCATTGGCAGGTTCCCTCGCTATGAAAGTGGGAATACATCAATGTCCCATGTTTGATAGTTTCTACCAAGTGTTTGATGCTAGCTCATTTATTCACACTTGTTAGATAGTACCACGGTACCTTGACTCCCATCATCATTATCGGTGGGTTGTCTTGTGCTTTTTAACAGTATACATCAATGACCGGTAATAAAATGATGTCTCATTGTGTTCGACTTTGGCTCATCTATTTGTATAGTGTAGACTTGTACCACTACGGATTGTTGTGAAGAATTCGAGTGAAGTACAAGCACCACCTCTTTTGTGATCCTTCCCAACTCATATGGTGCCACCTCACAAAAATTGGTACTTGCAGAGGATCATATTGTTCATTCTCTTGGTTCCAGATATCCTTTGTTCTTGATCTTGAGGAATAGCTCCACTACGTATCTCTTCATGGATATGATCCACTTTGACATGGATCCACTGTGTATTCTTCTTGGCCATGGTTGCTACTTCATGTTTATCACATGGATCTACCATGTACTGTTTGTGGCTATGGAAATTAGTCATACTTTCATATGTACCATGGATATGCAGTGTATTTTCTTTGGCGGTCATGCTTTATCACTCCTGAGAAAGGGTATGCCCAACTTGGGAAACAAAAATCTTGCTTGATCTTTTTTGAGGGTTATAATTTATTTTTGGATCAGTTGTTTGGGAACCTCTGTGGATACTTCAATCCATCCTTGTCTCTCGGAATTTATAATGTATTGCAACCATCATTTTTCCCTTCTGACCTCACACATTAGGGGGCATCTGTTATCGCACAAATTCCACACTTATGCATTTTTTCCATGGCCTAACCATTTCCCAATGATTTCTATACTTTTTCCTAAAAGTCACCTCCAAAATCATCTTAAAAATATGCTTTAAGAGCATATCTGCAGGTTTCCCTAGTGAAACACGTTGACATTTGCGCCTTTCCTCACTTCAACCCACAGATGCCCTCATTTTTGGTGAAAAATAAAATAATCTCATGTTTTCAAGCGGGTTTTTTAGTTGGGCTCATTTCTCAATGACCCTTGCCCGTACATAATAGAATCAAACTCCCCAAACCCCTTTTGGAAGATATAAAACAACAATAGAGGGATAAATATTGGAACACAAGTCCCTTGGTGCAAAGTTATGTTGCCAGCATCTAGCAAGCCCCCTTTCCCTATATTCTCTGAGCAACATCCCTTTTAACATGGAAAATCCTTTTCCAGAGCTTCTTTCTCATTTTATGTGACTATAGGGTGTCTATGTATCCCTATCAGAGTCATTGAGAGAAGTATTTATCGATTGATTTGATGCCTAAGGATTTATGGAGGAACCCAGACAGTTGACTTCAAGACGATGCCTAAGGATGGACAAGGTTGTAACTTACATTTTTCACTTGCTAGTAATAAAAGATATTGTTTTCCCCCATATTTGTCTTCATTGTACATTTATCTCTGTGTTTACTTTGAATTTGATATATAATATGCACATGTTTTTTATCGTATAACTACTTTCATCGCAGCCCTAGTTTTGTATATGTCTTGCAGGTTGATTCCAGTAGAAGATCATGAGTTCTTAGGATAATTGGAGCGGGGATCGACATCAAACGGGAGAACAAGGTGCACCTTATTTTCTCTTCTCTATCCCTACCTTCTCCTAATTAAAGTAGTTATTTTCTTTGGTTTTGTGTGTTTTCCACTATGGGGAGATTGTTATCTCTTTCACTTGGTCTTGCTCTATTGTGATTACGACCCATGATCACAAGGGAAAAAACCCTTAATCAGGGGTTAGGAAGGTAAGGTCCCTAACATGCCCTCCCCCTTGAAGAACAACCTTGTCCTCAAGGCTTGAGATGAGTAAATTGTTCCAGAATGGTGGTTGGTTCCCAGGTGGCCTCTTCAGGAGTTGTATCTTTCCACTGAAAAAACACTTCCTTGATGGTTCATTGATGGAGACAATGCTCTCCCTAGTCCAATATTACTTGTCGATGCAACCAAATGGAACCTTGTTCATCCAACTAAGGGAGATTGTTTTGAGTTTGGCACTTAGTTCGATTAATTTTCTTTAAGCATGATACATGAAAAATAGGATGGAGCTTAGAATGGTTGGGCAGAGCTAACTAGTAGGCCATGGGACCCACTCACTTGAGAATTGTATAAGGACCATCAAATTTGGGAGAAAATTTATGACAGTGCTTAGCTTTGAGTGAATTCTTCTTATAAGATTGCATATGAAGAAACACCTAGTCCCCTTCAGCAAATTGATATTCAAAATGACCCTAATCTAGTGTTTGCCTCATGTGATTTTGCACCATGACCAAATTTTCTTTGAGGGTCGGGAGAATGGCCTCTCGGACTATAATATTATTTTCAACCTGTTGAACCTTGGAGACACTAAGGATGTATGAGAGAACCGATGGTGGATTTTTCTCGTAGACTTCTTCAAAAGGAGTCATGTGAGTAGTAGTATGGTAAGATGTGTTGTACCACGATTCAGCTAAGGGTAACCACTGAGACCATTGATCTTGTATATCAGATAAAAAACACAACAAATATGTTTCCAAACCACAACTTCACTTTGGCCATCAGTCTAGGTATGATAGGCAATGCTGATATGCAATTGAGTTTCCAAGAGCCTGAACAATTCTTGCCAAAAATTGTTGGTGAAGGTTGGATATCAGTTAGAGACAATAGAATGAGGCAAGCCATAAAGTTTAAATATATTATCCATGAAAATTTGATCCATTGTGGATGCAGTGAATGTGTGTTTAAGAGAACATAAATGAGCATATTTGGAAACATGATCTGCTACCACCATGATGACCGAATTATTGTCCAATTTAAGTAGGCCAACAATGAAATCCATAAAAATATCCCTCCAAATAGTAGGGGTAATCGGAATTAGTTGGAGTGTCCCTGGAGCTTTGATTCTATATGCCTTATTGTGTTGACAGGTATCACATCTAGCCACAAAGGTGTGAACGTCACGTTTCATGGCATCCCAGAAAAAGAATGTTTGACCCATTCATAGGTTTTGGTAAACCTTGAATGCCCAATTTTGGGTGAAGCATGAAGCTCAGAAAGCACCGTGGATTTAAGTTGTGACTATTTGCTTAAATACATACGACGATTGTAGTGAAGCTCTTCATTGTGCCAAGATCTCCCTTGAGAATATTGAGAATGGTTTTGCAATTGTTGGATCAGGTGAGAAAGTTTGGGGTCTTGTAGTCATTCATGGCAAACAACTTTGAGCCAATTTGGTACAATGAAGGAGAGGGAAAAGAGGGACCCTTTTTATTTATTCTTCCTAGAAAGAGTGTCAACAACCATGTTTTATTTTCCTTTCTTGTAAATGATCTCATAATCATATCCAAATATGTTGGTCACCCATTTTTGTTGCTCCAGGGATGAAATTCATTGTTCTATAAAATACTTCAGGCTCTGATGATCAATTTTAATTTAGAAGGGTTGCCCCAATAGATAAGGACATCAGATATCCACAGCATGCAGAACAACCAACATTTCCTTTTCATAGAGTGATTGGTCCAAATGTCTCTCCAAAAGTTGTTTTCTAGTTAAATCCAAAGGCCTACCATCTTGCATGAGGATTGCCCCAATTCCTTTCCATGAAGCATCACATTCCAGGACAAAAGTCTTGGTGAAGTCGAGAAGTGTCAGGATAGGAGTTGCACACATAGCCTCTTTCAAGGCATGGAAGGATTGATCAACGGATGGAGTCCAAGTGAAAGCATTATTTTTAAGAAGAGTAGTGAGAGGTGTTGTAATTTTTCCATAATTTTGAACAAACTTGTGATAATATCTCGTTAAACCCAAAAAACCATGAAATTTCTTAAGAGTTGTAGGGATAGGCCAATCCTTCATAGCTTAAATTTTCTTAAGATCCACCCATACGCCATCCTTGTCGACAATATGACCCAAGTACTCTACTTCTGAGGTTCCAAAGGCACATTTAGAATGTTTGAGGAAAAACATTTTCTGAGAGAGTAGATGGAGAACTTGATCCACGTGGGTGAGATGGGATTTCCATATTTTACTATAGATGAGAATATAATCAAATAAAACTAAGACAAAATTATGGACGAAAGCACAAAAGACATGATTCATGAGACTTTGAAAAGTTGAGAGGGAATTACACAGGCCAAAGGGCATGACCAAGAACTCATAGTGACCCTCATGAGTTCTAAATGCAGTCTCTTGAATGTCTTCCTCTTTCATATGTATCTGGTGGTAGATAGAACGAAGATCAAGTTTAGTAAAGAATTTTATTAAAGAACTGAGCACCGCGCAATTCATCCAACAAGTCATCAATGATAGGAATGGAAATTTGTCTTTGTCGGTTAGTTTGTTGAGGGAGTGAAATTCTAGACACATGCGCCAAGTGCCTTCTTTCTTGAGTACCATGACCATAGGTAAAAAATAGGGATTGGTACTAGGATGAATAACACCCACTTCGAGTAATTATTGAACAGATTTTTCAATTTCATTCTTTTGGTCGAAGGGATGATGATAAGGGTGAACATTTGGGACTAAGGCTTCCCGAGACTAGAAGAATGGAATGATCATGAAAACCATGGGAAGGAAGAAGTCCATGGGGAGTGGTAAAAACGACTTGGTGTTGGGAGAGGATAGATTGGAGGCCAAGATGCACAAAGGTTGTCTCAATTACTTGAATGGAATGGAGTTGGGAAATAATTCCTAAATGACCTTTTTGAGGAGATTTTCCATGCAATGGGAATTGATGATCTCAAGGGAGCATGTTGTGATGCCTTGAAACTTATATTATTGTCCCTCTTGTTGGAATTGCATGGTTAATTCCTTGAAATCCATGAAGATGGATCCCAGAGTGCGTAACCATTCAGCATCGAGCACAATGTCACAATTTCCCATGTCGATAGAAAACATATGAGATTTCAGGCGGTACTCACCAATTTGGAGGTGCACTTTTTCACAATGCACACCACATTTCATGGAACCGCCATTGGAAATCATTATTTGAAAAAAAATTATGGCACGAATATAACAGTTGATTTCCTAGGAAATGCGATGGTGAATAAAATTATGGGTGTTTCCACTGTCAACAAGGATTATGACTTTCCTATGCTTAATGTAGCCAATTAGGGCATGCAGCAGAATCCGTGGTTCAAATTATAGTGGAACAATGGGCAGAGCAGTATCATATGTTGGGGGTAACTCTTCCACAAGGGAAGCTTTATGCTCATCGTCAACAACATCCTCAGAAATGGCCATAAAAAGATTATGTTCCTTACACTTGTTCCCAGAAAAATATTTGTCATCAAAATTATAGCAAAGACCCTTGAGTTGGGATTTATCCATTTCTTCTCGATTTAAATTTTGGATCTTGAGAGGGGTGGCATAAGGGGCAGGGTTGGTAGGTCAAGGGAGGGGAATAAAAGAGGGTTTCTGGTTCTAGGAAAATAAAACTTTTTGTGCTTCTTTGGCACGTTTAGTAGCTTCCAACCAAATCTAGGGGCAAGCCATGAGGACCTAGGCTCGGATTTCATCCTTTGGGCCACTGATAAAACATTCATTGAAGAAGACATCTATTATGCCCTCTGTTCTGAAATCCAAGTGCACAAGGGAAGTTCTAAAGTCTTCCATTGTGCAAGACTATTTCAACTTGGTCAAACGACCTAAATAGTGGGTTTCAGTGTCAAAGTGTTCATAAATCCATGAAACAAATTAGATCCAAGAAACACACCCCTGGTGTGCATTTTTATGCCATTACTACCAATGTCAACATTTAGGATCTAGATATAAAACATCATAATGAATTTTGGCCAACTCATCAGCAATCCCATGCAAAGAAAAATAATGCTCCATTTGAGTGACCCAGCTCATGGGATCAGAGCCATTAAATTTATTGACCTCAACTCGGGGAAGACATGGATCATGATGAAAGGATTTGGAATGAAAGGCCATAGTATGGGAGGAGTCAGTACCATCTACTTAGGAGGGATTTTCAGGGAAGAGGGGGGTCTTTTGATTGGTTCAACAACTGGTGTAGAGTGGTAATGAGGGTGTCAATTTTTCCCTCTAATGTGTCAAATTGGCCATCAACTATGGAAATTGGGTCTAGACTTGGTCCTCGAAATGGTCAAACTCAACCTTGTTCCATTTGATTTTGGCCTGTAGTTATTGGGTGCAAGTGGTGGCCATTTGGGAAGGTAGGGTGTTCGGGATGGGGAGTGGATATACTGAAAAAAGGTGGATTGGTGATATATGTCATCGTGATCAGGGAGAAAAGGGGAATTCAATGGGATATGTGTCAAATAATACTGCCAGAAAGGGGGTCGGATCCACGAAGAAAAAAAATGATAGGTACCACAGTGATAAGGGCGAAGAGAGAAATCCAATGGAATAGGTCCTGAATAAGGATGCCAATAGGACCACTATACTTTTTTTTTACTCTTGTAGAGTTATACTTCGACCTGAAGAATATTGTAGTGAAGAAGTGCTCAAATTGTTAATAGGAAAAGTTTTGTAAGAATTTTGCAACCATAATGTATGAGGCAGGGTTGTGTGGCAATAGATCTCGACTGTTCATTTTATGTTTTATGTCTTTTCCGAGGGTTAGGGTTTTCAAGGTTCCTACATACAAGGGTTTTCCCTATGTGCTATAACTTTTTGATATATGTGCGGGGTCGAACAATATTACTCGGCCCAATATCTCAGGGCACCAACTATGGAGGCTCAACTGTACCCTTAGCCATACTACCTAATTACCCAGATACTAGAGAGTATCTTCCCGAGTGTTATTTTTGGTGCCACTATAGCAGTCAAATAATCGATCAGTTGATCTAGGGATGGTTTCAAGAGACCTAGGGAACTCCCAATATACCTGATAGTACATGAGAGTGATGGTTGTGTACATATTATGTCTGATGCGGTACTACTCAAAGGGGTGCCAACATGGGTTACAGAGGTTTCCAACAAGGTGAAACATTTGTTTCTAAGTAACCCCTTGAAGTCGTCTGTATTTCCTCTGTGTAGTCTTTCTTGGCTGCAGTTTTACCCGTTGAGCAACAGATATCTGTTCTTTAAAGACGTCGGTAGTACACATCTCTACCCTGGACAAAAAAATTATCACAATTTCCGTAGAGGACATTTCTCTGATACCACTTGTTAGGTACTAGATGTATTATAATAAGCAAAAAATAGAAATATTGCAGCAAATACCAGTGGAACAACAAAATGTAGAGAACCACAACACCAAAAATGATGGTTTTATTAATAGGAAGTAATGTTCACTTTGTTTTTTAAGGGGGGCACCTCCAGTAGGGAAACTCTCTATTACAATAATTCTCAAGACAAGACTTTACCATGCCTCCTACTCTTATTTATACTAACTCTATCTTCTAAATAACATTCTAGAGGGAGATCTTTCTAAAAGCGGAAGCTTCTATTAATTATTCTTACATTATACTTGTTCACGTTATTAAATAGGCCTTATTAACTAATGTCATCCTTTATTACATGGAAAATATATTATTCTACCTATGTGAAGGGTTAGGGAGGTGAGGTCTCTAACAAAAAGAGAGCAAAGTAGCCTCGCCTTCTAGTTGGGTTTTCTCTCGTATTGGGTTTCCCAAGTCATATCTTGTGTTTGTTTGTGGTTGGTGTGAATGTATTTTAATGTTCTCTATTTTCTGCATTTTATCTATTTCATACATAATAAAAAAAAATTATTAACTAAATATTATGGATATCTAAAGGAAAATTAACCTTAATAGTAAATATTTTAGTATTTTATCAGTTATGTTGTGATGAACTATTCCAATGGAATATCCATGGCAGTTTACAAGTCAATCTTTCTTATTCTTGCAAGAAGTGTTGGAAGTCATTGTAATGCCATCTTCCTCCAGAAGTGTTCATTCTCCCTATTCATCATTAAGGGGGGATTGTTGGAATATGTAATCATTCCTTGTGTGGTACTATTGAAATGTATTAACTTGGAAGTTAATAATGTCTACTCTTATGTAAAAGAGTTATCCCACATTCATCATGGGGTAAAACACTATTGTTATCATGTATTATATAAAGAGGTGAAATTACATTTATCCCTGATGTATTATTGGGATGTAATTCCTCCACATCTCTTGGTATATAATAGAGGTAAGAGAGACCCATGAGATAGACACAAAAACATTGAAATAAAGGACCACATAGTGATCATATACATGGGAATGGTGTGAAAATGGAGTGTGATGTGTGGGAGCTCAAGTGTAAGATTGGAGATTTCTAAATAATAAAGAAGGAAATACCTTCACGTGGATATTTCCCCATTTTGTGGTTTTACCACATATATCTAGTGTACTATTTTCTCTTGTCTCTTTCTTATTATGATTAAATGTTGTTATATGGATAGGAGGATAAACTAGTAAGGTTCTTGTGTTTAATATTGTTGTATGTTTATTCATATGTCTCAATATTCTAACATGTGTATGTGTATAATTATGCATGTTATTGTAAGTTATGCATGGAATTGCATATTGTTAGGATTTCATAAGTGTTTCACAAGCAGTGCATATTATTGTTGGTATCAAAGCCTGGATAGAGGTATGGGTGTGTTATGAATTGGTATTAGAGCATATTATATGTTGATATGATACTTTAGGAAGGATATAATGTTCTCTTTAATGGTATAAGAGAAATAATGAGTGAGGTTAAATAATTTTGAAAATTCATTATCTGACAGAGGTTGAATTGGAAATAATGTGAGCCGGATATGAATTTGGGTACGTTACCAACAATATAGTCAATAATTGTGCCTTCTTGGTGTAATTTTTTTAGTGGTCCCACATAGTGAGTGTCATGTTCAAAATGAACATAAAGGACATTCAGAAACTAGGTCCCAGCAATGTATCCTCCATAAGATTTATTATACCATTTTTATTGCCAACGTTCTCAATCCAAATATAAGATCTCCACTTTTAGTGTTTGTAGGTCACCATTAATTCCATGGAGAGAGAAATTGTTCCATTTGGGTAACCCAACCCAAGGGATCGAAATCATCAAATTTGTTCATGTCTACCTTTAGAAAGTGGTGCCACGAATTGTGATCCTAAAAGTGTGGGTAGGGTGTATCCAAAAATAGCATGTGAGTGACCTGCACTTTGTTTGCTAGGGATTCCTCCTTGGTTGGATCTATGTGTGGATATGATAATTGGATACCCAAGCAGCTACATATCAATTCCAACACATGATCTTGGGTGTTCATCTTTTTGAAAAAATCTTTGACTGAAGCATCAATACCAGAGACCTTAGTTTCAAGTTGTTGGTGCTTAACAAGCAGGTCCTGGTTTTGGTTCTCCATGTTTTCCATGTTGAAAGTATGTACCATTGACCACCTAAGATTTCATCAAAGAGTTATTCCCAACTTATCGCATTACGTTCAATGGCTTGAAAGGAGTATTTTCAAATATACCATGACCACTACATTGTTGGGTTCTCACAAAAAGGATTACTATAGAGGAAGACCTGCGCAATCAACATGACGCATGGAATATTTTGAGATAGGTCTCCCACAATGGTTTTGGCAGAACCTAGAATCAAAAACATAGGTGGGAGTATTACTCACTGTTGAACATTATTGCGCTGACAGAATTTCCAAATTCCTTATGGATGAAAAGATGTAGGAATTTTGATGGCCAATTGTAGAGGCTAGGGTTTGCAGGGTCTCGATGATAGAAGAGTGTCAAGTGTTACAGACCTTTGATATATGGAAGGGTTTCCAACAATATTAATCTATCAAATATTTCACCAAAACAACTAAGGATAGACCATACATTTAGTCATACTACCTAATACCTTGGTATGCGAGAGTCATCTCCCCAAATGTTTTTCTCAATGTACTATAGAAACAAGATGGCCATAGGTTTATGTAAGGTTGGTTTCAGGTTCTCCTAAAGGGCTTCTAATATACCCTAGGGTATGTGGAAAACAATTATGTATATAGGTGATATCTGATGTGGTACTACTCAAAGGGGTACCAACAAAGGTTACAAGGGTGTCCGACTGGGTGACACAACTTGTATTTTCTACGTGTATTCTTCCCTTACCAAAGTTTTATCCATCAAAAGATAGATCCTTGTGTTATTTAAAAAATTAAAAACATATCTCTAGCCTAAAAAAAAATCTTCTAAAATATGGGTCCAGATGGCTCAAGAAAGAGATTTGATACCACGTGTAGTGTTCCTTAACACTTAGAATTGAAACACAAACTAGGTGTATAGAGAATATAATTGTAGAAAACTAAATACAAGAGACCAATAAATTAAATATGTGAAATATACCCGTGTATTATGATAATTAGAAGAAATAAAGTAATGTTCACTTGCCTCTTAAGGTGGGGCAACCTTTTAGTGAGAAAATCTCCAAAAACAACAATACTCGACAAAACATTCCATAGCTTCATATTCTCTTCAAATAGATTCTCAATAGCAAAACCCTTACTTGTGGACCCATCATTAATGAGTACCAACTATCTAGTGGGTCTTATAAAGTGGAACCTTTTACATTAAATAACTATCCACTACTATCTAATGGACCTTGTTTAAAGAGGATGATTGAATACATCAATTGACTAACTCCTAGGTAGTGTAAATTATGGAGGTTGGGGTAGTACCCTAACACTCTTTAAGCATGAATGATGGGAATGACTCTATCCTTCCTATATTTATATGAGAGGTTAAGGGAGGACTACAATTCAAGTGGACCTAATCCACTAAAGCAACCTACAAGATGAAAATAGGTCCACACAAGTGAAGCACTCTACTCTAAGTGACATGTGTCAAGCTCCAAGGTGATGACAATCAATAAGAAATAATTCAAGGAATAAGTGCTACTCCTCAAGGTATAATACTACTCCTCTAAGGCTCCAAATCTCCAATGCATATCTAAGGTTGTGTCTCCTTAGGGACCACCACACCTACATATTATCTCCCTCAACCCAAGCATCATCAAGTCAAGTGTAAGTCTCCATGTTAGCAACCAATAAAACCATATTTTCTAGGGCTCAACACCTTCCTCTAGAATTCCCAACAGTCATCTTCCAATGCAAGTCATCCTCTAAGCAAGAAACCTCCCTCCATGTGTTGACTACATGAAGAAGTCACTAAACTCCATAAGTCTCCAAAGCTCCATGGAAGAACTTCATGCAAGCATCCATACAAGGTCTAGCAACCAAGAGTAAGCCACCTACATTGTGCAAGTCTATCACATAACATCAAGGATTAACCATACACCATGCACCCCACATATCATGAAATAGTACCCCAAAACATGGTGTAAACACATTTGCAGTAACCCTGGAAGTTAACATGCCCTAGCTATGATGGAACCTCCCTTGAGGTTGTAGGGTTAAATCGTCCAAAGAATGAGTGGGACTATTCTAATGAAGATGCCCTAGGATGTATCATCAAGCCTTTAAGGTTGTAGCCAAGCTAATCACAATAGGTCCATGTAAAGGAACTAGAGATGAAAAGTGAAAGCACTGCAAGAGCATGGGAGAGGTGGAAGAGAGTCAGATCAAGATGTGGTGCAAATTTGAGTGTGTACTTGCAAGATAGGGTTTCTGAGATAGGTTGTTTGAAAAGAAGAGATGTAAAGAGAAGAGAAATTGAATGGTATAAATACGAAAGGGAACAACCTCAAGGTGTAGGTGTACGCTATGTTATTTGTTTGGAGAGACTAAGTCATAAGGAAAAGTCATATCATGTGGTTTGACTCCACACCACAATTTTTGTAACACTTCATTGTGGGTTTTTAGGCCCAAAACACCCCTTTTCTCTATGGCACACAATACCCTCTTTATTGACTCACGATACACTTTGTAGTGAGATCGAGAAGGATTAAAGGTGGTTTGACTCATTTGGCTCCATAAATGAAAAACTCAAACTGATTTGGGCCATCATGGACCCGTAATAAAGTATTTTAAATAATTGTGGACCCAATAGAGGGTTTATAGCCCCAACTAAACCCATAGAGTTAGCAAATACTACAAACAAATGCCCCAAGGGTCAAACTAAACCAAACTAGTGACCAAGGGCCAAAAACCAAGAGAGGAAAGGTGGTAAAGGACCCTACCAACACACTAGACATCCCTTAGAGGTCATACATCTAGGATAAGGTGGGGGTGACTTAAGGAAGGTGATCCATCACAAAAGAACGATTGTGATATATCATGTCATCATAATGTGGGTCATGCATGAAACGACATAGGATTGCATTGCACATCATACCTCTATGTGGGTAGGCGTATGTGAGTACTCAAATGTGAATTTCATATGTTACACCCCTCAACCATTTGGTAATGGATACAGACATTATCTTTATCTCTTTTGGGAGTCATTGAATGTGTCTAACAATAAAATCAAAACTAATAAAAAAACAACTAATATTAATCCCTCAAGAAGAAATCAAGAAACTTATAGTCTTAAGAAAATGAGGCTTATAAATGTTTTTACATACCTTCAGAGGGGCACAAGAAGATGTTGTCAAATCTCCTCCAAGCTTGTAGAAATTTTGTAGGTAATTGATGTAAATAAATTATCCACCAAAAAAAATGCCAACTTTCATTTAAAATACTACTTTTCACTACAACTCCAAGTTCTTTATATGCTCATAAATTCTCAATGAGAAGAGTGTAGGAAAAATAGAAGGGGGGAGGGAAGCATATATAAATAGAGATATATTAGGGTTTATCGATCTCATTCCAACAAATATCCAATTCGTAGAACCAAAAATAAAGAATGTAATGGAACTTCTTCTATTTTATATTTGTTTGTCCTTTTATGGGTTATTGGCACATGAGTCGCGTTCATATGAAACCAATTGGTTTAGAGCCTGAACCAATATAAAGAGTCAATCCATACCATTTTTGGGTCAAAAAATCTAGACTTTCCAATTCTAATAACTATGATTTATCCATGCATTTTATGTGGAAGGGACAAGTCCCACATCTATTGGGAGAGTCATATTGCTAACTCCCAAACTCACCCATGGCACCCTTAAAATCAATGCATGGATCAATGTAATATACTTTTATCACTTTTAACAAATAGGTTACCTCAACACAAATCAAGCTAGCATCCATCACATATTATATCTTATTTCATGCATAGAAACCCTTAATTTATCTTACACAAGAAGAGTGGAACCATATTACAATAAGGTTCCACTCCCTCTAATATGTCTAATTGGATTTCATTACTCCCCATGTGATCAAGGCACAAAACCTAGGTGTCCAAAAGACTTTTTTCCAATCATAGTGAAAACAATATGAGCAAGTAGTAGTTGTTATTCAACCAACTCAGTTGTCCATGATATGGACACGTACGTAAAAAATTTACCACAAAAGCACTAGTATATAATAAATAATTGTCACAACATCAAAATATTGCATTGGAGACATCAAAAGGATGTGGAATTACATCACCACTAATGAACCATTCCAACATAGCATAGGTAGCAATTACCTTGAATGAGTGGTCATAGTATTATTGCATCAAGATGTGCATTTTACTGTTGATGGTTTGGTAGTTACGGCAGGTAATTTCCCTCCTAGACGACCTTTCTTAGATGAGAAGAAGATTCTGGAAGAAAGAGAACCACTGAAAAGATGTGGAAATACCCCAAAAGAGAAGTCGGCCCAAAATAATAAAGAACAATGAAGTGACACCTTTCCAGAAGAGAAGTCGGCCCAGTAAAGAGGACAGAAAGACTATAAATAAGAGGTGCCTTGGCTCATTTAGACACTCGTCCACTCATAAGGAAGGCACAAGTTTGAGGAAGGTGATGTAGCAGTTGCAGTGGTAGAGGTTATTCATGTTCAGTCTTTGCAGTATCTCTCTCTTGTGTGCTACTCTTGGTAGAGGTGTGCTACTATTGTATGGTGTTGCTACTACAGCTATGGTGGTATTTTTGGTTGTACTATGAGCTAGCCTTTGTGCTAGTTTTTATCTATTGGTTAATGATTGGACTTGTTTTGTGAACGAAATCTATCTAAGAAAGGTTGTTGGGTTTTTCCCCCATTTGGGGTTTTCCCAGGATAAATCTCTTGTGTTCTTTTGTCTCTTGTTTATGCTGTTATTTCTCAGTACATGATATATAAGTTAATGTTAAATAAGTAAAAGAACACGGGTAACTATGTTTCTTTGTAAATAAAGAAAAACTAACATGGTATCAAAGTCGGTTACCTTCAGAACAGTTTGACCACTGGAAGCAAGATCGTTTGCAGCGGTACCTTGTCGATGCACTGAAATACTTTGTCAAGATCATTGAGTGCTAGTTCCAAGTTGTTGGGACTATTTTCACCACAGAGCAGTTCTCCCTACCCTAGCATACGCCCTGCAACACTCTGGTTGCAGTTCCGTGAAAGATCAGAAATTTGAAATTTCTTAGATCTAGGGTTTCTAATGGTGAAAATGTCAACTAGTATGACAGTTAAAGATAGATTGGATGGAGAAGATAACTTCAGATCATGGAAGCACATAGTACTTCTCATTCTAGAGGAGAATGATTTATTGGATCATCTCAAGCAGGTACTTCCAGAACCAGAAGAAGAAGACACCAAAAAAAAGTTCAAGAAGAATGAGATCAAGGCCAAGAGGACCTTGACAGACTCAATAAAAGACCATCTGATACCTAATGTATCAGAACTGAAGACACCAAAGGAAATTTTTGATGCCCTAACCACACTTTATGAAAGTAATAATACTAGTCAGAAGCTTACTCTAAGGCATCAACTAATAAACGTGACAATGAACAAGTCAAAAACAGTCGCCAACTATTTCATGAGGATCTCACAGATCAAAGACTAGTTAGCGGTCATTAGAGATCTGGTAGATGTTGAAATAATGTAACTGCGAAGAGTATTCTTATTATTATTGTTATTTTATTCATTGGATTAATCCCCATTGTGGATTAATCATGTCGGTAATTGTATTAGGACCAAATCCCCTTTTGTGGATTGGTCATCGAACAATTGTAATAGGCAGAATAAGAAGTCAGCCCCAACAGTTATTATTGAGACCCAAAATTAAATTAAAGGTGGGTTTACCCACCCAGAGTGAGAGGTCGGCCCTGCCAGTGAAACCCTTTCACACGTGCCAGTCTTGTATATATAGGGAGGCTAGCACCTCACTTTATCACACAATTCACTTGCTCATTCTCTTATGAGGCAAGCTGAAATTACCAGTTGGAGAGAGGGAGAAGAGTGGTGCATATTTTGGAGAGGACTATCTGTATTGGTTTGAGTTATCTCTTGAACATTGTATTGGCAATTTATGATAAGGAACTCTTGAACATTATATTGGCAATTTATGATAAGGGAATTTTTGTTGGGTTTCTTCCCCATGAGAGTTTCCTAGTATAAATGTTGCGTCTCAGGAATGTGTATTTCGATCTTGTTCTTATGTTGCTTTTATCTATTGAAATGAAAAGAACTATAATGGCATAAACATTAGCATGGTATCGGAGCCAACCTGGCTATTATTTCGCGAAGAGAGGAAAACGCCACTGGCAATTAATACCCAAAAATTAGGTTTTGCAAAAGTGAATCTTCAGCTCCCTAACCACCTAAAAGCTGCACCTCTGGGTATGATCATTTTGGCACCATCACGACCTTTTCGCTGGCTAGATCTTCCTGAAGTAAACCCTGCTCACTGTAAAGTACCAGAAAACCGTAAAACCAGTACCAAAACTAAAGTACCAGAAAGCAATTAGAAGTACCAGAAACTGCATACCCAACCACGATCAAGCTTTCCATGAAAGTTGGATTTTCATAACCGACTACACCAAATTTAACTCACCAACAAGATCTATCCCCCTGGATCAGAATTTCAAAATTCAAGTTTGAAAAAATTAGTCTTTCCTTAGTTCCGTTGCGCTTGCCGTACCAAAACCAGCCAGTAATTGCAAGCATTAATTGCGCTGCGTACCGCTAAATCCTGTAATCACCATTGAAGTTTCTTAAGAGTTGGTAATTATTACAGCTGCTACCGATGGCCACCACCGCAGTAAATGCTATCATAGGTATGTACTTTCATATGTTTAATGGTTAAACCCAAAGAGTATTTGCAAGAGAAGGGATCTATTACAATCATAGATCCAGAGGGATCTCAAGATCCAACACATTCGTAGGAATGATGCAACCTGTGTGATTATTCCGACATGTATCTATTTGTCATAACATTGCTTCATCGTTAGCATGTTGAAGCTATGATCAAATTATTAGAAGGATTGAAAGTCGACCATAGAGGTTATCCTCTAACCCAAACTTATGTCAAGATAGTGTATTGTCTTAGCAGCCGTTAAACAAGTTGAAGAAAAGCACTCGCCATCTTGGAGTGAAGGAGACTTGGAAGAAAAGCAAACACTCATTCATGAAGACAAGGCTCCAAGTTTGATTAAATCAAGTTGATAAGATTCAAAGGTACACATGACAAGTCGATGACTATAGTTGAGATAGCGCCACTGTACAAGTATTATACCTGATAGCATGTGAGCATATAAAGGTAAATACTTTGTCTGATACAACCAACACCTCCTCTAGAAACCTCGTGTGTTAGTTCCAGCTTTTCGCGGAAGAATGCTTGGTCACAACACTACGAGAGTGTTGACTCCTTACTTCGTATTGTATTCCTTACCTAATCTTTTGCTTCGATAAATTATAAGTGATAGCTCAAAGGAGCCACCGTGATGATCATTGTTTGTGCTATTGCTTTATAATATCAAAAGGATATATTCTTGCTTGTTTTGTTTTAACTTGCTCCAGTCATGAGGAAGTTATAGTGAAGGTTGCAGAAGGCAACGCGTTGCTGGAGAGACCGTGAATGAAGCAATCATCATTGAAGAAGAAGCGGTTTGCATGCTTTATAGGGTCACCGTGGTTTTCCATGACCCATTTCATTGAAGAATCTTGGCATTGAAGATTAGCTCACTTCAACTACAAAGCACTACCATACAAAGTACTACTGTGTTTACCGTGAATCAAAGGTGACCATGAAGGCGTATGCAATGGATGTGTACAAGGGAAGAACATCAAGAAGTCATTTCCAAAGAGGGACAACAAGGCGGAAGGAGTCATAGAACTCATTCATCTGACAAGGTGGCCCAATGACATCATCCCACAAGGGTATATATACTATGTATTATTCATTAATGATTATTCTCATAAAAGACCTAGATATATTTGAAGTGTTCAACAAGATCAAGGAATTCAAAGCCTTGATAGAAAACCCCTATGTAAGGAAGATTAAGATACTCATGTCGATAATGGAGGAGAATATACCGTAAAAGAGTTCATGAACTGCGAAAGATGTTGGGATCAAGATCCCCAAAAATGGTGTAGCCGAAAGGAAGAACGTAATCACTATGGAAGTTGTAAAGACCATGATTCACGACTCAAGATCTTCCTATGTGCTTATGGGCGTATGCTAATGACAGCTGTTTATGTGCGTTAACCGGATTATCCCATAGCACACTTAGCTCAAGACACCTAAGAGATGTTCACCGAAAGAAGCCGAGGTAAGCCATCTAAAAATTTGCCGTCCAATCTTCATACACATTCCAAAAGAGAAGAGAACAAGCTAAAACCTCCGAAAGAAGGAATATTTGTGGGATAATCGCGGATAAGCCCTGCTGGCCTCAATCTACATACCGTCACCACCATTTGAAATAAGCAGACGGACTCATGAAGAAACAACACTTGTTCAAGAAGATGCCGCCTTTGAAGAAGTATATGAAGAGGAACCCGTAAATCCCGTGATTGCGTAATCCGTGAGGGAAGTTCCCGTGAGGGAAGTTCCTAGAGCCGTAGAACCTGTAAGGGAAGTCGTAACTTCCCCGATGAGGAGACTCCTAAAGACCACGCTATAAATGTAGTTCAAGAACCTTCAAAATGACCTTCTCCCATAAAAGAAACCTATTTGGGCAAGAGAGCTTATTCTAAGATGGAGAGAAGTGCGAAATTCCGTGAAGGAACCTCGAGACAAGTGAAAAGACCAAAGCCATTCTCCGGGTATTAACGGCTTTGATGTGTGACTTCCTAGATGAGGAGCCTACATGCTTGAAGAAGCCATTCAAAGAAGAAATGGAAAGATGCCATGATAGAGGAATACCAATCCATAATAAAGAACTTGGGCATGGGAAATAGTCTCGCATCGGAGAATAAAGATGGGTTATCCTACAGATGGCCCTTCAAAATAAAAACATGTTGCTAATGGAAGTATTGAGAAGTACAAAGCAAGATTTGTCACTGTGGTTTTCCCTCAAAAGGAAGGCATCGACTATGAAGAGACATTCGCCATGTAGCCGACACTCTGACCGTATCATCATAGCTCTTGCATCCAAGATGAAATGGAAGTCGCTAACGATGGATGTGAAGACAACTTTCCGAATGGTGTTATCGAAGAGGTGAAGTGTATATAGAGCAACCCTAAGGATTTGAAGTTGAAGACGTGAAGTCTCATGTCCGGACAAGAAATCCTTATACGCATTGAAGCAAGATCCCAGAGCTAGGTAATATGAATGCGATAGATAGTTTCTTGATTTAGCTTAGGCTTCACCAAGAGTAAAAGCAGCATCAAATCTCTACTTCAAAATTATGGATAATGAACTAGTAATATTACCATCGCATGCAAAAGACCTATTCTTAGCAGGAGAAGAAAAGTTCATCGCTGAATGTAAAATAGAGACTTGGCGCAGAATTTGAAAATGAAAGACCTTGGCCTAATGCATTACTTCTTAGGTCTTGAGGTATGGCGTAGTCCGTAAAGGATCTTTCTTAATCAAGGGAAGTACACGGGTCAAATCTTAAAGAGATTCGACATGTTAGAATGCAAGTCCATGAATACACCCATGGAAGCAAAGTCGAAGCCGTTGGTCGATACTTCGCCAGATCTGATAGATGCCACACCTTTACGCACGTATCATTGATCGTTGATGTACCGACCTAACACCGCACTGCATTATCTCGCTTTGTAGTGAACACCTTGAGTCGTTTCTGGTAGAGCCTGCATCGCAGTTCACCTAGTGGTCGCAAAACATGTGATGTGAGGTACCTTAAAGGTACAATGGATTATGGTCCTATATGATGGAGACTGGCGACTTCACATTGAGTGGATATAATCGCATGCAAGTTGGGCGTGAAGCCGCTATGCACGTAAAAGCACTGGATGTCAAGCTTCGCCAGATCAGCTATGATCTCGCGGAAGAGTAGGAAGCAATCCAAGATTTCTCCTAGCACGACAGAAGCAGAGCCATTGTCGCATGTTCTGCCAGATACAAAGCTATATGGCTTTGAAAGTTGTTGGATCGCCTATTTGACTTGGAGATGAGAGAACCGCGGATTCTATGTGACAACTAGAGTCGCGATAAAGACGACGGAGAATCCTCGTATTCCACGACAAAGGTTGAAGCTAACATAGAAATCATATCATTTCATCCCTAACATGGTACGTGAGAGGAGCCTTGAAGCTCCAGACATTAGCACTGGATGAACGTGTTGTTGATGTGTTGACCAAAACCTCTATCTCGTGTAGTAAAGTTTGAACACTTCTTCGACATAAGCTTGGTATCGTCCGAAAGGGCCCTCCCCAGCGGGGAGTATATTCCTTGCTTCCTCGCACTCACGTTAGATGTAAAGCAAGATGAGTCATTGCTTCCTCGACCGGCCGTTAGACGAAGTACGACGCTGTGTGTTCCTTTGCTTCTGACATCATTGTTAGACGTGAAGCAAGGTGAGTCATTGCTTCGGACCTCGCTATTAGATGTAAAGCATGACGCTGTGTGTGTTCCTTGCTTCTGAATTCGTTGTTAGACGTAAAGAATGGTGTTGTGTGTTCCTTGCTTTTGTCCTTGTTGTTAGACGTAAAGTGTGACGTTTTGTGTTCCTTGCTTTTGACCTTTTTGTTAGATGTAAAGCATGATGTTTTGTGTTCCTTGCTTCTGAACTATTTGTTATATGTAAATCAAGATGATGTGTGTTTTCTTTGCTTCTGACCTCGCTGCTAGAGGTAAAGCAAGATGAGTCGTTGCTTCGGACCTCGTTGGGGACGGAAAGCATGACGCTGTGTGTTCCTCGTCAATTCTCGTTGGATGTAAAGCAAGATGATTCCTCACTTCCGACCTCGTTACATGTAAAGCTTAGATTATGTGTGATTCCTTGTTTCCACTCTAGTTGTTAGACATAAGATGATTCTCAAGCTCGACCCGCAGCTAGGACGAAGTTTAGATGCTGTGTTCTCGTTTCTAATTCCAGTTGTTAGGACGAAGAAAGATGATTCCTTCAATCTTGTTGTTAGACATAAAACAAGATGTGACTGACATTGAGCTACCAAATAACTGCGGGACATTGAACCGGTAGTACCTGATGTGCCAGCCTATTGTTGTGATTAGGTATCATTTTATTGATACATATTGATGCATGATGATGGCATACTCGAGAATGATGATGTTGTCGATGAAGAAAACTTTCATGACTCGTAAATGTGCTAACAATACCAAGATGATATTGATGATACCTTCCTCCTAATGCCACCGATGATGCGCACTTCTCTCTCGCCCGATGCTGTTGAAGAAGACCCTTCTGTTAAGGGGAGGTTGAAATAATGTAACCGCAGTTATATTCTGGCTATTATTGTTATTTGATTCATTGGATTAATCCCCATTCTGAATTAATCATGTCGGTAATTATAAAAGGACCAAATCCTCATGGATTCTTCGGTCATTGACAATCTCTAATAGGCGAAAATAAGAAGTCGGCCCCAGAGTTGGCTATTATTGAGACCCATACTAAATTATTAAAGGTGGCTTACTCCACCCGAGTGAGAGGTCGGCCTCGCCAAAGGAAACCCTTAACACGCAAGGGCCTTGTATATATAGGGAGGCTAGCACCTCACTTTATCACACAACCCACTTGCTCATTCTCTTATGAGGCAAGCTCTAATTACCACTAGAGAGGGAGAAGAGTGGCTTATCTTTGAGAGAGGACCACTGCTATATTGGTTTGAATTATCTCTTGACATTGTATTGGCAATTTATGATAAGGAAGTTTTTGCTAGGTTTTCTTCCCCTAGAGGGTTTCCCAGGATAAATGTTGTGTCTCTTGTGAATGTGTATTTCTCAGTGATCTTGTTCTTGTGTTGCTCTTATCTATTGAAATGCAAAGAACTATAATAATGGCATAAACATTAATAGTAGATAACGTTGAACGTGTGACTACTACACTCAATGTATTTCCTTCCTCTTGGGATCCATTCGTTCAAGGTATTTGCGCTAGAAGCAAATTGACCAAGTTTAACAAGTTATGGGCAAACTATACCCAAGAGGAGTCCAAATTGATATCCAAATCAGAGAAGACAAATGATGATGAAAATCAAGCCCTTGTTGCTCAAGTAAAGAAAAGGAAAGAAAGGGAAGAAGGAAGTCTGAAGAAATATAAGAGACCACGTTATAAGAAGGATGCGTCAAATATCAAATGTTACAAATGTAAGAAGATGGGACATTATGCCACAATGTCCTCTGAGACATGAAAAGGGAAAGAAGAAACACCATGCACATGTAGCTAACACTAAAGATCAGAAGTCAAAGGATGAATATTATTTCTTCTAGCCAATGGTGCTTCCAAGAACATGACCGGGGGAGTAGGAGAAAATACAGAAGACAACTCAAGTGGGACAGCAACAACTAAACTCTAGGTTTGCATATCAGATTTGATATTTTATATTGTTATCGCTTAAGTAAGTATTGTAACTAGAATAGCAGTCTTTAGGGTTCTATTATTGCTATTGTTATCAAATGTTTAATAACACTTGAATATTGTTAGTACAACTACCATTAAGTAAATGCTCATGGTTTATTATTAATAATGCACTTGTTCAAAAGATGATATCCTCTAGGAGATGATCTTGGTTACTGACCTTGTTCCAGGCAGATTATCTTGTAAATTCCATGGATATGTTGTTTTTCTTGTCTCTTGTTTCAAGAAGGTCACAGGTAATAGCTCTTTGAGGGAGCTATAACGATGGTTTCATGAGACAAAAGATTAGATGGTCTCCAGCTAAGACATGGAACAAACTATCCATACATAGAGTTGTGTACACATCCATGTAACGGAGGAGAAGAGGATGAAGTCATAAATTTATGGAGAGAAGGGTACTTTTGTGAGATACAGAGTATCTCATATGGATATTGATTGTAAGGAGAAGAAGGCTCTGAAGATGACCGTACAGATCCTTCTAGTTCAGTTGATCACTCTTCAGATCATCAGAAAGAGTTAATAAATCTAGAAGGGCCTACCTAGGATCATTGCAGTGACCAGGAAGAGTTAATAAATCCAGAAGGGCTTACCCAGGATCATTGCAGTGACCAGGAAGATACCATCATGGTCCCATGACACTTTGCAGAGGATACAAATATATGGTAGTGATGAACCATATCATGAGGAGGAGAAAATGGCTCCACTAGTTTTGAGGCAGGTGACCCCACCAAGTAACATCTTAGAAGGATCTAGAGTTCAGAGGGATTCATCCCTCACGATCCAGTAGGGAGGAGAAGCCTCCCCGGGATAGCTCATAAGAGATCAGACTCCAGAAGAGGTCAGCACATACAGAGGGAGCATATGGCTCTGAATATTATATAGAATCAGAGGGAGCATGCAGACTCGGAGTGAGCCTGATCTCATAGAGAGTCAGCTGACTCAGAGGAAGACCATATCATTCACAGGAATTTCCCCATCATATTCATGGAGGGAGAGAGAGAGAGAGAGAGAGAGACATCTTCAGATGCCATGAGTTGAGGAGGTTAGATTGTATCTTCATAGGCTTCTAGGAGATGTGAGATCTCCTGGGAGGATTCCCCTGCTTCAGTAGACGTTGCTACAGTGACAGAGGAGGCAACCAAAAGGATTGGGATATGGATCTTACCTTAGTTCCAGAGAGAGCAAGAGACCACACAAGATTCCATCTATGTAGATTGATCATTAGAACCTTCCACGTATGAGAAAGTTGCTAAGAAACAAGTGTGTGGTGTTGAAATATTGTAACTGCAAAGAGTATTCTAATTATTATTGATGTATTATTCATTAGATCAATCCCCTTTTGTGGATTGATCATGTCGAGTATTGTAAATGACCAAATCCCCTTTTGCGGATTGGTCAAACCCTAATTGTAATGGGCTAAATGAAAAGTCGGCCCCAGAATATATTAAAGTGGTTATAACCACCCAAAATAAGAAGTCGGCCCTCCCAGTGAAAAGACACCCCAGTTCAGTGCCTGCCAGATTGTATAAATAAGAGAGGCTAGCGCCTCATTTGTTCACTCACTCACTTGTTCATCGGAGCGCAAGTTTGGAGCTGCAATTGAAGAAGAAGGAAGAGAGAGAGAGGCGCATTCTTGGGAGAGGACTTTCTGTATTTGTTTGAGTTATCTCTTGGCATTGTATTGGCTATCTATATTAAGGAATTTTTTGTTGGGTTTTCTCCCCTGTGAGGGTTTCCCAAGATAAATGATGTGTCTCTTGTGATTGTGTATTTCTCAGTGATCATATCTATGCTATTGTTATCTAGTGAAATGAAAATAAACCTAATAATAGATTAAACCTTAACATGGTATCAGAGCTAAGCTAAAGAGAGAATCTTTCATAAGAGAACGAGAAAAAAGTCACTATTGACGTACATGAAAATTAGGGCTTTTTATTGAAGAAGAATTTCAGCCCCAAAACCATCTAGAAAAGTGTGCCCTTCCTCAAGGATCACTTTGGGGTCCTCAGCAAAACTTTTCAGTGGCTAGATCTCCCGGAAAGTGAAACCCTAGTTTTCACTAGGTACCAAAAAACCAGAAGTACCAGAAGTACCGGAAAAACAAAAGTACCAGAAAACCAGAAGCACCAGTCCAGAAATGTGTTGATCAAGTTTGAAGGGGTAAAATTTGGATTTTCAAAAATCTGACTGCACCAGCTTACTCGCCTCAGCTTAGCGCATCTATCCCCTAGATCAGAATTTCAAAATTTGAAGTTTGAAAAATTAGGGTTTCCTCATAAAACCCTAAGTTGCAGTTGCAGTTGCAGTCTCAGAATTAGTTGCAATATCAATTGCAGTTGCATTATTAGTTGAAGTATCAACCGTATTACCAGTTGCAGTCGCCCTTGAAGTTTTTAAGAGTTGGTGATCATTACCGCTGCTACCAGATGGTGCCACTACCTGCAAATGCCATCAGAGGTATGTACTCACACATGTTTAAATGGTTAAGATTTAAAGGGTATTTTCATGAGAAGGGATCTCTTGCCATAGATCCAGAAGGATCTCAAGATCCAACACATTCAGAAGAATAATGCAACTCATGTTTGATTATTCTATTTGTTATGACATTATTTTGATCAGTGTTGCATGTTGAAGCTATGACCATCATACTAAACTTTGGTCAAAATATTAGATGGATTAAAGTAGAGATCATAGAGTTTATTCTCTAACCCAACCTTCTGTCAAGAGAGCATATTTTCCTAGTATAGAAGACAGGTTGAAGAAATCACTTGTCATCTTGAGTGAAGGAGACTTGGAAGAAAAGAAAAACACTCATTCTTGAGAACAAAACTCTAGGTTCCAGGTTTGACTGATTAAGTTGATAAGATTCAAAACGTGCAAGTGTCAAGAAAACACTATAATTGAGGTAGCAATATTTGAAAAGTATTATGCTTGGTAGGATGTGAGCATATTGAGATAAATGCTTAATGTAATCATTTGTCGGATACAAACTAACATCTCCTCTAGAAGAAATCTCTTGTGATTAGTTCCAAGTTGCCATGGAGGAATGTTTGATCGCAACACTATAAGAGTGTTGACCTCATCTCGTATTGTATTTCTTACTTTTTATCTTTACTTCAGACAGGTCACAAGTGATAGCTCTAAAGGAGCTATTGTGATGATTATTTGTGCTATTGTTTTATCTACTATTATCAAAAGAGTATTATTCTTGCTTGTTGACCTTGTTTCAGGTGACAGGTGATAACCCTGAGGAAGCTATAGTGAAGGTTGTTGAAGGAAAAATATTATATGAGTCATGAAGCAAACTATGTACATGACCATATATACACTCATGTACCAAAGAAGATGAAGAAGAAGCTATCTCTTGAGATTCAGAGTATCTCATATGAATATTGATTGAAAGCAGCAGAAGGCTCCAAAGATGATCGAACATTAGAACGAGAAGCAAATATCGTTTGAAGCATGACTCTGTCTTTCATATTTAGACTTGGTATTCAACACCAAGTATACCTTGTAAGAGATAATGAAGTCCTTGTAGACTCAGAAAAAATTGAGAGTAAGCTTGATCTCAAAAAGGATCAGATGAAGAGACAACTTACAGGACTGGGAGACAGATGTCATGAGAAGACTAGATCGTAGCTTCAGAAACTTCTAGGAGATATGAAATCTCCTGGGAAGATTCCCTTGTTTTAGTAACAGAGAAGGAAGCCCGTCAGAAAGACTAGGATATGGATTCTTCTGTGAGACTAGAAGAGAAGTCAGTATTGACTTCCAAGATTGATCTATACAGATCAAGCATGTTGCAGATGTACAAAGCTTGATGTGTGTCTAGAGGATTCTCCCAGAAAGAGGGAGAAGACTATGCCGAGACACTTATTGGAAAAATAGTTCCAGTATTTATGAAGACAACCAGAACAACCATGATTCATATATAGTATGAGATGCAAGGGGAACAATCCCCATATTTAAAATTGAGTGGCAATTGGTGCAATACATTAGTTGGGTCATGGAAACATAACTATGATAAAATATAGTGTTACCTCCATGAAAGAAGAAGAGATATATTCAGTATCAGTTATTGAGCCACTCTCAATTTCAGATGAAGTTGTTACCATGATGGAGTAGAGGAGTTACTCCTAGACTTCAGCAATCACAGTGAGAATGGAGCAATCATTCTCAGCTTTAGAGCAGGTGCAGGTGCAGAATCCTAGTTCCAGAAGGAACAGTTGCAGAAAGAGGAGAGGACATACTCTCAATTGTAAATTCTAACCTTGTACAATATCTACTGCAAACAGATTTTTAGAAAAAGAACAGAAAAGATACAATGGCAAATACAAACATTACACAAAGATTTTTCCCCTGGAAACTCAAACCGGGAAAACCAGCAAATTCTATATTCATTCATGTGTGATACATTTTTTACAATACAATATACATATAGGATCCAGCGGCATCCAAAACCCTAACCCAATGACCTGGATTAGTCCAAAACCCTAATTCCTTAATCAAAAATAGAAAACCATCGACAAAAACCATGTGCCGAAAAACCACCTAAATATGTGACACGTTTCCCGAGGTAGGTGATATGTTTCCCGAGGATATAACACATACCCATTATTCTCCCACTTGTTGTTTTCTTTGCATACAGGGGATTACAGGGTTACATAGTCAACAATCCGGGGTAGCAATGCCCATGGATCCTCTACACCAAGAGAAATTCTCAGTGCTCATAGATTTTGTTAATGAGTCTGCAACATTCTTAAAAGTGTCCACCCTCATTGGTGATACTTTATTTTCTTCAATCATGTCTCTCACAAAATGATATTGAGCATAAATATGCTTTGTCTTTGAATGATAAGTCGGGTTCTTCGCCAGAAAAATTGCACTCTGACTGTCACACTCTATCCTTACAACTTGTTGTACCAACCCAATACCTGAACACAATCTTTGTAACCATATTGCTTCCTTACTTGCATGAGTGGCTGCCATGTATTCAACTTCTATAGTTGAAAGTGCCACTACAGCCTGACTTTTTCTCATCCAACTTATTTCTCCTCCAAACAGATTAAACACATACTCTCTTGTAAATATCCTACGATCCAGATCTCCAGCCCAATCTGCATCCACAAAGCCATGTATATCCACAACTCTGTCCAAACTCGGTCTTCCTTCATAGCATAATCCATAGCTAGCAGTGCCACACAAATACCTAAAAACCCTTTTTATTGTTGTTCAATGCTCCTTCCCTGGTTTTGACATATACCTGCTCAAAACTCCCATTGCATGTGCAATGTTCGGCCTAGTACAAACCATTGCATACATCAAACTGCGAACTGCACTCGCATATGGAACATGAGACATGTCCTCCTCCTCTTCATGTGTCTTGGGACACTGATCCGCATATAACTTTACACCAACCGGAATAGGAACCTTGACCGGTTTACATTCCTGCATATTAAACATATGCAATATTGTCTCGACATATTTTCTCTTATTTAACCAGAGTTTCCTCCTTTTCCAATCTCTTTTAATTTCCATGCCCAAAATGAAATTTGAAGCACCGAGATCCTTCATGTCAAATTTAGAGGACAACTGAGTTTTCACATCCTGAATAATCTCCTTGTTGTTTCCTATCAGCAACATGTCATCCACATACAAGACCAAATAAATCAAATGATCACCAATTAATTTAAAATACACACAATGATCCTCTTTGCTTCTTGTGAAGCCAAGTCCCAGCATATAAGTATCAAATTTTTGATACCACATACTTGGTGATTGTTTTAAACCATACAGGGACTTTTTCAACTTGCATACTAGCTCCTTCTTTCCCTTCACAGCATAACCTTTTGGTTGCTTCATATATATTTATTCTTCCAGATCTCCATGTAGGAATGTTGTCTTCACATCCATTTGTTCTACTTCAAAATCAAATGCAGCAGCAACAGATAAAAGAAATCTTATAGAGGTTAACTTGGCAACAGGAGAAAAAATCTCACCAAAATCAATTCCCTCAACCTGAGAATAACCCTTTGCTACTAATCGAGCTTTGTATATCTCCACTTGTCCTTCTGCATTCAGCTTCTTTTTAAATACCCACTTGTTGCCAATGGGTTTTCTTCTAGTGGGCAACTCCACTAGATCCCAAGCCTCATTCTTATCCAAAGATGCCATTTCTTTGTCCATGGCCCTTTTCCAGAGATTTCCATCCTCTGAATCCACTGCCTCCCTGACAGTTCTAGGATCATCATCAGTAATAGATAAAGCAAAATTTGAATGGAAATCGAATGGAGTATACCTTTCCAGTAGCCTTCTTTCTCGAACCAATCTCCTCAATACTGGAGTATGAGGATCTTCTTCTTTTGATTCATGTTCTTATGTAGAGTTTGATTCATCATCCTTTAAATCAAACTCTATTTTCTCTGGTTCTTCCTTACTTGGTAGGACTTCCTGTATAACAACATCCTCCATTTCTCTAAATACCACATCTCGTCTATACACTACCTTCTTAGTTTCTAGGTTCCAAAGCTTATAACCTTTGAGATCATTTGTATATCCAATAAAGATACACTGTTTAGCCTTCTTATCTAGCTTACTCTTGTTTTCCTTTGGAACATGAACATATGCATCGCAACCAAATACCTTGAGATGTGTGAGAGAAGGTTCCTTACCAATCCATACCTCTTGTGGATTCTTGTCATCCAACACTGATGAGGGTGATCTGTTGACCAGGTAACATGTAGTACCCACTGCCTCTAGCTAGAATTCTTTCCCTAACCCGGCACCATTGAGCATGCACCATGTTTTTTCCATCAGCGTCATGTTCATCCTTTCTGCAACTCCATTTTGTTGAGGTGTATATGGAGTAGTCTTCTACCTTGCTATACCACACTTCTTACAGAATTCTTCAAATTCATTTCTGCAGAACTCTCCGCCATTATCTGTCCTCAACACCTTAATTCTTTTCTCTGCTTGATTCTCAACAAGAGCCTTAAACTCTTTAAACCTGTCAAAGACCTCATATTTCTTCCTGAGAAAATATATCCAAGTATTCCTCGAGAAGTCATCAATAAATGAGACGTAGTACACAGATTTTCCCAATGATGGGACCGACACAGGTCCAAAAACATCATTGTGAACTAGTTGTAAGATTCCTTCTGCCCTCTTTGCACCGGAGGGGAATCTTACCCGATTATGCTTCCCATATAGACAATGTTCACAGAAATCAAAATCCAGAGAGCAGTTAAACATACCTTCAACCATACCTTTATCGTGTAGTAGTCGAAGACCCTTCTCTCCGATATGCCCTAGTATTTGATGCCACGGCATAACCTTTTCTCCAGAGACTGTAGGAGTTCATTCTTCTTCAACTCCAATATCAGGAACAATGGAACTATTACACCCATCACTAATAGTGCTTCCTTCCAACTTATACAAAGTTCCAAACCGAAATCCTTTCAGCAAAACCATTGCTCCTCAAACCATCCTGCAGGTTTCCTTTTCAAATATTGGTTTTAGCCCTGCATCATCCATTTTGCTTAAAGAAATCAATTTTTTGGCCAAACCTGGGATGTGCAGAACACCAGGCAGTGTTCTAATCCTTCCATCTATGAGCCTCAACTTGACTCTTCCTCGTCCTATGATTCTAGTTGTTGAATCATCAACTATGAAAACATTACCTCCATCATACCTTTCATATTTTCAAAACCACTCCCTATGGAGAGTCATATGAAAGGATGCACCAGAGTCAACCAACCATGCCTCATGATCTGCATGTGTGGTTGAAGAAGCCAAGTTCACATCCCCTCCTTCTTCCTTGGAGGTCTTTTCTTCTGTAGAATGAGATTCTTCAGATCCCTTCTTTTTATCAACCTTGGATCTACATTGCTTCTTGTAGTTCCCTTCTTTTCCACATCTCCAACATACCCTTACAAACTTTCTAAGAGATTTAGATCTACCCTTAGACTTAGATCTCCCAGTTGAGAAATTAGATCTATTCCTTTCCTGGGAACGTCCTCTTGCAAATAATGCGTCTATGCTATGTCCTTCCATATTCTTTTGTTTCATCTCCTCTGACAACAAGGATGAGACCACTTCTTCAAAATTCAAGGCAGTTGTATTACTACCTATGGCCACAACCAGACCATCCCAAGAGTTTGGTAAAGAACACAATAAACTGATACATTTATATTCATCTGAAATTTTAATCTCAACAGATACTAACTGACTTACCACAGTATTGAAGGTGTTCAAATGCTCTGCCACCGAGTCTCCATATCTCATCCTCAGGTTATACATATTCTCTCTCAGGAATAGTTTATTTACTAGGGACTTAGACTGATACAACTTCCCCAACTTTTCCCATAAATCCTTAGTTGTAGCTTCCTCTGACACATTCAGTAATACTGAATCGGAGAGACATAGTCGGATTGTGCTCTTTGCCTTCCGATCCAAATTTTTCCAGTCATCTGCTGAAGTTCTTGTAGGTGCAGTACCTGGATCTACCGTGATCCACTGATCTCTGTCCACCAACAAATCTTCCATCTTGAGCTTCCACAGCTCAAAAATTTTCCCATTAAACTTCTCGATCTCTAGCTTCGAATTGCTTGCCATTTCTTTTCACCTGAAAAAACGATACCACAAATCTCCCACTGTAACAAGGCTTATCACAGTCCCGAGCCAAACCCTTGACCACAAAGGCGTCCCCCTAAAGCCAATAAATCTTTGATACCAAATGTAAATTCTAACCTTGTACAATATTTACTGCAAACAGATTTTTAGAAAAAGAACAAAAAAGATACAATGGCAAATACAAACATTACATAGAGATTTTTCCCCTGGAAACCCAAACCGGGAAAACAGCATATTCTATATTCATTCATGTGTGATACATTTTTTACAATACAATATACATATAGGAGCCAGTGGCATCCAAAACCCTAACCCAATGACCTGGATTAGTCCAAAACCCTAATTCCTTAACCGGAAATAGAAAACCATCAACAAAAACCATGTGCCAAAAAACCACATACCCAACATCAATCAGTGAGACAAATAGTGCTTTGTAGAAAGCACATAGAGCTAGCACATGATTGTGCAGATTGAGTTGCAGCTAAGCAAGTGTACCAGATTGGTACAATGTAACATGAAAATTTGGTTTGAAGATAGAAAGACTCAGGTCTGCAGGTTGAAGGAATCTTTATACGTATTGAAGCAAGCTCCTAGAGCTTGATTTACAATTTCCTGAAGAGCTTGGGAGTTACCAAAGAGTAAAGTTGATTCTAACCTTTATCTCAAGGTTATGAATGATGAGTCAGTGATGTTACTACTATATGTAGATGATGTATTCTTGACAAGATGAAGAAAATCTCATCAGAGATTGCAGAAGAAGCTCGCCACAGAGTTTGATGGAAGACCTAAAAGCATTATCTCTTAGGTCTTGAAGTTTGGGAGAGCACAGAGAAGATCTTCCTTAACCAAGGGAAGTATGCAGTTAAAATTGAAAAGGGTTGACATGTTGAAATGAAAATCCATGTACACACCCATGGAAACGAAGTTGAAGCTCCTGGTAGATACCTCGTCAGAATTGGTTAATGCTACTCTGTACAGACATATTATTGGTTCAGTGATGTATTTGACGAATACCAGGCTAGATATATGTTTTTCCTTGAGTCAGTATCTGGTAGAACCCAAACATGTCACATTGTTGTTGCAAAACATATGATGAGATACCTTAAGGGTACGTTGAATCTTGGTCTCTTTTATACTAGAGATATTGACTTCAGACTGAGTGGTTACACCGATTCAGATTGAGATGAAAGTGTTTCTGATAGAAAGAGCACTTCAGGATGTTGTTTCAGTCTAAGGTCAGCCACGATCTCATGACAGAGTAGGAAGCAATTCAGTATTGCTCCAAGAACGGCAGAAGCAGAATACATTGTTGCATGTTCCGCCAGTTGTGAAGCCATATGGCTTCAGATGTTGTTGACCGATCCATTTGATCTAGAGATTGAAGCCACCGTGATTCTATGTGATAACCAAGTTGCATAAAAATTATGGAGAACCATGTGTTCCATGATGAGTCAATCGAAGCACATAGAGATCTGGTATCACTTCACCCATGACATGTTGTAGAGAGGAGCTATAAAATTCCAATATGTTGAAACAGATGAACAGGTTGTTGATGTGTTGACCAAGCCCCTATCTCGTGTAAAGTTTGAACACTTTCGAGATAAGCTTGGTATAGTCCGAAAGGACCTCCCCTTGAAAGAAGGAGTAGTGTTGATGATACTATGGTATCATGATCAGTAGTGGTAGCTCCGTTAGGATTTTATATCCTAGGGAATCTTATGATTCCTGGGCAGCTCCTTAGAGACTGTCAAAGTACCACAAGATGATGATGTGCCAGCCCAGTGTTGTGATTCCAGCTTAATTGTTGTGTGGTGTTGCCATCTTAATTGTTGTGCTTCTAGCTTAATTGTTGTGTGGTGTTGCCAGCTTAATTGTTGTGCTTCCAGCTTAATTGTTGTGTGGTGTTACCAGCTTAATTGTTGTGTTTCCAGCTTAATTGTTATGTGGTGTTGCCAGCTTAATTGTTGTGATTCCAGTTTAATTGTTGTGTGGTGTTTCGAGCTTAATTGTCGTGTGGTGTTGCCATCTTAATTGTTGTGTTGTGATTCCATCTTAATTGTTGTGTGGAGTTGCCAACTTAATTGTTGTGATGATATGTCAGCTTAATTGTTGTGATGATGTACCAACTTAATTGTTGTGATGATGTGTCAACTTAATTGTTGTGTTGATGTGACAGCTTAATCATTGATGACATGTCAGCCTCGTGCTATGATGATGTGCTAGCCTCGTGTTGTGATCATGTGCCAGCCTCGTGCTGTGATGCCAGCTTCGTGCTAATGATATTGTGTAGCCATCTTTGTGTTGTGATGCCAACCTCGTGTTGAAGACTCTCAGCCTAGTGTTGATGTTGATGATGCTCCAGACTTTTTGTTGTGATATTGTTGTTTTTTATGTTGTATCAGCCTTGTGTTGTTATTGATGATGATGATGTATTAGTGTTATACTAATCCATGTTGATGCAGTTGATAATGATGATGCCACTTCAGCTTCTTGTTGAAGTTGATGATGATGATGCCACTTTAGCTTCTTGCTGAAGTTGATGATGATGATGCCACTTCATCTTTTTGTTGAAGATGATGATGATGATGCCACTTCAGCTCCTTGTTGAAGATGATTATGATGATGATGATGATGTTATTTCATCTTTCATGCTGAAGATATGATGATGTTACTTTAGCTTCACGTTGAAGATGATGATGATGTTACCTTAGCCTCATGCTGATGAGGATGATGATGCCATTCCAACTCCCTGCTGAGAATGATGATATTGATGATGAGAAAAACTTCCGATGATTTATAGATATGCCAGTCAATGTTCCAAGATGTTGTTGATGATGTTGCCCTCCCTCTTGTCCGATGTCGTTGTAGAATACCCTTCTTTTTAAGGGGGAGTGTTGAAATATTGTAACTGCAAAGAGTATTCTAATTATTATTGATATATTATTCATTAGATCAATCCCCTTTTGTGGATTGATCATGTCGAGTATTGTAAATAACCAAATCCCCTTTTGCAGATTGGTCAAACCCTAATTGTAATGGGCTAAATGAAAATTCTGCCCTGCCAGTGAAAATATACCTCAGTTCAGCGCCTGCCAGAGTGTATAAATAAGAGAGGCTAGCGCCGCATTTGTTCACTCGCTCACTTGTTCATTAGAGTGCAAGTTTGGAGCTGCAGTTGAAGAAGAAGGAAGAGAGAGAGAGGTGCATTCTTGGGAGAGGACTTTTTGTATTTGTTTGAGTTATCTCTTAGCATTGTATTGACTATCTATATTAAGGAAGTTTTTGTTGGGTTTTCTCCCCCATGAGGGTTTCTGAGGATAAATGATGTGTCTCTTGTGATTGTGTATTTCTTAATGATCCTATCTATGCTATTGTTATCTAGTGAAATGAAAAGAAACCTAATAATAGCTTAAACCTTAACATGTGGAAGGATGTCATGATAGAAGAGAATTAGTCCATCATGAAGAATGATGTGTGAAAAGTGGCTCGGAGACTAGTAGGAAAGTCAGTGGTGACTTCCAAGTGGATCTACAAGATCAAACATGTTGTAGATGATAGCATAGAAAAGTACAAAGAAAGACTTGTGGCTAGAGGATTCTCCGAACAAGACGGAGAAGGCTATGACGAGACACTTGCTCCAATAGCTAGAACAAGTGTACATAGAGCAGCGACAAGATACATGAGGAGTCTCATGTTTGCAGATTGAAGAAAGCTTTGTACAAGCTCAAGCAGACACCTAGGGTAGGATATTCCAGACAGTTATTTTTATGAGCTTGGGGATGGTTGGGATGGTTGGCCCTTGATGACTTGTTTCTTACAGGGGATGAGAAGCTCACAGATGGGTGCAAGAGGGAACTCACTTTAGAGTTCAAAATGAAAGATATAGATTTGATGGGATTGGAGGTGTGGCAGAGACCAGATGAGATTTTCCTTAGCCAAGGAAAATATACTATTGATATCTTGTAGAGATTCAGGATGATGGACTGCAAATCCATGGCCACACCTATGATAGTAAATTTGAAGCTTCTAAGTGATTCATCTTCAAATTTGGTGGATCCCATGATGTACAAACAACTGATTGGATCCTTGATGTACCTGGTTAACACCAGGCTGGACATATGCTTTGCAGTGAATACCTTGAATCAGTACATGGTTGAACCTCGACATGTACATTGGATGGAAGCAAAACATATGTTGAGGTACCTGTGTGGTACGATTGGATATGGATTGAGATATGTCTTGGATGGAGATGTGAAGTTGTAGGGATATACAGACTCTGACTTGGTAGGGAGTGCAGTGGACCAAAAGAGCACATCTAGATGTTGCTTCAGTTTGAGATCAAGTATGATCTCATGCTTGAGCAGAAAGAAGACATCAGTGGCACTCAATACAATAGAGGAAGAGTATATCACAGCTAGTGTGGCAAGTCATGAAGCAGTGTGGCTTCGGAAGTTGCTTGCAGGGATATTTGATCTAGAGTTAGAGCCAACTTTGATACATTGTGACAATAAAAGTTGTGTGAGGCTTTCAAAGAACCCTGTCTTTCATGACAATTCAAAGCACATAGAGATCAAATATCATACATCTGATACATGGTGCAGAGAGGAGCTATAGAGCCCCAGTACATATCCACAGAGAGAAAATAGTGGACATTCTCACCAAGCGTCTGTCTAGAGTGAAGTATGAGTACTTCATAGACAAGCTTGGCGTGATGCAGAATGTCCACCCTCTTTAAGAGGGAGGTGTGTTGTTTCTCCTCCTGTCGGCTAACCCCACTGGCCAAGGGTTCCCTAGATCAGTCATGTGAGGTCACTGAGGGGGTAATGCACTGTCGGACCCGATGAGAGAAGAAACATCACACGCATAGTCGTGAGGACTATGGGAGTAGCTCTGTGCTACTAGACGAGACTATGACTATGGTCGATGGCATGGTAGTAGTTGTGCCCTACTAGTTGATTGTTGCATAGTTATAGAGACCATTGACTATGACTATGGTTGATGGCATGGTAGTAGTTGTGTGTTACTAGTTGATTGTTGCATAGTAATAGGGATTGCAGACTATGATTATGGTTGATGGCATGGTAGTAGTTGTGTGCTACTAATTGATTGTTGCATAATCATGGAGATTGATGGACTGCATGGTGGTAGCTTGTGTAGCCACCAATTGATTGCAGAATATGACACTGACAGAGACTATGTGTCTCTAGACATTAGTTGTGTGCTACTAGGAGTGGTTGTGTACCACTGGACAGTAGTTGTGTACTACTATGGATTGGAACAGACGTGTTCTATGGGATGGCATTGTAGTAGTTGTGTGCTACTAGCCGATTGCCATGGAGACTACCAAATCACATTGGGAGTACTTGTGTGCTACTAGATTGCAGAGACTATGACAGATGATTCGAGCTACCGATGGCATTGTAGTAGTTGTGTGCTACTAGCTGATTGCAGAGTAGTCAATAGACTACTAGATGAAGACATCGTGAAAGATATCTCCCTAGCTAAGAGGGAGTGTTGATGTTTTGGTAGCTGCAGGAGGTACTTTCCCTCCTAGACGACCTTTCTTAGACAAGAAGAAGATTACGGAAGCAAGAGAACCATTGAACAGATGTGGAAATACCCTAGAAGAGAAATCGGGCCAAAAGAATAAAGAACAATGAAGTGACACCTTTCCAGAAGAAAATCTGGCCCTGGAAAGAGGATAGGAAGACTATAAATAGGAGGTGCCTTGGCACATTTAGACACTCACTCACACTCTCTCATCCACTCATAAGGAAGGCACAAGTTTGAGGAAGGTGATGCAGCAGTTGCAGTGGTAGAGGTTATTCTTGTTCAGTCTTTGTGGTATCTCTCTCTTGTGCGTTACTCTTGGTAGAGGTGCGCTACCATTGTATGGTGTTGCTATTGCAGTTGGGGTGGTATTTTTTGTTGTACTATGAGATAGCTTTTGTGCTAGGGTTTATCTGTTGGTTCATGATTGGACTTGCTTTGTGAACGAAATCTATTTAAGAAAGGTTGTTGGGTTTGTCCCCCATTTGGGGTTTGTTATTCCCTAGCCTAGGGATAACTAAGGAGATCACGTCTCGAGGCCCACAGATCCTAGACATGGAGTGTCGAGAGCCAAACGACTTAAGCATGGCCCCGGAGGGCCCCTTTTTTTTTCCGCAACAGAGCCCACATACCATCGATAGCAGTATCCATCACACTGGCCTGGTCCTTAAATGGCAAAGAGTCTTGCTCCATGAGGTAATAAGTTTGGGTATCATGGTATGTATCGCTCTGATTTTTAAAACATTTAAATATGTTGCATTGAATCTTTCTAGATTTTAGAATGTTTGCTTGACTTTATTCTCTTTTCCTTGTTCAAACCTGGGAGGGTCACATGGTGTCGTAGTAAGTTGGTTTCCATTTAGGATAGGTGGTTACCTAGTGGATCTCTGAAGAGTCATCGCCCGTTCCCTCCATACTTACCATTTTCCATCTTTATCCCCTCCATCTATCCACATTTTTGGGAATTGGGGAAGGCTCCACTTGGAAAGGGTTGTACCTCACCTCATGTTGGTTGTGGAGCCTGATTATCTTCCTGATTTAGAGGTCTTTTTTTTCAGCTGTGTTTATACCCCATGAAGTATTTACACCCCAGAAGTATGTACACTCTTCCATGCGGGGGAGTGCAGAGGGGGGTTACCCCCTCTGCCTTGTAAATGTATATTGCAATTTCATTGTAAATCTGGACCGTTCATTATAAGGTTGCAGATCTAACGGTAGAAATTATGTTAGGGTTTTTTGCCCTAGAAGGCAACCCTCTATTATGATGGAAATGTATTGTGACTATGCATTATGGTGAATATTGTATTCTGAGATAGGAGACTGTGAGAGAAAGAAGAGGAAGTTACAGCGGGTTTGTTGTAGGTTGTATCCCTTCGATTGTTGGATAATAATAAAGGAAGGACCTGGCAATTTCTTTGGTGGATGTAGCCCACACTGGGTGAACCACGTATATCTGTGTCTCTATTGTATTGTGTATCTTCTGTATTTTATTTTCGTATTTGTTTTATTTTATTGCTCCGCAATCCTATTTTTATAACACCTCATGGGAAGAAGGGGCTAAAGGCCCAGGGGACAATGTAGCTGGAAAAAGTTAAGAGTTGAATTTAAACCTTCGAGATGCTTCACCTAGGGATCCCCGAGAGAGCACCGAAACGCTTCTTAGCAAGAAAAGGGGACCCACATATGAATAAAACACTCAAGGAATTTGTTGGTGGATAGGAGGTCTCATCATGAGGCAGCCTATCATGACCATGAACATGTAGCGGTATGACACTACCACCCAACTGATCATCAAGCCAGGGTAGTGGCTCTTGGTTGCATGGCCAAGAGAAAGGAGGTCTCATCATGAGCCAGGCTTCTCATTTTCGTGAAATGTTTGTGGGTGACACTGCCACTAGCTGGTCACCAAGCCAGGGCGGTGGCCATCAAATCTTTCCTTGCAGCATGAAGAAAAGAAAGAAAAAAAGAGAAAAAAAATAAATGGCAATCAATGGGCTTGGAAACATTTGCATCCATGACAAGGTGCAGCTCACCCTCAACAAAGGCACCCATAGGTGAGTGTTACATTTCTCTGCTATCACATGCACCCCATGCCCAAAGGTTTTCCCCTCACCACCTCATACACTTGCATGATTTGGATCAAGCTCCACTAGGGAAACGACCTTGACTTAAGGGAGACTGGCCCAATAGGACACCCTAAGACCATTCCAAACCTTAAAATTTTCAAGTTGCATAACGTTTTGAGCATTTGTTTGGGTTTAGGGGGGTTTAATGTACATGTTTGGGCGTTTTAATTATTAGATGTGATTTATGTATTATGATGCATGTGACTTATGGACTCCTGGAGGGCGTATTTGTTGTCTTTGTAGGACCTTGCCCGATGAACAGGTACATGGAGAGATGGCTAGCTCGAACCTTCATGAGGGCTCAAAGCCCATTTGATGGATGTTGAGACCCTAGCCAGGGGGCAGGATGAATATGAAGGGGTTCTACCAAGAAGAAGAAGGACATTGCCTTTGGAGGCACTTTGGTGGGGACCTAGACCCGGGCGGTTGTGATTTTCCCACCTGAGCGTTGGCCTTTGGAGGCCTTGAACGTCACCCATACAACCCTAGATGTTTCTACATGAAGTGGTTGTCACCTTGGGGGTAATCCTGAGGTTATTGGCACGTGTGGGCAGGGTTTTGGCCTTTGGAGGCCTAAAGTTTCATTCCCTGAGCCCAACTTTCCATGACAAAGGTCCAACGTCACCCTATAGGGGAATGATGTCCAGAATTTAATTTTATTTTGTCCAGAATTTAATTTTGTAAGAAACTGGTCAAGTCTGTCGTCATATTTTGACCTAAAATAATTAAAGGTCAAATTTTGGTATAAATAAACTTAAAGTGACATTCATTTAATCATAACTCATCACACACAAGTGGTGGACTGAAATTTTCACCCTCTTTAAGGGTCATTGGCTGAGATAACTAGTGCACATCTCTTGGGGGAGCTTTATGGTAGTGTATTTTGGCATTTTTCATGGTGGAATGGTCTTCAACTAGGGTTTGACTTGATTATTCTTGGTGAAGTAAGTGGAAAATATGCATTTTTATTCATATGATGGATGTTTGTGGTAAAATTTACTTGTTTCATGTCTAAGATTATGAAATTGTTTGTTTAAACCCTAGTGGAGAAACAACAAATGCTTCTTTCTCTCTATAATCGTTCTACTAGCTTGATCTTGTCAATTATACATTTTTGTGAATGATATTAGAGCCCTAAAGTGCTAGATCTATAGTAAATCTCACTCTAATCGCCAATTACTTTTCTTTCAAAAAATCTAAGGAAGGAAGGTACGCTAAGGCCTAGAAGTGCCTACTCTCTAGCAAGACCTCCCTTAAAGACTTAGATGCTTGAGGCCTTAAGTGCCAACACCTCTTGCATCTACAAACCCTCACTAACACTAACGACCATATTTTTGTTGCTATAATTGTTTCTACAACCTTTATTTTGTATCCCTAATCAGCATACTAACCTCTAAAAAATAACCCAGAAATTTGCACTAGCCTAGGTGGTATCATCCCAAGGCTCTAGTCTTCCCTTTGTTATTATTCTAAGTGCAAAATTTTGAAGTTGTTGAAGGTTGTTGTTGATGTTGAAACTATTGTAACAGCCATCATTGCAACCCCTAAACAGCCCTTAATTGTCCATAAGACCACCCATCATTTGTATTAGGCAAGTTACTATCAATATATACTAAAGTGTTTATCTAATTGCCTAAAACTAGGTACTTTTTCTGCAGTGGTTTTGTTGTTGTTACAAGTGTTTTGACAGCCTATTGAAGTCATTTATTGACTTGTTTTAATCTTGAAATTGTAAGTGACAAAGTACTATCAAATTGCAAAGTCTTTATATTATTTTTGTCATCATAACTTGCAATTTCTGGACATATTGATGTTGCTACACATTCTATCTTTTATCTATACATAAGAGTGTTTTAGTAGCATATTTATATTTTGAATTCATTACTTTGAAACATTGATATCATTGGTTATTGCTAACGTTTGTTGTTTCATTGGTAAAGGAAAGGTACCATTCACCTTGAATTTCTCCTTGACCCTCTAAACCACACCAAGTGACTTCTTTGAGTGACCTAGAGAGGGGTGGGTTTTACTGTTGTCTTATCTCCCTTCATCAACCAACTAGGTCTTGGGATGTCTCCTTTGGAGTGAGTTTCTTCTCCTCCTAAATAGAAAGAGGTATCCTATTGGGGTGACAGTGATAGGACTACCTCTGTGTTACATCAATCTAGGCCTACTTACCTTTAGGCTTTGGGCAAGTATAGATTGTGCGATAACAGGGTTTTCCCAAGATAAATCTCTTGTGTTCTTTTGTCTCTTGTTTATGTTGTTATTGCTCAATACATGATATACAAGTTAATGTTAAAGAAGTAAAAGAACACTGGTAACTCTATTGCTCTATAAATAAAGAAAATCTAACATTTACAACCCAAGTGAGGGAGAAATGTAATGTCCATGCGTAATGCTAATGTCAAATATTGTCGGTCAAATATAATATTTAAAAAAAATCAAATAAAAACTAAGAACTAGCCTAGATCCATCTTAACCCTAGATCTATCAAGCACCAAGAGAGATAAAATCCCTCAAGGTCCAAACCTTTTTGAACCATCATAACCCCAAATATATCAACCATCAAGAAGGATCAAATCCCTTAAAATGGATAAAAGATTTTGAAATGTGGAACTTCTTTGAGGTTGATGGTCCGAGTCTTGCCAACTTTTATATCCCTTTGACTATAGTCCTTAACATCTCAACAAGTTTATATATATATATATATATATATATTGTTGGGCTATATATTCTAAACTAATGCAATAACTTAATTCCACATTTCCCGTTGTGTAGATATTTCACAATGACTCAACACCTCAAGATCATATATGGTATGACAAACTCCTAACTTCATATGTGAAACATCTGTCTACTCTAAAGAAAAGAACCAAGTGCCCTACCAAATCCTAAAAATTACTCCATTCAAGGTAGGTCACAATTATAGGAGCATAATTTGTTATTTTCATATATTGAGGAACAAGAAAAGACCTAAAAATATATAGGGGTTCCAGTGACAACAAAACCTTGACTCGAAATACAACAAAAAATAGAACTTAAAAAAATCCAAATATTATGGGACTCCTTGCTAGAAAAAAAATATATATATAGGAAAGCAATTTCTTTCATCCTTGAATGCAAGTTGTTTCCCTTCGTATTTATTCAGATTGCCCCAAAAAAATGTTCAAAGTTCCTCTATATTGGAGGTTACTCTCATAAAACTCAAAATTCATCTTCTTTCTCAAGGAAAAATTCAGCAAAATCCTTAGAGTAGTAAAACCCATTAGCAATGATAGTCACACTTGTGGGGATGTTGCCTCACTCAAGAAGTGAAATTCCCTAATATTTTGCAATAATCACAATCAACTGCAAATCAAACAAGAATGGAATAAAAAATTGTGTGAAAATGAGAAATCCAAAGGGGTATTTATGCTAGCAAGGCATCGAGATACCACAGCAAGAATGGAATAAAAAATTGTGTGAAAATGAGAAATCCAAAGGGGTATTTATGCTAGCAAGGCATCGAGATACCACACTAGTTGATCTGCATAATGTCTCCTCGAGTAGGATGTTGGGCCATATTTTTGGATAAGTCAAGCATTTGCAACAGTAATAGAGATGATTAGCATTATTGACTCCAACCAAAATTGTGCAACATAAGCTTAGGCAGTCACACTTGATATTGTAATTAATTTATGTATGTTATTTATATGATTTACATGATGCACATAGTGAGATTTTGATAGTTTTGATAATGGAATGTTGTTGAAGTCATAGACAACAAAATAATGAGAATATGCATGTAATCCAATATATGAACTCTTTTACATGAATAAAATATTAGACTAATTGCAATGCTCCATATATCTATATTTTTATAAATTTGTCATGAATGAATCGGACATAAACGTTTGGTATTTTTTTTGTAAACTCTTTACCACCATTTAAAATACATTAATCATGATGGTGCCACAACCCCATTTGCTATCATTGGGTGAGCACCAAGTCCAACATGGATGATAAGTCACTAGCTTTGGATGACATTAGACTACAAAATGTTGGCAATCGAGGTTGTAATTTAAGTCAGCACAAGAGAGATGACATCCTAGCAAACCCTATTTTCCCTTCTTAGCCAACCCTATTTTGCCTTCTTATATGGATCATTAATTTTGTTCGTATGTGGGCCAATTTTCTCCCAAAGGGAGATAGCTTCTTACCTTAAATACTTTGTTTTTCTCTCTCAATTGAAACTTTCGGTAATAATGAACATATCACATTATATTCATTGACTATCCACTTTGTTATTCCACATCAAGGCGAGTAATGTAAGTATTATTTGTCTTAAACATAAATTAAAATGTAGGTTTTGTTGCTGTCTCACAAATGTGCGAGAAAATGACAAGGTCATACATAATGACATAGCATCCTCACCATAAATGAAAGATCAACATTGTAATTAGTTGAGTCGTTAATAAGCTATTAACTTTATTAACGATTCATCTAATTACAATGTTGATCTCTCGACAACATGGTCGACCAGCCAACTCAACACTAACCTAGTAAAACATTTAAGTCGACTGAACAATGATAATGAAAAGAGCCATGATCGAGTGGTATATATCTTGAGGATAAGTAAAGAACGAATTATACAAATAGAAAACCGAGATTAGGGAGTAAGTTTTCTATCAAGAATAATCTACAGATTTAGAGAAGATCTAATGTTTTGTTTCCTTATATGTCGAAGATTTAGACTATGCCCCAACTTGTATGTTTGATGTTATAGTGATGTGCCTATTTGTCACATGTATATGAAGAAAAACATGCTATATAGCATAACATGTGTGGGGACATTGGCACACACAAATATGTGTATTTGATGTTAATGATTATTGTTATAACATGTAACCAAATGTAATTTGTTAGGAAGTTCCGTTGTGTTAATCCTACGTGCTATTTGCAGAAAGAGCACAAAATCTATATAGAATTAGCTACTAAATTAATAACTATTGATAAAGCATGCTACCAGCAAGATTTCCATATGAAGAAGGATGGGAATGCATTCCATCCAGCATAAAATTTGTCTACTGCACCTAACATCTCTTCGACTATCAATACTCCTAATTTTATTAAGTTCATATATCTGATAATGGCAATTACCTTGCATCTCAGATAACCTTTTCTCAAAATAGTACCCTCTCCAATCCTACGAGAAAGCTAACACAATACATATTTCTCAGTCTCTGATGCCCTGAAGGTCCTATAAGTACATCTGAGACACATTGTCGTAGAAACATTGAACAGCTTACTATCGTAAGGCTTGAATATTGAACCATATATAGCTGTTGGAACAGGAATATATCATATCGATAGCTCAAATAAGAGAAATTGCACCACTGCAGGGAAAAATCAATACCTGCAATCTGTTAGGCACCCTCTATATGCTTGAACAAGAGCCATTTACAAGATAGAATCATTATCAAAGATTCATATTTGAAGCTCTCAGAGGCCTTGAAAGGCCATTTCATTTGTTATAGAAGAGTTATAAATCTCTCCTTTGTTAAAAGAAAATCTACCCAAAATTTTAATTGTACAAACAAGGGCATAATCTATAGAAAAATAAACTTCAGAGGCTGTTGAATTAACTTTAGACTATTTTCTACTTGCAAATAGCAAGTCACATTCTAAATAGCCCTTAAAATTGAAGCATGACACTGCCCTTAAATTTAATCCTATATGGATCACAACAAAAATGTAAAACAAGAGGACATGGCATTCATTTGTTATTAAGCCAACTATTCAGATGGTGGCTGCACTTCAGTGTAAATGCAAAAAATTACAATATGGAAGCCCGATAAAGAGAAACAGGAAACAAGGCAGCATGTAGGCTAGCAAGTCAACATATCCACAAACATCCAGTCATTTTTTGACACTCACGATTGAAACAATCCCCCTTCGTGAAGGATTCTTAAGAGGGAAAGTTCAATACCTCTATTTGCTATTTAATTCAGTGGTGTTTCTGATGTAGGTGAGGAAGCCTCTGTTATTGATTTTGCCTTAGCCTCAATAAGCATTGATACCACTTGCCTCATTGTTGGTCTGTCAGAAGGTGTCACACTTGTGCAGAACAAAGCAATTTTTAAAACCAGAACCATGTCATCAACCACCCTTCTTTGGCTGAGATCTAGTCGACTATCAAACACTCCAGAAGTCAGTGGTGTTGTCTGAATGGAGCTCCTTACCCAGGTGACAAGGTCTCCTCCTTGGTCAAGTGGTTGTACTGGTTGTCGGCCTGTAAGTAGCTCGAACAAAACAACTCCAAAACTATAAATGTCACATTTTTCTGTGACTTTCATTGTATATGCATACTCTGAAAACCAATAGAAAACAGTCTCAGAACACCATTTCCGGCATTTCATTAGTAACAAAAATATCTACTTACATAGCCTGAACAGTACTTTGCAAAAATAATAACTGGAAAAACAAACATTGAGGCAGGAAACTACGATGTAATTTTATTTTTCAACTCGTTTGGCATTTTGACAAGTAATTTTAAATCTCGTTTTGTTATGGAATGTTTGGATTTCACCACTATGGAATACTTCTCTCCATGATGCTCTTGTTTTTGGTTATTATACAATGCTTCTTCAATTTCTTTGTCGTTTGTGTAGAAATTATCTGAGGTCCTATGAGGCTGCCTTCTAAGGTCTGTCCTTGACCTTAGTATGGCTCTAAGTTTCAACTGTTTGGCTGTCTTCTATTGCTGTTTTAGGACAGCAAACAGTCATCCCACTTACTGCTCAATATTTTATAGGTTAAGTGCTCTTTTAAGGTGCCCTTGCAAGTGTTTTCTTATCTCAATGTTAGCACATGCAATATAACTTAAAACACATAACACTACCTCTAGATCTTGAACTTTAAAATGCTGATCTACACTTCTAAACATGCATAAAATTGACAGGTTTTTTTGGTCAACATGACCCTGGATAAAACCCCCCCGGGGAAAACCAGTTTGGGATGCGGCTAATGAATGAAGTCCTACGGGAATTCATTGGCAAATTTGTGGTGGTATACCTGGATGATATTTTAATTTTCAGCAAGACTAGAGCTGAACACTTGAGACATTTGGCCATTGTGATGAGAAGGTTACAGCAGGAGAAGTTGCTGAT
>SNQJ01S0003817.1:29444-48633 GCA_010110895.2 Picea sitchensis
GTAGATCAGCTCTTGCTCTCCAAATCAGTCATATGAGGTGTCATAAGTGCCTCCTTAGTGTCGTTATCACGGCATCATGTCTGAACATTGTTTGCGACACGAATAATCAACTTGCGACACTTGCGAAAGTTGTAGGGAAGATGTGACACTTGCGACGACTGATAGGGACAATGCGACACTTATCCATCTGAGCAATTTTGACATGTAACAATGGTCCCTCGGTATGTGCAACCAACATGCAATTTTGTTTTGCAGATTAGTTTTATAATTACAAATTGCCTTTAACATTGAGTAAGGAAAACTATAATTAGCTTCAACATTTTTTCTTCAATGCAACATTAAATTCTAGAAAAGATTTAATGACTATTCATTGGACTATTTATAATGACTTGCAGTTCCATTTTTCATTGTTTAGTTTAAAATTTTGTAAGGTTCTACTAAAATAATATGAACTCTGTAGAGCTTGTCCAAAATCTACCTTTGATTTGCATTTAATTTTATATTTGTTACAAAGTTTTATTTTTGTAAGCCAAATTCCTAGGCACATGTAACACATTCAAGTGTTTTGTTATGTTGTCAATAGCCACAATGTCTTGACGTGAAGATGTTTTTTTCAACAACAAAATTGATTATCTCAAATTTAAGGCCTTTTCGTTTCCATGTGTTCAACAAAGATTATCTTATAAAAGAGTTTATTATATATATTACCCACATCTCAATTTTTTCCTTATAGAGTTCATAAACAAAATGGCATAACTATATTCTATTGTTACAATTTCAAGCCATTTAAAAATGAATACAATTTAGAAATTAATATTTTGCAAATATTTATGAGGTTATTAAATATCGTTATAATTGCAAGACAATGCTTAAATATCAAATATCACTATAAATGTGAGCTYATATTTACTTATAGATATATCTTATTAGAGAACCTATAACATAATTACAAGAGCACAAATCCTATCAATTGTAATAATGAGATTCAGTTTTAAATCATTTTTTAAGCCACTTCGTATTGAAACTCACTACCAAGAATGGAATCCATAAACATTTAAATTGTGATAATACCAAGTTTATAAGGATATCAAGTTTTGATGAAATATTATTGGAGGACTCTTTCTAGTTTTAATTGGATTTMTAGTTTTAATTGGATTCTAGTTGTAAAGGAAGCYATAAACATTTAAATCKTGATAAAAACAAGATTATAAAATATTGAGTTTYRACATACTGTTGAAGGATTCTTCCTAATTTGAATTGGATTCCAATCTTTTGACATCTCCCTCAAGTTGAGGCCGGTAAGGACTCTTCCCGATTTGAATTGGATTCCAATTTTTTTGATGTAGATATAGATACTGCGATATATTATTGTGAGCAATATTTTGCATGTTTTTATTAGAAAATAGAAATTTGTTTTAGTCCCAAATCCATTTCCCTGCATACCTTTTGCATTGTTGGATGAGTCACACCGTTGATGATTTTTTTTTTTTTTTGGCAAATCTTGTAGCTTATATTGGATATGATAGAATGTATATTGATATACCCCTTAATGCCACTCTCTTGATAGACCTCTTAGTGTCTCTCCCTACTTATAGTGGTCATTTGTTTCCTTGTACTAATGTATTGTATGATATACCCCATAGTGCCACTCATTACCTAGTATGATTATTTGTTTTCTTGCGTTAATGGGGGTGGTCATTAGTTTTTGGATTTTATGTTTGTGCCAAACCCACATTATTTTTTCTAGTTCCAATCACCTAAAATTTCACTCAACACTTTAAGAGGCCAAGGCCTAATCTATTCCTAATATTTATACAAAGTGATGTGTCTTTTAAAATTTTTATAAGCCGACAAAAATAAAATGGATAAAGCTGACCTCTCTTATTGGAAAGGGGTCATTCTTGGGTACAAATGGAATACATGCATGGAATGCGACCTATCCATATTATTATTATTTTGGAGTTATTTATGGACAAAATTATGTCATATTTGGGAATATCCTATGATGAACTTGTTTGAAGAGTTCTTTCATAATCAATGAATCAATAATAAAGAATCCATAATATAAGTGGTAGAGAAAAGATTAATATCTCCTGAGCTTGACACAAGTGGTAGTCATGATAAACCATATAAGAACTTTGTGGTGAAATATTATCAAAACTGGTACAGAGATATGCAAGATTGTACAACAAGAACTTTGACAAACACAATCCCTGATGCTTAGAACATTGTCCGAAGGAGGGACAAATTATGTTTGTTTATCAAACATGTAAAATGAGTATATTATAGTTTAATCAATATATTTTCCTATTATTATATATGGTTTTACATTTTATCGAAAAAATTGCTCACACTTCACAAGGTTGTATAATTTAGTAAAATATTTTCCAAGACTTTACAAGGTTTTATAATTCAATGAAAGATTCTCCAAGATTTTAATTTTTTTTATAATTTAGGGAAATATTCACCAAGATTATACAAGATTATATAATTCAATAGAAGTTTCACCAAAAAATTATATATATATATATATATATATATTATATTATTGAAAAAATATCCTTAAAAGTTTCATATGTATCATGGGGATTCACCCATTTATTATACATATAAATTTACGGGGAGTTCTTAAAATCACCCTCGCTTTTAAAAATTCTTTTCCTTTTTCTAGTGTGGGAATTCCCTCAAAGAAGTATGCTTTACAAATTTTCCCTGTAGGATGCTCCATTCCCTTGTCGATCTTTGGGGCCTCCCTTTTCCTTGAGTGGTTTTGTCTAGGGCCTCCCTTACACGACCAAAAGGGAATAAGGAAGAGATTGGAATTATGCCCATGATTGTGGAATCTTTGACATATAAAAGGACTCCCCTCATAGTCCAAATTCTGATGAAAATGCACTTCCCCCATGATCAAGATCCAATTCCTCGGCTAAGCCTGCTCTAACGTCTAGGGAGACAAGAATTATGACCACCGACATTTTACCAAAGACATGGAAGGACAAATAAAGTGTCCATGAAAGTCCCCAAAGAATTTCCAAGATCACAAAAGCTTGACTTTGTCCAGAAATATGACAGGAGGCCAAGAAGGAGAACCCAAATCAGCATGAAATTTAGGCGCTCCTTCCTGGCGTCAAATAATGGTGTCCACTTTTTTAACATCAGAGAGGTCAAAACAATAGCCCGGGGTTTATGCAAGACCCATTCTGCATCCTCTGTCCTCACAAATTTGAATAGGATCCAATCCTCTTTCCAGAATCGACACTATAGGGAGAGTGGAGACATCCTTTGTGCAATAGCGTGCCACCCAATCCTGTATAGTCCTAATCCAAAATGTCCTTCCTATGGCCTTTCCAACCATAGCCATATTATCCATATCCATTACCTACGGTAGAGTAATATCGTGTCCTAAGACCAAGTTGATTGGAGCTCCCAAGGATTTAACCCCTTTATTCTTTCTATGTCGAGAAAACTTCCTATTGATGTCTTCCCCTCTAGATCCTTCCTCCACTAAATCCATGTTAGTTGGCGTCGGCCCATAAGGGAAATATTTTTCTTCTGCCTCAAAACCTAATTCTTAGGTAGCAAGGAGTGTCAGAAAAGAGTCTGCAAACCCCAGAGTGAGAAGAGTGGGATCTTTACCAGCACAAAAATGAAAGGAGTATTGTAATACCCTTGTTTCCCCCAACTTTTAATTAATCATTAATTATGATCACCATGCTATGGCATGGGAACAATGTAAATGTATTATTGTTTGAATTTCAAAAACCTAACTGTGGGGATGAAGCCTTGAAATAATGGTCGTGATATCACTAGAGGTAAGAATGGGAAAACTATAAGAGACGGTTCATTATATCAAGTGACCCCGAATTTCCCCTTGTTGGGAAAGATAAACCCCCTTCCGGATCCCAAGAAGAGGAATTTGTTAATGAAGGAGGGACTGGTGGTTGAACACTCAACCACCCCCATGAATGGAAGCATGGTAGATTGAAGAATGTCATCCTAAAGTACTGCAAGGTCTGGCAGTCCAGGCTGACTCGAGTTTCCTTCTGACAGAAGGAACAAGATATGTAGAGACCCATCCTGGGGAAGGATATATAGAAAAATAGAGACAAGAGAAGACACACAGTTAGGGGGAAGAGAACTCACAGAAGACAACGAATTGAGCAGGATCTTGATGTTGAGGAGGCATCTGATAAACCTCGCAGAAACCATGATAGAGAGGGAATCCATGAGGAACTTCAAAAGTTCCCTAGTGATATCATGGTTTGGCACAGGGTGACCAATGTGCTAAGAGTGAATGCCTCTGAGCCTATTGTTGGTTGGAAAGGCGCACACCCACAGTAATTTCGTTGGCTATAATATGAAATAGATAAGTATTATCAAACTCTGTGTATATATATCTATATACCTATATCTATCTATCTATCTATCTATCTATCTATCTATCTATCTCTATCTATCTATCTATCTATCTATCTATTCATCTATCTATATATATATATATATATATATATATATATATATATATATATATATATATGTATATAATGATGAATGTCTTTGTTTATGGTTAAGTCCTTCAGTATTTGAACAGTTATTAGAAATGCTCTTTGGCTTATGTAAACTATTATATTTATGTGATCTTTGAGTTATCTCAACCTAGCTACTAGAGAGTCATGGGATGTGAATCCACAGGAGAGTTGGGGTAGGATTGACTGAAATGTCTAAGTCTTGCAAATCCTTTGAAGTTTACCTTAGCGGGAATGGGCTATTCCTTCAGGCTAACCATCCATCTGATTGAGGGTTCATGATCGTGTTCTTAACCCCCTTTCTACATAAATGGATTTGTGCCTATCCCCTAATACTTTCCAAGATACCCATGTGACCAAGGCCAAGGAACTAGTCATTTCAGCTTCGAGACTTCGATACTTATGACCCCACAATCCTCTAAAGTAGTCAAATACCGAAGTCTTGAATCGATGAGTGTCGTCTATCGGGGGATCCAGTATGGATATCTCTCAGTCGTTAGATCCGATATAGGAAGGGAGGCATTAAGCACTTCAACGAAGTTCTACTCCAAGAGAATAAGAGTAGTCTAGCATCAAAACCCCTAAACGCCAGAGTCACGAAGTAAATATGGACCGTTAAAAAGGAAGGGACATGTGTCCACATATCAACGATCACTCAAGATTCCAGGTATTCGGTGATATAGTGATGCGTGAGCTTCCCCGGAGATCTACTAGCCATAGTAAATCTTGGTCGTAGAGGCCAGGTACATGTGGCGATAGATTCGACATGGTTCGGAGGGAAATCCAGGAGAAACGTGTCGAACTGCCGAAGTAACCAGGATCGTTGGATGAATGGGTACGTGGCAAGAAATCTCATGGTTCAGAGACTTTGTAATCTAGAGGATTTTGGCCTAGGGTTTTCAAAATATGAAAACCACCAAATTTGTGAACTCCAAAGTAAATCTCGACTGTTGGTCGAACAGGACACATGGCGCAAGATCCGAGAGTCCAGCGACTTAGCCCTTTGGGGGATTTGCATCAAGAGGATTTGTTAAGTGTCGAAGTCTGAAGCCGCTAAGTAATGAGAACCGTAGATCTATGGATCTATGTGGAATCATGTGGACCGTTATATTGAAGGACTGAGTAGTATCATCCTATGATGATGTGGATTGATGATGTCATTCAATGTGACGTGGAACCGCATTACACGTGCCACGTGTCACCCAATTTTGGAGGATTCACATACCCATTGTGACCATTAGAGAATGACACGTGTCACCCCCTATTGAGGACATATGTCACCCTTGACCCTCACTGCATGTCATTTTATGGTTTGTGGTTTCCTAGCCTACGTGGATAGTGATGTATACGGGACTCCGGGAGTTTGGATAACTTTGGGAGTTCGTAGGTTTAGGGGTATGTTATAATTAGGAACGTCCAACATAAATCATTGAATGTAAAACAAAGATGGGTCAAGGCCACGTGGAGATATATCAAGAGTTCGGGAGTTTGGGCATAGTATGGTGAAAATAAAAACATTCAAACAAAATCACCGACCATTGAAGGCCGAAATTCTAATGACGATAGTCGATCACCGAAGGGCTAGGGGAACGTGGAGAGATTACAGGACTTTGGGGATTAGGATATAGGAATTTTTGAAGTTGAACATCGAATCCCCCTTTTTAGCTGTATATATCGACGGAGGATGTGAGTCATTGATCCCCTCTGTTGTTCGGCAATCTGAGAATTTGACAACACCATTTGGAACTCCTGAAGTCCAGAAACTACCGAAGTGTCGAAACCTTTGCTAACGCAAGTTATTAGCTCTCGGTTTTCAATTCAAGGTCATGAGGAAGACCCTGCTACCTAGTTCAAGCACAAAACGATAAATGTAAGTCTCGGGGGAGTTGTTGAAGAGGCTTTTTCTTAAGTAAGGGGCCGAAAATGAATCAGGGAAAGTGAAAATTTAATGCCCCACCCCTAGAAAGGATATTTAGGGGTTGGGTGTGTTACAAATTGGTATCAGAGCATGGAAACAACACTTTTCATGCTTGGTCTCATGCGTGAGTTGCATATAAAGGTTATTAGAGGACCTTAAGGGGTAACACCCTATTTTACCCATTCCTAAGAGGCTTAGTAAACCTTTACTGAGACGAGGAATGAAACCTCCTATTGTTAATAGATTTTTTGGAAATTTGTATTGTATGTTTCTAATGTTTCCTAATAATGAAGTTGACGTCACTGTGTGAATCGTACGTGTTTTTGTACAGACATAAGATTGGGTTATCAAGGCTAAGATGAGCCTATTGTGAATATTACTGCCAAACAAAAATCACTTGCATAAGTTCCTTGAGTAGAAGGATGTAGATTTAAAATTTAATTGGGATTTTACCCAATGATAATGAATCATGCTAGTATGTAGCAGAGGAAGCTTGCCATTTTATTTTCATAAATGATAAGTCGATCCTATAGGAGTGAGATTATGTCGATGCGCACTAATAGCAAGAATAGGACGTGAATGGACTGAAAGGATCTGTAGCAGTGATAATTATTTATTTAATGAAGGATTAAACCTGGTATATGTCTATAACCCCTCACGATCATAGGAATGAGTCTAGTAACCATTCTCTGAAAAGGCAGAGCATGCGCAACTCTGGGGTTTCGAAGGGAACTGAGAAATGAATTTTGTTTTTGGGTACAGGAATTGCTCGGTAGGTTTTTTCTAATCAAGATGATAAATGGAGTTGTAGATATATAGAGTGATAGAGTGAGAAATCACAACAACCTCCCTTGCTTGGTGGACAGGAAACTAGTCTACCATAATTCTTGTGGGAGGAGGAGAGTGACCACCGTTGAACAAAAGGAAAAATTCTAGGTATAATGTTTAAGATTCTCGATGACCTAAAGATACTCTGGAGTTTAGAACTAGAATACTTAGTAAGTAACATCATTCGATATCTTTAAGGGAATAGTCCAATTATTATTATTACATTAAAATCTATTGTAAATAAGGTAAAGTGGTTAATTAAATGTTGATCCTGAATGTGGTAAATAAAGTGTTGAGGCACTTCTAGAAGCCCAATGAGTCATACTGACATCCAGAGGTGGATAATAACCATATGGGAATAGCTTGGTATTCTTAGATAGATATAAGAGGGATTTTAGGAAAAGATTCCCTTGTAGGAATATTTTGGCCAATAAGGGTTTGAGGCTTGAAAGAGAATCTTGATAAACTGTCTTATTTCCTTGGGGAGCTATTGGATTTTCCCAGATAATAATTTTGGTCTATTGAGTCATCTTAGAACACCATAGGCAAGGATAATATCTTCCTAATTATTGGCATATGGAAAGAGGGACATAGTTATGATTATGTCTATTAAATTGACCATGTGGATAGCTTGTGAATGACTGCAAGCTCCCAAATGAGAGGAAATATCATTGTTGAGTATCTCCATGGAACTTGTCCTGAGAATGGCCGTAACATCCTTGGGAGAAGGATCTAAAAGTATGATGTGTCCATGTGCATGTATGACATGGAAAGGGTGCAAGCAATGAGCTTGCATGATGAACGCATGGGTTGTGTGTGTATATGCTTGAGTACATGGATTTAATGCTTTGTGAAGCTTCTTGATATGAAGCTTGATAGTAATACCAGTTAGGTATGAATGGTGTTAAATGTGCAAGTGATGCACATGTACGGTGTAAGAGTATAGGTATACTAAAGGCATGAGGTGACTACCTAAATGAGTAAAATGAGAGGCAAGAATTACACTTGCCAAGATCGAATGAATACCATGGATGCATGGTTGACTCCATCTTGAAGAGACATGAAGGTTTTGTTTTGGATGATATCTTAAAGGGAATGCTCTCCATTTCCTGAGGAAATGCCAATATAAATAGAAGAAAGAGTAAACGAGCAAGGAGGATCTGTTGTCAAGATGAGAGGAAAATGATTATGCCTTTGAGGATCACATGATAATGATTGTGAACAATCATGAGTTGAATAATGTTAAAGTAGATATGTATGTAGGCTGTGAAACACACCTATGACACCTACACATAATCTTATGATTATGCATATGGTTAAGTACAACATGCATGTAAGTTAACAAAATCAGAATATGGGTAGATACATAATTCAAATGCATGACAGGGATGCATGTTTATATTCCTTATGGGATATTTGGTAAATAGTTGAATCTAACTAAAGGTTGAGGCCATCACAGATAGTGATGGATAGGAAATAAGGAAGTTGCATGCTAAAGGATTTTTCGATGGAGGAATTGTGTGAAGACTCCGTTAGGAGAATAGAGTCATAATCTTAATGATTGTTGAGAATTGAGCAGTGGACTGCATATATATATATATATATACAAGAATCTTGGATTACATTCTAACATGAAATGTATGAGTGGAAAACTAAAAAATGAATGTAGACCATTCTGATAAATGAATGGTGATGTGCAACATGCATAGGCTCATGATTCCTTATGAACAAAAGGTCTGCTAGTAAATCATGTTGATGTATCCTAAGGATTAGAGTGAGCCTAACCGAAGCTGCTCAAGAAAGGAGCAGGAACAACACAATAAGAAATAGATTGCATAAGCAAAGAAGGAGAATAAGTAAGTAAGTAAGTTTGAATGACTAGTCTTGGTTGAAGCCATATTAAACAAAGGCAGTAAGGCCTTGGAAAATATCCCAGTTGCACTGAAAGTCCCAAGCTATGTAGAAGGATTTGGAAAAGGGAAGAGCTCTTAACTCCTTTCTTGTTGTATATTGTGTTTTTTCTAGGACGAGAAACTCGTGTTTTGATGAAAGGTAAATGTTTGACACCATAGAGATGATGGTTGTATGACTGTAGAAACAATTGAGAATTTTTGTGTTGCACTCATGAAAACATTAAGAATAATGTAATGAAGTGCCTAAAGATATAGTAGGACATATCTGAAAATGTTTTATTGACTAAAATGTTATGATACATGCAGTTTTATTTTACCTAGAAACTAATATATATTCATGATGGATGACATGGGTAGAGAGGAATTGGAGCCATTGAGAAAGATAGTTGCCAATGATGGACAACCTTAAGAAAACAATAACTATGAGGAGGTTGTTGTTAAAATATTGTTGAAGGGAATTTAAGGTCCCCTTAAAGCACCATTGATGAGGTAATAACAAAGAGGGTGATAGCAGCCAGAACATGTATAAAAAGGTCCATACCTATGTGGCATAAGGTATGAATTAATTTGGTAAGAGTACCTCCAAAAAAAAATTCATTATCCTAAAGATATGCAAATAATTGTGAGTGGTTTTTGTATGTTATTTCTACCCAAGCAAGGTAAGATTCAGGAAAAAAGAATATGAACAATATAGAGAGGAAGTCCATTCCATAAAAAGATGATTTATAATCCTTGCAAGAAAATGCAAGAGTAAAGACTACCATGGGTACAATGACCAATCTAGGGATATTAGGGAATAAAGGTACCCATAGTTAACACATTGCATGGAATTACTTCAAGGAAATGCAGGTTTGCATAAAGGGAAGACAACGGATTTTCCATTGAGGAAGGAGGACATTCCAATATTTTACTTACATTGTATAGGTGTTAAAGAAAAGAAAATTGGGTGACCATGAGTATTGGCACCCTAGTTACTAATGAAGGAAGAATGCTTAGGTGCATTCAAGAGAAATATTTATTTTTATGTGCGTTGATTTAGGATTGTGATCATCCTGTAGAAGGAAGCATAGTCCTATTGAAAGAGTGAATGAGAGGGAATAAGACATATGGTGAAGAGGTTGGTTAAAATCCAACACACCATAGCAGAGTGTTTGTCATCAAGTGTGGCAGCTTGAAAATCAATGCAAGGGTGCATTAGGTATGAATGTGGCCATGAATATTGCCACATTGATTAAAGTCATTTAATATTTGATTTTCATTTGGAAAATTTAGTATGTTGAAATGATGTTTACAAAAATAATAATACTTCCCTTTTTATTTGTACCCTTTAATAGATGAAAATGACTTGGACTGTTAGTATGCATTGTTTGAAAATATAATGTGCATGAAAACTAATAATTTGTTTAGCTGAGGAATGTTGAAGTTGCGGGAAGAAAAAAGGGTCTTGGATATGACAGTGTTGTAATCCCATAAGGAAGATCAATTGCCTACTAAGCTAAACTGCTATGGCAAGGAAATTCCCATACTTGTGAATCTAGTTCCTGTGTGGAATGGATCTAAAAATAAATGGGGAATGTGGAAATTTGTGGGTATCGAATTTGAAAGAAAATTCTGAATTTGAAATTGATGATAATTTCTCATAATTTTGTATACCTTTGATACAGGTGATATGAAAAATATATGTCTAGGAAGGACAGATGGAGGCTGTCAAGCTGAAAAGCGTGAAAGATGCTACTATTGAGACGTGAGGACCCTATGGTAATCCATGATCTCCCTAGAACATGTTGTGTTGTGGCAACATAAGCCGGAGGAACGCCTCAACTGTAAGGTTCAATGAAATATCTGAAATTCTTCTTGTGCGAGAAATCCTTGGAAATGCAAGATGGATCACCCAAGGAACGATATAGAAGAGAAGGGGATGCCTTAGCCTGGGTCTAGAAGGTGACTGACCACAAGGAAGAGGATACTTTGATAATTCTTATAAATTATTGATTGGTATCATGCACACAATGGGTGTGTCCAAGAAAGACAATGAGCCCAGATAACTAGACATTCATGTGGATACAAATCCATAAACTACACAGATGAGTATTGTGCTAAGTTATGAAATTATATTGAATTTTATGCAACAGTAACATGTTTACGCATGAAATATATGATTGAGATTCTCGTTGTCCAATATTGTTGAAGACAAGTGGCAAAGGCTAAGAGTTTGAAAATACTTGACCAAGAAAGAGGGTCAAGACTTCTGAAGAAGATGAACGGGAAAGGCATGATCGGTGTTACTGAGAAATAACACCGAGGACGGTGTTCCTTTTAAGGGGGAGGGAATTGTAATACCCTTATTTCCCCTAGCTTGTAATTAATCATTAATTATGATCACCATGCTATGGCATGGGAACAATGTAAATGTATTATTGTTTGAATTGACAAAAACTGACTATGGGGGTGAAGCTTTGAAGTATTGACCATGATATCACTAGAGGAAATAATGGGAAAACTATAAGAGAGGGTTCATTATGTCAAGTGGCCCCAAATTTCCCCTTTTTGGGAATGATAAACCCCCTTCTGGATCCCAATAAGAGGAATTTGTTAATTAAGGAGGCACTGGTGGTTGAACACTCAACCACCCCCATGAATGGAAGCATGATCAGACTAAATAATGTCAGCCTAAAGTACTGCAGGGCCTGGCAGGCCAGGATGAATCGAGTTTCCTTCTGACAAAAGGAATAGGATAGGTAGAGACCCATCCTTGGGAAGGATATACATGAAAATAGAGACAAGAGAAGATACACAATTAGGGGGAAGAGATCTCATAGAAGAGAATGAAATGAGTAGGAGAATATGAGCTTGATGCTAAGGAGGCATCTAATAAACCTCGCAAAAACCATGACAGAGAGGGAATCTCTGAGGAACAACAAAATTTCCCTAGTGATATCATGGTTTTGCATGGGGGTGGCCAAAGTGCTAAGAGTGAATGCCTCTGAGCCTATGGTTGGGTGGAAAGGCACACACCCACAGTCAGTTCATTGCCTATAATTTGCAATAGATAAGTATTATCATAATTTGTGTGTGTGTGTGTGTGTGTGTGTGTGTGTGTATTGGATGCAATGATGAATGTCTATGTTTATGGTTAAGTCCTTCAGTATTTGAACAGTTATTAGAAATGTTATTTGGCTTCTATAAACTATTATATTTATATAATCTTTGAGTTATCTCATCCTAGCTTCTAGAGAGTCATGGGATGTGAATCTACAGGAGCTTCAGGGTAGAATCGAGTGAAATGTATAAGTCCTTCAAATCCTTTGAAATTTACCTTAGCGGGAATGGGTGATTCCCTTCAGTCTAACCTTCCATATGACTGAGGGCTCATGCCCATGTTATTATCCCCCTTGCTGCATAAAGGGATTTGCACTTAGCCCCTAATACTTTCTAAGAGACCCATGTGACTAGGGCCTAGGAACCCTGCGCTAGCCCGAAAGGAACTAGCCATTTTGACTTCGGGACTTCAGGACTTGTGACCCCACAATCCTCAAAAGCAGTTGAAGGCCAAAGTCACAAATCGATAAGGTCTATCGATCTGAGGATCCAGTATGGATCTCTCTCAGTCGTTAGATAGAATATAGGAAGGGAGGCATTAAGCGCTTTGGCGAAGTTCTACTCCGAGACAATAGGAGTAGTCTAGCATCGAAACTCCTGAACGCCAGAGTCTTTGAGTAAATATGGATCGTCAAAAAGGAAGGGACACATGTACACTGATCAAAGATCACCCGAGAGTCTGGGTATTCGACGATATAGGGACACATGAGCTTCCCCGAAGCTCTACCAGCTGGAGTAAATTCTGGTCACAGAGGCCAGGTACACATGGCGATAGATCTGACATGGTCCAGATGGAAATCTAGGAGATACATGTCGAACTGTCGAAGTAACCAGGATAGTTGGATGAACGGGTATGTGGAAAGCGATCACGTGGTCTAGATACTTTGTACTCCAGAGGATTTTGGCCGAGGGTTTTCAAGGTGTGAAAACCACCGAAGTCATGAACGCCAAAGTAAATCTCGACCGTTGGTCGAAAAGGACACATGGCTCAAGATCCGAGAGTCCAAAGATTTATCCCTTCAGGGGATTTACGTCAAGAGGATTCGGTAAGCGCCGAAGTCCAAAGCCGCGAAGCAATGAGAACTGTAGATCTATGGATCTATGTGGAATTGTGTAGACTGTTACATTGAAGGACCGGGCAGTATCATTCTATGATGACATGGCTCAATGACACCATTTGATGTGACATGGACCTGCATTATGCATGCCAAGTGTCACCCAGTTTTGGACGATTCACATACCCATTGTGCCCGTTAGAGCATGACATGTGTCACCCCTTGACCCTCAACACGTGTGAGTTTATGGTTCGTGGCTTCCTAGCCTACGTGGTTAGTGACGTATATGGGACTCCGGGAGTTTGGAGGTTTAGGGGCGTTTTATAATTAGGAATGACCAACATAAATCATTGAGTGTCGAAGGGCCAAGGCCATGTGGCAAGATATCGGGAGTTTGAGAGTTTGTGCATAGTATGGTAAAAAAATAAACATTCAATGACAATCGTCAACCGTTGAAGGCTGAAAGTCTAATGACGATAGTCGATTGTCGAACATCGAACGTCGAAGGGCTAGGGGCACATGGTGAGATTATGAGACTTTGGGGATTAGGATATAGGAATGTTCGACTCCGAATGTCGAAGCCCCCTTTTTAACCATATATCTCAACGGAGGATGTGAATCGTTGATCTCGTATGTTGTTCGATGATCTGATAATTTGAAAACACATTTGGAACTCCCAAAGTCCAGGAAATACTGAAGTGCCGAAATATTTGCTAACACAAGTTCTTAGATCCCTATTCTCAACTCAAGGTCCCCAGGAAGACCCCGCTAGCTGGTTCAAGTGCACAGCGAGAAAGTCTCGGGGGAGCTATTGAAGAGGGTTTTTCTTAAGTAAGGGACCGAAAATGAATCAGGAAAAGAAAAAATTTGATGCCCCACCCCTAGAAATTTTATTTATGGGTCGAGTGTGTTACAAGTATGGAGATGGGAAAAATTCCGAAGGAGGTAAAAGATCCTCTTCATGAAAAGATGAGATATTTTCCCATGATAGGAGGGGTGGGGGGTATCCAAAAACATTGCTTTCTCCTGCTTGAATATCCATAGATAAGTCAAAAGAGGGGGGAGTGAAATTTTCATGCAGAGAAGGTATCCCCCAGAGAGCTCCTTCATTATCTGGCCTCGAAAGTTTCCCTAGAGTGGGAGGCCCCACACCCCCAATCAAAAACCATGTCAAATCAAGCCCTGAAGATATGGATGCATCACCCACCAGATATTTTGAGCATCCAGGGCTCTTAACACTATTCCCAAGCTGAGTAGGAAATGCACCTTACACCTTCTCGAAACCCAAACCACTTGTCCCAGAGATCGTTACTGGACCACGGGGGGACTATTGGACACCCAACGTGCTCTAAATAAGCTGACCCTCCATCAAATCCGTCAAGAAATCGAGGATCTCTTCCTCATCAACCATGTCTATGATAAGGGAAATAGAAAACTAGTGGAAAACGACAAAGAAAGGAAGGGGAACAGGAGAAAGGGGGCTTGAAGAACTCTCGTCGACCGAAGAAAAAAAGAGGTAGACCTTACGCTGCTGCAACTAGGGTTTACACAATCCCGCATCCTCAACTTGAATGAACATAATCAATAAACCGTGTTTGAAAACTATTTTTTTGATTGGGAAATAACCCAATTTTATATACATAGTTTAACACCAATATTTTTTTATATATCAAATTTCATTTCAAATAATTTTAAAATTTTCTTAGGGCATTAGATTGTTTTTGGAAACTATTTTGTGATTGGTCAATAACCCACTTTCATATACATACATTAAAAAAACATTATAACATATAATGTATACATCATAACATGTTATGTATATTTTCTCTAAGTTATTTCAAATTCATATAAATGGAAAGTAATTTTTTTCGAATAAATCTTTTTTTTCAAATTTTTATTTAAGATAATGTAGTGAAGGCTCTAACAAAAAAACAATACCATTAATTTTCACTTATATTATCCAAAAACTCTAAAGAGTATCATTTACTCAATGCTTCAACCCTTAAGTATAAAGATCTCTTATAATATAGTCTTCTTCCCGTTTACTTTGTTAACCCTGTATGAAGGAAACTGATTTCTTATAATTTGTCTCATATAGCTTGAGAGAATATATATATTTTTTGAAACGTATACAATGGTAGTCTTTGATAGCACTCAAAATTTCACCTCTTCCCCATACATATATATATATATATATATATATAACCTTTATTTAAAATAACCTTTATTAATTTTTCTGAAATCTATGATGGAATTATTTCCACCCTTTTCATAAAGTTGGGGTTGTCAATTAACTCTTTAAAATAAAAAAACTTGTTTTGTTTCATTTTGTTTCAATAATAGATGTTGAGGGAAATTCACCCAATACTTCCCCACTCTGTGGATGATATGATGTGCTAAACTACAACCCCATAGAAACAAGGCTTGAACTTGTGACCTCTCCTTGAACCAAGAAAGTATATGCATGTCTCACTAATTGCGCTATCCCATAAGACTTGTTCTATCTCGCTTGATTGAATATATATTAGAAAAATTCATACAATGGTAATCCTTGAGAGTGCACTCAAAAATTGATCTCCCTTCTATATATTCTTTTAAAATAACATTTATTTATTAATTTTCCTATTAAACTCATGATGATGGAATCAATTTCATCTTTTTATTATCTTAGAAGTTGTGTATATTCATTCATCCAAAATGTGTCATCATGTAGAGTAACACTTAATAAACCATTTCACTTTGATTTGCATCCATTTAGAAGAAGTTTCTTACCAAAATTTTCATTGTGTTAATTTTTTATTTTTTTTAAACAAATACGTCATGTAATATTTATTTGAAAAAGTTTCTTACCAAAATTTTCATTATGTTAAAATCTTTTTTTTTCGTTAAAACAAACACGTCATTTAATATTTATATTTTTTACATTTTTTGGGAGGTTAAAATCTTGTTTTTTCTCCTTAAAACAAATAGGCCATTTAATATTTTTTATTTTTTTATATATTTTTTCATTTTTCTTTGATAGTTTATCATTGTGTTAAAATCTTTTTTTTTTTCTTTGAAACAAATACGCCATTTAATATTTTTATTTTTCTTTAATAGTTTAGTTTTAGTAGAGGATTAACAATCACTTCTTTTTCTATTTCCATTTTAGCCACTTCCCTGTACCAAATTTTTCATTGTGTTAAAATATTGTTTTTTTCTTTGAAACAAATAGAACATTTAATATTTTTATTATTTTTTACATTTTTATTTTTCTTTGATAATTTAGTTTTAGTAGAAGATTGTCAATCACTTCCTTTTCTATTTCAACTTTAGCCATTCCCCTATACAAAAATTAAATTTTTATTGTATTAAAATCTTGTTTTTTTTTTTCTTGAAATAAATAAGCCATTTAACATTTTTATTTATTTTTCTACACTTTTTCGTTTTTATTTGATAGTTTAGTTTTTCTTTTTCTATTTCAACTTTAACCACTCCCTATACCAAAATTTTCATTATATTAAAATCTTGCTTTTTTCCTTTAAACAAATAGACCATTTAACATTTTTATTTATTTTTCTACACATTTTGTTTTGCTTTGATAGTTTACTTTTCATAGAGGATTATCAATCACTTCCTTTTCTCTTTCAACTTTAGTCACTCCTCTAAGTGAAAATAAAATGGGGACGGGGATATTTTGGAAGTTTGAAATCTCTATTTGGTAAATTATTATCTCTTGTCAAATAGTCCACTACATTGGCTCTTTCTTTCATTTGGTAAGTGTATTCTTTTGGCTTAATAAAATGTGAAGTAAAATTACATTACAAATCAAGAGATCAAAATAACTGCATAATAAATATTGTAATTATTCACTCATCATTGTGATTTCTCGTGTATTGTAAAAATACTTAATAAACCATTCACTCATGATATTTTAAAAAAAAACATTGACTTTCATACAACCTATCCTAAAATTAAAATTTAACACTAAAATTACCTCTCCCACTTGTAAAAAATATAAAATATCATTTTCTAGGTACATATGAGAGTTATCCTGGGATACATAGTTAACTTTTTATCGAACACTGACCAAAAAAAAACGAAGTAACAAGTAACTATGAAAATATTTTCCTTCATTTCAAGTTATAGAAATTGTTTATTACCATTAGTTCTATATTATTTTCATAATATTTACTTATCTGAAAATCCTTCCCTTTGAATAGTCTTGCTTATTAATCCTTTCATATGTAATGTATTTCCTTACCTTCTCATTTCTAAGTTTTAAAATAAAAAATACATCGAGATTATTCAAAAGAGTAGACTATAAAGAATCAACCATATCTTAAATAAACCAACGACATTCCATGTACAAATATTCAAATTCTTCATTCATTTTGCTTCCTATTGCATTTTTTTTTGACATATATTATAAATTTTCCTTTATCAAGTATGACACCAATTTATGTTTCAAAAATATGATTCCTCTATCTTCATTGGTTACCTTTAGCTTTTCTCATTCCTCCTTTCTTTGGATAATTTTCTCTAGTGTAGATCAGGATGGCATGACCCTTAAGAAGACCCCACAGGAGCAATGCACATCTCCATCATAACACTTCTATAGATCTCAAATTTTAATTAGTTTTGTATTTTATTATTTATTTCATCTCTCAATCTATGTGCACTCAATTAATTAGTCTTTCAATCTTCTAGATATGTGCAAATTTTAATTAGTTTTGTATTTTATTATTTATTTCATCTCTCAATCTATGTGCACTCAATTAATTAGTCTTTCAATCTTCTAGATATGTGCAAGTAATTAGACACTTAACATTATTCATTTCTTTAATGTTTCATAAACCTATTATAAACTTATAAAATTTGATTTCGCTAATAAAATAAAACATGTACTTCATTCAAGGTTTTTATTATTATATTTTTCTTGTATGTTGTTTTTTCTTTAATTCATGTTTTTTTAAATGTGATTCATTTAAGGTTTTTATTACTATATTTTTCTTGTATGTTATTTTTCTTCTTTAATTCATGGCTTTTTTAAATGTGATTCTTTGACTCACATCATTTGGTATTAGAGTATCCACCCATACCTACTCTTCTTACATAAGTTTTTTAACCCTCCCACCCATTCCTAGCATATTCATATGTAGCTCCCATGCCCTCCCAGTTTTTTTACAACACTTTGATGGTTTTATCCCCTCACCACTCTCTTTAGGGATTATTATTCCTTAGATACAATGACATATTTCTAAATTATAAACATGTTTGGATCTCCCAAATTAATCTAGCTACTATTTCTCTATGCATGATCACCTTCCTCTTCTTTAGCCATATTTTATTCTTAGAAAACAAAACCCTAGTTGAGCTTCAAGGGGAAAATGCATGATCAAAACAAAGAGAAGTAAGAGAGCACATCCAAGTTATTTGTTGGCGGATATTTTGAGATCATCTTCATATTAATTGTGAATATATTTAAAATAATATCCCAAGAACAAAAAGTTGTTGCAAAACCAAAAGAAAACCTGTTATAGAAGAGAATTCAGTTCATATATTAGATTTGTTGTGAATAAAAGATAGTATAATGTCTCTTATATATAACAATGGAATAAGTGGAATGATAGAAAAGGGATATCTATCACAGTTGGGTAGATAATGATGCATGTGTAAGCTTACAACTAACAAAAGTATGGTGGATTGGAAAACAACACTAACAACCACCCCCAGTTGAAGTAGGGAGTAAACAAAAATTGAAAAAAGGGTCCTAGTAACTAGGCTTGTTAAGGTACCCAAGTACAGACTCTCATAAGTAGAGAAAAGGAGAAAAACTTATAGTAAAAAATCTCCTCCCCAAAAGAGAGA